>JAUTXW010004004.1:0-67259 GCA_030620095.1 Kuschelorhynchus macadamiae | reverse complement strand
ACCTGCATTTTCAGTTTTAAACTTTCGTTGGTATTGTGAGAAAGGTAGCTTTTTAAGGTTGATGCTAATCCAACATTTCTTATTGAATCTATAGTAATTCCGTTTAGTTCATAGCGGATTTCTCTGAACAAAAAGGCTATACCATTGTTAATAAATAGCAATTCTTTCTTATATTTACCTTCTGTATTAGTTAATTTTCCTTCGATATAAAGTAAACTATCTGATGGTAGAGTGTAAGCATCGAGTTCTTGAATTGGGATCCTTATTTCATCATTGTAATCGAATTTTGAAGAAATATATGGTTGATATGTGTGAAGCTCAGAACTGACGATGGAATTGTCTACATAAAGCTTTTCGTTTACGTTTAATATGTTCATTATTTTAAAACAGTGAAACCCAAGGATGTGAGAAATTTACGATTATCTCGTCTTAACTTGTTGGTGTTGGATTTGATACTGAACTGTTGTTTAGGCTTTTTCTTTTTATAAGTTTTTACTTTGTTGATAGTGGTAGGGGCAAGTCTCATCCCAAGGGCTCTATTATATCTAACAACCATTTTATATTTCACTTGTTTGTAAATGTAACCTTACTGTTATAGTTTCTCCTCTAAAACTGATAAGTTCTCCGTCTTGATCAACTATTTTAACTGTTATATTGTTAATTGCTTTGACGCTAACTGGAAAATACAAAATGGGCAAAGGAGATTCAACTATTTTATACCCTGGAGCTACAGTTGGATAAAACTGGTGAATAATATGAACAGGTTTACCATTATTGTAAGAACCGACACAAATATTACAGTCAATACAAATAGCATTCACCTTAGTTATTTTTGCAACATTATCTGATTCTTCCTCTTTCATAGCTTCTAGTATCCTGCTATTAAAACCCAACATTTTTCCTATCGAATCTTCCTTGGTAAAATCAATTATTCTACTACACATTAAAAAAGTTTTTAGAGTATTAACATTTGCTTTTAAAAGAAAAAAAAATTTTTCATTCGGAAATAAATCTTCTATACTTTCTCTTATGTATGTTTCTATATCTGTAATGTCATAAGTTCCGTCGGGAATAACAATTACTTTTTTATCTATATAAAATTTATTATATCCTTCTTTTATATTGGGGATAGTCATAAACGTTTCAAAATCAGCTAAACCCAGGTAATATTGTTTTTCATCCTCTAAATATATGGGCGGATTAAAATCAGCAGACAAAACAGAACTGTTTCCTGATATGGCAATTGTGGTAGACATTGCAGTTTATTTATGAATGAGATATTACAATAAATAATGAGTTTATATATTTTTTTGCAAAAATTTTAGGGATAGTTGACCACAGTTATATGAATTAAATTTTTGTTTATTTTCATAAGTATAAAATACATCCACTTTGCCATTCGAATTAAAATATTTGAGAAGTTCAAAAGGTGGTTTTAAATTTCCATAACTATCAAAATATATTACATTTTTGTTATTTTTAATATAAGCAGTCCAATGAGATCCTTTATTTTGTTTTTTATCCAAATTTACAATACCACATTCTTTCAGATTAATTTTTTTTGGAAGTTCATCGAGCATAAAAACACCTCTAAAGCCAGTTATTTTTAACAGCTTTACATATTTAATAATATCATTGTTCGTAAGTGCTCTTTTTGGAAAACTTATTTTGAGTTTTTTTGTCTGATTGCTTTCATTTTGACGGATCCTCCTTTATAAGGTCTAATAAATAGTCCCTTTCCTTTATATGGTCTAATATATAATCCTTTCCCTTCTTTAGAAGCATTTTCCATTGCAATATTATGTCTATGTATTTCTTCTAGTTGCTGTTTAGCTGCTTTAGCATCATTTACTGCCTTAGCAATTCCTGCCGCGCCTCCACCTAGTGCACCCAGGGCGCCAAGAATGGGAAACAAAAGAGGTAGAAATCCTCCAATTTTTTTGGGCGTTCGAATGATACGTTTTTCTCAATTTAAGTTTACCCCCTTTTGTATTTTTTAATCCCAAACCGAACTTTCTTTTACCCTTCATTATTCCTGCAACACTTAAAGCTGCAATTTTTTCACCAATAGAAGAATCTTTAGCTTTTACCCTATCCCAGGCTTTTTTTTCTAATATTTGGTCAGATATGTGTCTTTTTGATAAATCTTCAGTCTGAGAGTAAGATATATCATGTTCTTTGCAAGCGGAATCCAATGGATTTATACCAACGTCACCTCTAGTTAATCTTTTTTCCAAGTTGGTGCCGGGACCACAATAATTATATCCTGGTATATGAACTTCGAAAGGTAGTTTGCTAATTAATTTATTTACTAAACCAGAGCCTTTTCTATTACGTGTTTTAATAGTTTTTTTCAACTTATGGCGACCCACAGTCATTGAAGTTCTTTTTATACTAAAAGCACATTGACATTTTTCTGGTATAAATACTTTTACAGCTAAAAATATTTACTAGTGTGATTAAGAATGAGGATTGAAAAACAAAAATTCTCATTACCAGTAAATAATCATGATGAAAAAATTTTAAGTAAACAGTTGAGAAAGCATGGTGACTTATTTTGCGGTGGTTCAAAAGAGGGCTTATAGTTGGTTGCAGTGGTAGCGGTAAAACCAACGTTATGCTTACACTGCTCGAGCATCCAAATGGAATTAGGTTTGAAAATGTCTATGTTTATTCAAAGTCATTAGATCAACCAAAATATGAATATTTAAGAAAGTTGTTAAAACCTATGAAAGAAATTGGATACTTTGAATATGATAGCGATGAGAACATTATTTCACCTCATGAGATAAAGCCAAATTCCGTTATCATTTTTGATGATATTCCTTGTCATAATCAATCTATTATTAGGGACTATTTCACGCATGGAAGGCATAGAAACACCGATTGTTTTTTTATTTTTCAAGGATATTCCTCAATCCTTAAACGTCTAATTCGAGAAAATGCAAACTTATTAATTTTATTTAAACAGGACTGTTTGAGTTTAAAACATATATATAATGACCACTGTATATTGGATATGACATTTGATCAGTTTAAAAATATTTGTGCTAACTGTTGGATGGATCCATATGGCTTTCTTGTAATTGACAAAGATTGTGAAGTAAATCACGGCAGATATAGGAGTAAATTCGATTCCTTTATATATTTATAAAAGTAAAAAATTTGCAGTTTTATTTCATTTAAAACTTGTACAGCATGGATAAACGTTTAGCTCGAGAATTAATAAGATCGAGACAAGCCGTGAAGCAGAAATATCAAAGCTTGAAATTAGCTACTTCTACTGCTCAGTCCGAATTAGAACAAACTTATAGACCAATAACACAACCACTTAAACAGCTAATTTCAAGTATTGGTAAATCCGAACCATTCGATTTAAAAGAAGAAAGAGTTTCAAAGTATGAAGATTTCAAAACACCTACAAAGCTTTATAAAACATCAACTCCGACGAAAAATATTCAGAAAACAGGAAAAACTCCGTCACTCCCTACAGAACTACCAACATTTTTAAATGACAGTAGTATCACTTCTTCCTCTCCTGTAGTACAACCATTGTCATCAACTGTTATAGCAGAAACTTCAGATCCTTCTAGTGACACAACAACAAATTTAAACTTGTCAGACATATTGGAACAAACTAGAAAAACAATTCAAACCTATGTTGGTACACCATCATATAAAGATTACTTAGCAGATTTTCATGAATTACCCAGATCATATATTGATGAGGGTGTGAAAGATACACAACATAAATTTGACCATTATTATGGAATAGTTCATGACCTCGAAACGGATAAGTTTTCTTTTGGTTTAACACAGATACCGGTAGAAATTATTGGAAAAGACATTAAAGTGGGAGGAATAACGTACACAGGCACGCCAGGTTTATACGAATTGCTTTTCAAAAAAGAACCGAAAGGTTATAAGAAGGAAGATTTAGATAATTACATGAACATTCTAGCTAAAACAAATGTATATCGTAGGAATTTTGATTCAAATGAACAAGTTCAAGGAAATACATCACACAAATATGTTACAATAATAGGACCATATTTACAAAGAAAGGGGATTACAAAGACAAAAACCTTGCCAAGATTAGTTACAGCATTTAACAAACCAAAACCTCCGTTTAGAACAACTAGAGCCAAATCTACAGGAAAGGGATTAATTTTGAAAACAAACAGATCAAATACAGACTATGTATACTGGAATAATGTTAACGAAATTGTTGATAGGCTACGTTTATTAATTTCATCAAGTGATGCGGGAAATAATGCTCATAGTAACGAGATTATCTCTATTATTGAAGAATTAAGAGAAGATAAAGTAATACTATAAATAACAGCTATCAAATATAATCATATTTATTGTTTAATGAAAGCTCAACATGACAGTTGATAAATTTGGACGCCATATTTCAAAACAAAATCAAGAGAGAATAAGTGACATTAATAATTTAAAAAGGAGATTAGGTGAAAATGAAACAAATAATGAAATCTTTGCTAAAAAGCTTAAGGTTTTTGATGAAAATTTTTTAAAGTATGAAAACCAGATTAAAGGATGCTATACCTCAATTGAAAACGTTAATAAACAGTTGCTAACGCTAAATCAAATAAGTAAAGATTTGCAATTTTTAAATGAACATGTTAAAAAGGAAGACAAAAAATTAAGTGATGATATCAACAAAATTAATAAAATAATGGAAACAAATATAAGAGAAGTAATAATTGAAAAACACAAGGAAAAAATTAAACAATTAAGAACTTTTATAAAAAGGTTAGATGATGAAAAAAAAAGAAATCAAAATAGCATTCTTAACAGTAGAACAATTGACCAACTCACTTTGGAAGAAAATCAACAATATATTTCCTTGGAAAATATAATGTCCAGTGTAATTAAGAAATTAGAACAAGAATTAAATAAAACAGAGGAGGAATTAAAAAATAGTGATAGTAGATCAACTACTTTCTTAACTGGAGAGATAAAAAAATCCTTTAATGCGTTAGAAAAGGAGATTACTAAAATTAGTAAAATTTTAAATGAAAAAAGTTATACAATACAAATTGATAAATTGAATGAATGGGAAAAAACATATAAAAGTTATATTTCGAATTATTACAAAACATAGAAAGTGAACTTCCTTAAAATTGAATAAACAAGTTTGTTGTCATGACAACCGTTAAACAGCAAGTCGTTAATGAATTACATAAACCTGCTAGAAAAAACTACAAACGCAGAAGGGTGGTAGTGAAAGGGTTAAATGATCTTTTTCAAGCTGATTTGGTTGAAATGTTACCCTATGCCAAATTTAATAAGGGATTTAAATATATCTTGATTACCATAAATGTATTTTCTAAGTATGTTTGGGCCGAACCGTTAAAATCTAAATCTGGAAAAGACGTAACAGCGGCAATGAAAAAAATATTAATCAGTGCAAAAACTCCACCAAAAAACTTGCAAACGGATAGAGGAAGAGAGTTTTTCAATGTAAATTTTCAAAATTTGATGCAACAATTTCGAATTAACCATTATAGCACGTTTTCCAATTTGAAAGCGAGTATAGTAGAAAGAGTGAACAGGACTTTAAAGAATAATATGTGGAAAATATTTAGCATTCAAGGAAATTACAAATGGTTTAATATATTAGCGGATATTGTAAAAGATTATAACAATACAAAACATTCTTCAATAGGAATGAAGCCAAAACAAGTAAATAAAACAAATGAAAATAGAATCTTGAAATCTGCATTTACTCATGCTAAAACGTTAGATATAAAATCTCCAAAGTTTAAAGTGGGTGATCACGTACGAATAAGCAAGCATCGAGAGGCATTTTCAAAAGGTTACACACCAAATTGGTCAAATGAGATATTCCACATTAAAGAAGTTAAGATGACAAACCCTTGGACATATTTAATTCAAGACGAAGATAATCAGGACATTCTGGGTGGTTTTTATGAGCAAGAATTACTAAAAGTAAAGCATACCGATGTGTATCTTATTGAGAAGATTTTGAGAAGGAAAGGAAACAAAGTTTATGTGAAATGGTTAGGACTTGATAAAAAATATAATACATGGATTGATAAAAAAAATATTGTTTAATTAAATTGAAATTAAATTTTAGTTAAATTTGTTTTATTTCTGTTCCTCACTTTATGCTTTAGCTGATACAAATTACAAAGTCTTAATGTGCTAATTAATTTCAAATAAAATTCACATTTACTAAACTAAAATTTTATTAAGTAAAACATCAAATACAATTTTTATTAAAACGTGTCAAATATATTTTATTTCTATGTTCCTCAGATAATATCGAATCTAGAATAAGTTTACAATCATTTATTCTTTTTTCAAAACGGAGTCTATCTAAGTACCACATCTGAAAGTTACTCCTACGGGCTTGTCTGTAAGCAAAGCTCCACTTCACTAACACATGCACCTTATTGTTCTCTTCCAGAAAAGATATTGTTTTCTTCGTAATATTTTCTTTTTGATCCATTTTCATTGTTTTCTTCGTAATATTTTCGTTTTGTTCCATTTTGCTTCAATTTGTTTTCCATTTGTTCAGGATATAAAGCAAGTAATTCCATCATAGTTGAAACATTTTCACTGTTAGGATTTTCTGTTGGACTTATTATATTATAAACATGCGTACACAAGTCGCCACAATCAGATGAAATATTATTTTGAAATATTTTGAAATATGTATTGAATTCTTGCCTTTTAAGTATAGATAATCTATAATCAATAATTTCCTTTAATCGCCACAAATTGTCCAAAGACTCTTGTCCTAAGTATATGAAGTGTGGGCCTTTTGTAATTTGTAGAACAGGGGTATCATTTATTTTCTGAACCTGCAGATGAATGTTGTTTATATTCACACTGGTTTGATCAACTTGAGGAAAGTAGAAATTGTTTACAATAATTCCTTGATGAACACAAATGTCTTTCCAATTTTCTTCGGTTAGTGCGATTGAAAATCCAGTTTTTCCACCAATTACAATTTTTGGAGAAAAATCATTTAAACTAATGCCAACAAGAACAAATTTTGACAAAGAATTATTTAAAAAATAAATTTTTGAATTAAGAAGCGTTTCCAAAGGTTTATGAACCACGGCGTTGTTCATAATGACTAAACGAGACTGAAACATATTGTGTTATTCTTGTACTTAAATATTCTCATCCCCACTTTCTTTAAAGTTTTGATTAAAATGGATTAATGAAAAAATAGATTTCCAGTTTGAAATTTGTAATAAAGATA
The DNA here is from genome assembly GCA_030620095.1 of Kuschelorhynchus macadamiae. Classification (NCBI taxonomy): domain Eukaryota; kingdom Metazoa; phylum Arthropoda; class Insecta; order Coleoptera; family Curculionidae; genus Kuschelorhynchus; species Kuschelorhynchus macadamiae. The sequence continues at coordinate 59,998 of JAUTXW010004004.1, read as the reverse complement.
AATAATTAAAATGGTAATGTATAAAAATAATGCAAAGTTTAATGTAACACTAATGATGGAAAAGTAATAATTTTTGAATCCGTCATAATAATTGGTACAGTTGGGGGTTAAAATTTGTAACTGATTATTTTTAAACTCTAACCTTTCTATCCAATTTGTATCAAAAATAGATCGATTTGGATAATGATACAAAATTTTAAAAAATTTACTTGCATTTTCATTTCCATTTATTCGTTCCATCCAACTAATTGTACTATTGTTAATTAATCCAATTTTCATAAATTTACAATATTTACTTAGAGTGACGTCTGTTTTATTAGAAAAACATATTTCACACTGTGTTACGCCAGGGGGATGATGAACATAAAAAACATTTTGGAAAATAAAATAAAGAAGAATAAATTGAGATCTACTGATAGTCATTAAAACAAATTAATAATTATATTCCAAATTTATTAACATTAAGCAGATACTTTCACCACGAAAGCAAAAGCAGTTGTAAAAAAATAACAATAAAATACTTAATTTAAATATATGTAAAAGTTCATAAATAAGGATATTAATAATACTATATAAAATGTGTAGCTTGAAGACTTATTTTGAATGGTTACAATTATTCGATTCCTATTTTTCCATAAACAGTTATTTAAATCACAATTCCTAGCAAATTTCTTATGCTCCACAATAGGATCATCATAACTTAACCAATCAAAAATTTCAATACCACAATAAAAACATTTACAAATATCATTGATTGAAGTATAGTAAAAGCCAGCTCCAGCTAACACTTCTGGTCTCAATTTTCCTTTCCATTTTTTAAAAGTGGAAAGTCGTTTTTCATATGTTTTAAAATAACTGTTATCAATTTCTTTGTCAAAAGTTTCTATGCACATTTTGTGAAAGACTTATGAAGACTAACTTTGGTTTCAAAAACAACAAATTTAAATACCTTATAATATCTACATAAATATATCTAAATCTTCATGTTCTGCATTCCATTGATACAAAGCAATATCTTGGTGTCCCCAAGCTAATGTATTAAAACTATAGGGAATTTTATACCGCTTATCATCTTCGGAACTCAAAGCCAATTTATTAATTAACTCTGTAAAAATTGTATGTTGTCTAGATCGAAAAACATACATTGAACAAAAGGTTTTAGAATGATTTTCAACAACATCTTTATAATGAATAAAATCCAACTGCTTTTTAATTGCACTTTTTTTAACACCTTTTGCTTTTTTTGTTAAACTGTTTTCCGTTTTAATACAATATGCTTTTGCTCCAGTACCAAAGAAAGCAGTAATGGGTTCACCAGCATATTCATCTTTGAATTTTCCTATAACTGACTTTGTAATAGGCATTTCATGAATATTATTAAATTCATAATTAGATGTGTCAAATTTGTGAATATTTTTTATCATGTCAGAATAAATATTTGGAGTTGTGACTTCTAAAATGAACGAATCGGTATCGGTGTATAAAAGTGAAATATTTTCCTGATAAAGAGGTTTTAAAAAATTATAAAAGAAATCATACATGACAGTTTTAGATATATCTAATATTGAGAAGCCTACATATATTGGTTTATTGTAAGTAACTTGAATCTTTTGCATTTGAATAGCTACCAAGTTTTCAGAAAATATTGTTAAGTCCTTGAAATATGGTTTTGCAATTAAATTCTCAGCACCATCTTTTCTTCTATTTTTTTCCCACTCTGTAACAAGTCTTACGTCAATTCTCCTATCAACATTTTCCATAGTCTTGCCATAAATACTATTATTTGCCAACTTGTAAGTATTACGATCAAATTCATTCTTTGAATCATTTCTTAATCTTGAATTCAAGTCTATATATTTTTTCAACCAATCAGATTGAGAAAACTGTAAAACTCTATGAACTTTAGTTAACTTGAGTCCATGTTCCAAACATTGTTTTAATAATTGATAGTGAATAACATATTTTGATTTATCATTTAAATTGGGTATTAATTTTATGCATTTAGAATTTGGCGGTTTAAAGTTTTCTGGACAAAACGGAAAATCGTTATGATAGGAATGTAGACTTGTAGGATATTCTAAATCAACTTCTAAAACATATCCCTTATTAGATTTTTTAGAAATATTCATAATATTTAAATCATTGATTTCTTTATCTGTTAACCAAACAAAATCTCCCGTTGGAATGTGCTGTGACATTGCATAACCATACAAATTTGTTGCATCATAATAAATTATGTATTTAGTTGGCTTTAAAGGATCAAAATTTAAAAGAAATGGGTTATTAGCTTCAGATTTTCTACAAATGCAAGAGCTCACACCACCGCGAACGCTTTTTTTGAAAAAGTGTATCATATCTGGATCAGTTAACAATTCTAACTCTATTCCAGTATAACGCAAACACGCCTCCCAGGATAAACCTGGAAAAGTGTAAAAATGAGCTGGATCGAGCTTATATGTGGATAAACAAGTGCTTCTAAAATTTTCAAAAATATCTGCCAAAAGTAAAGTATCAGAGAGTAAGTAAACGTCGGAGTATTGACCAAGAGATTCACATTTAAACAATTGCCAAACCTTTACAGCTCTTTGGTATTCTGCATCACTGATGTGCTCATCCGTTAAAGTATTATAAAATTGGTCTTTCTGAGGTAAAGTTGTTTCTTCTAATTTTAAATAATCATCAATATAACTGTAAGGAAATACACCTTTTTGCCGAATAAGTTTAAATCTTTCTTCATCATTGAAAATTTTTTTTATTTCCTTACATTGTTCATCTTTTAAGCTTTCAGAGAGTTTTGATAAAGAATGGGATAGAAATTGAAAAGAATCAATAAACCTTAATGATATATTTTTTTTCTTAGCCTTTTGTGTCTTTTTATCAAAATAGTTATCCACATGAATAAGCTTTTCAAATGAAATATATTTTTCCTTGTTTTGTGCGATAACTGTTAGTTGTTCTTTGTTTAAGCATAATTTTTTAAGAAATAGATGAGAATCATAATTACGCAAATTATGCAATATAACTGGAATAAAGTTAGGTATTCTGTAATTTATGTTGCAGAGTGAATGAGCTGGACCTCTATAAAGACCGGTTATATGACAATGATCTGCAACCCTGTCATTTAAAAGAGGTTTATTACAAATATGACAAACTTTTTCATAGTTATGATAAATTTTGTCCAGTTCGTTCAAAGGGATCATTTTTTTAGGAGCCTTTAAATATTTATTGTATATGTTATACACATCTCTTTCTAAAGAATTTATAAATAATGTATCACAATTTTGACCTCTATATTTTTCAAATTTAGAATAATTATCGTCGAAGGAACATTTAATGTAATAGGCAAATGAATGTGGAATATGTTCATATTGTTTTAAGGTGTATGAAGTATTAGGATTTTTATCAACATTGTCATTATTTAAAGGCTTTAAAATGCATTCAAAATCTGCATACACCACGAAAGGAACTTTCATTTGTTTATGATAATTTACAAATTTCAAAATATTATCATATGAATAGTTTCCAAACTTATCTTTTATTAATTCTTTAGAAGGTAGGTTAATTCGTAAATGATCACAATCATAGCTATTGTGTTGTAATAAATTTTCTTCTGTAGGGAAATATTGTAAACAACCATCGCAAATATATTTTTTTCCGTGATGTTTAGAAATTTGTGCAGAAACTAGTTTTGATAAATCTTTAATATAGCAATAATGAAAAGTTTTTTCATCATCATCACTTATTAACAATAAATTGACATGTTGATTTTTTTTTATTCGATGAATAATAAAGTGGACCAATTACTTCATACCCCTTTTTAGGATTTATAATTTCTAATCCATATACATTAATAGAAATGTTATTTTTTTCTTCAAAAATCTTAATGTTCTTTAGCAACATTGGAAATTCTATACCTGACATATCCAAAACAGAAGAGTAGTGTGGGTAGGATGAAGTTTCAAAATCTAATCCGCGTGGTTGGTGAAGAGCAGACACAACTGCCCAGGCGAAGCAAAAGTTGTCATCATTCCTAATGTTGATCACAGCTTGACGTCTCTTGATCTCTTGAGGAAGTTCGATAAAAGATGAGGCTCTCAGCGGATTGTGCTTGTTAACATTAATTTCCAAATGAAGTAAATTCATCAAAGCCCATCCTGCAACGTAAAAATTAAAAAATTACTTTTTTGTTGCTGTTGTAAAATCGAAAATAAATTCTTTACCTGAATCTCTTTCTGCAAATTCGTCAGCTTTCTGGTCAATAATGGTGCAGATTTGCTCTAACAGTTCTTTTTTCTGATATCCCTGGCAAATGACTTGGAACGGCGCATTAAAAGATTTGACATCATAGCTGTCGCTGCTGGGGTTAAAATAGAAACCGAACAGTTCCATATTTAGCTTGATACATTTATGTTTCTGCAGTTCTTGATCTATTAGATGTGCAATTTTGTATTCCAAATGTTGAAAATATTCTTTCACATTTATGAAGTTTTGGTGTGAGGAAATCCTATAAGATATTATTCGTTCCCTGAATGCTGACTTGATAATTTCAACACCTTCCTCCAAGCCTATTTTGGAATTGTTCTTGTGCACACTAGATCGAAGATGTCCACCCCATAGACTTTGGTTTATATTTTTCTTGCATTCTTTACAATATTTTACAATATTTGTAGAATCTATATAAATTAAGAAAAAAATATTTTACAAAATATTTTACAAAATATGACATGAAAAATAAAATGTTCTTACCTTTAACAAGCTTTGGTTTTTTCAACCAACTGTTGAGTTTTGTGGAATTTCCGTTAACATGTTTTTTAATATGTCGCAGTAAATTATCCTTTCTAGTAAAGACTTTATTACATGTTACACACTTATGCATTTCTGAAGTTTTCTGCATAATAATAATAATAAAATTAATATTGTGCAATTCTATTTAGTTATAGTCAAATTTTGAAAAAAGCAATTGCATTTTTGAAGTTCTTTGTATAATAATAAAATTAATATTGTGCATTTTTATTTAGTTATAGTCAAATTTTGAAAAAAGCAATAGAAATTAATTGACTTTATGAATCCATTTCTTCAAATGAGTCAACTAATTTGTCAAAGGCCTGTTTAACATAATTCACCGTACTTTCGTCTCCCTTTTTAATTGTGATCAAATTAGTTAAATTTTGAATAGCGAAACCCAGACACTTAAGGTTTGCTATTTGTTTTTTATTTTTTTTATTAATTTTAAATTTTTTTTTAATGATAAATGATGGTTTCGAAATTGAATTTTGTTCAACTGGTGAATTATTAGGAGAAATATCCGAAGTCAAATTTGCATCAATTTGTTTTTCTTGCGGATCAGAATTTACAATAGCATATGGTGAATTAATAGAAGATATAGCCGAACTTAAATTTTGATCAATTTGTTTTTCTTGCGAATCAGAATTTACAATATCATATGGTGAATTAGTAGGACAAATAGCCAAACTTAAATTTTGATCAATTTGTTCTTCTTCCGAATCAGAATTTTCACTAAACAAAAAGGGAGAGCAAATTGGTCTCGGAGAATTAATTGGCGATTTTAATGTTAAATAATTTGGATTAGATTTTTGAAAACAAACAATATCCTCATAGCTAGAATTTTGAGTTTCGTCAATGTCATTCAGTTCTTCAAGAGTTTGTTTAGTTTTTGTTGTAATTAAGTCCGTTTTGTTGTCAATAATGTCATTAAGATCGTCAAGAGTTTGTTGTTGAGTAGCTGTAAATAAATATTTTTCGTTGTTGTGTTTGTTGGCATTATTCTGAACTTGGCTATTGTAAATAATTTCATTCAAGTCCTGAATAGTTTGTTGTTGACTAGTTGTAAATACGTCTGTTTCATTGTTTTGTTGGTTTGCAAAATTCTGCATTTGAGTACATGTGTATAAGTCAAAGTCATTGTCAATTATTTTGCTACTCGATGCCAAAAAATTGTCCATTATGAAAAAAATCGTAATAACAAATAAAAATGCCACAAATGTACATAAAAATGTCACCAATATATATAAGAATTAAATCTTGCCAAATAAAAATGTTAGAAATAAAAATAAAAATTTACCAAATAGACACAATGTAAACACCAGAAAACTCGCGAGCTCTGCACAGTGTGAATGCAGAAATCAATTGCATTCGTCTCTTCGCTGAGGCGATTTTATATGCAAAAGTTAATCACATGTGTCCTACTTAAAGTTGAACGACAATCTCTAAAAACCACTTTCCCAAGCCGATCAACAACCTTACCCCCTCCCCCCCCCCTCCCCCGGACCCCTGAATTTCCGAGACTAAAATCCCGGTTCCCCAATTTCGGGCTACCCTCTTCAGGTTAAGTTAAGTTAGGTTAGGTTATGTTAGGTTAGGTTAGGTTAGGTTAGGTTAGGTTAGGTTAGGTTAGGTTAGATTAAAAAAGAAGAAAAGAAAAAAGGAGAAGGAAAGAAAAAAAGAAGGAAGGAAAAAGGAGAAGGAAGGAAAAAGGAGAAGGAAGGAAAAAGGAGAAACATATAAAAAAGAGAAAGAAGGAAGGGAGAGAAAGAAGATAAGGTGAGGGTGAGGGGGGTTTAAGGGGGGCGAAGCCCCCCTTGGCCCCCCCCCCCCCCGAGGAAACTGACAGGGAAAGAGACAGCGAAAAAAGAAAAAAAAAAAAACTTAAGTATTGCAGGTAGTAAAAGTGGTGGTTGATGGGATATATACTTAAGAACATCCACTCGACGATCATACAGTATCATTCGCTGTAATATCAGTTGTCGATATTATTTTATAAGCTATAACCAAAATTGTTTTTTATCAAATATATCTATCTAAATCTAAAGCTCCTAACGATGGCAGAAAATATGATTGGAAACGCTGACCAAATTGAAGAAAATAATGTGGAGAACGCCGCTCAAATTGAAGAAAGAAAAGACATTTTTATTAACTTGGAAGGCGATTCCATCACTTATAAACATTCATTTTTGGACAAATCATCTAGGCTTGTTAGAAGATCATTCTTATGTAACATCGACATTAATTATATTGAGGAGGAAGAAGAAGAGATGGAGGAAGATGATCAGGAAATTGACGAAGGAGTGGACATGGATGGACAACTGCTAAATTTAGGAACCGAGGCTGACGTAAAAGTAAGCAAGTTTAGGGCTAGTGAATTATTTAATAATTTTGAAGAAAAAGATGTATGTGTTATACAAAGCTACTCTAAAATTGAAAGTCGAAGACTAGGAACATTTGCTATTTGCCTTCCTTGTAGTGCAATTCACATGAGATATTTACGGAGAGGGGAGTCCGATCATGTGAGCTGCCACTACAAAAGAGCCTATGTTGTTAGTGCTTCTGATTTACATTGTGCTATTTGTAGGATACATCTTTTTCTACTAATTCCTGAACATGCTTGCTTTTACTGCAACAAAAATGAAAAAAAGAGATAGAAAATTATGTTGTTAAATATTAATAATAAACATAGTTTGTAAAGGTGATGGGTAGATTATTTCAACAATATTAATTTTAAATATAGGTTATAAACGTAATGGGTAGATTATATCAAAAATATTAATTTTAAACATAAATTGTAAAGATAATTAGTAGAATACGTCAACAATATTAATTTTAAAAAATGTCAACTGTTACTATAAGCGGTTATATATTTTCATTGCTATATGCAAAATAATTCTTTTTATTCTAACATCTGACACTGTATTTGTAAATGAAATAGCTAATCATATGTAAAAAAAAAAAGTGTCGATTATGTCAACTGCCACTAGAAGCACTCATATATTAGCATAACATTTTGTTAACGCTTGTTTCTGTATTCAATTGAGTTTTCTCTTACTTGATGCAAATTATATTAATATTATTAGTATAATTAAAAAGTAGTAGATTAGGCTATGCCGGTCCGACAATCAAAACCGTCATTTTTACATGTAAATTCCCATAAGAAAATTTAAGCTTCCATTTGCAAAAGTGGTGCCATTTTAGGGCGTGGCACTTTTGGTGTAAACCCATAACAATTGTTTTGTTATGTAATGTGAAAATTAGTATGTATTAAAAAACTTGTTAGATCATTGTTGTCGTTTCAATATAGGAAAAGGAAAAAATGTGTGTCAATTATTATATATATTTACATTTACTTTTTTTTACAAAATTATTTGTTACCAGAGTTTTCACAAACACAAATTATAAAAAATATTATTCTCTTTTTAAAATTACAACAAAATGATGTCTAATTACATCTTTGAAGATTTGTACCAAATAGTAATATCTAGTGCGACATACAGGACAATTGTTTACCATTATAGAACAACCATTTTCATCATTCCATCTTAAAATACATTTTAAACAAAAAATGTGGGAACATGTATTTGGTCTACATGAATCATAATATTCGATTATTTCAAAACAAATAGCACAAAACACTTTTTTCTCTTCACTCTCAGTTTTATTCAAATTTTTTAAAACAATCCCATTATTTTCTACTCGAACTAATGGTATATTTTCTTCTTGAACTCCTGGTATAATTTCTTCGAGGCTAATTGTCTGAAGCGGAATGGATCGATTTCTTTCTTCAACTGATTCACTCATTTTATTTTAATATTATTATTAATAGATTTATTCAACAGATTTTTTTCTTTTAACAGTCACTCGTACCTTAACATACTAAAATGATCTTGATGCACCTATTTATAAGACTTAAGAATGCAAAATCAAATGTGGGAGAACAAAGAGAAAAAATTAAAAAATATGATGCGAATGAGAATAAAAGGGGAGGAAGTTAAGAATGAGGGACATGAGAGAGAGGAAGAGGAGGAGGAGGAGGCGCTCCCCTATTATAACTACTTAATAATAATATAAATAATTCACGACGACGACATGAATGACTTCAACAGCTATTATAAGTTCATGAGCAAAACCACTATATACAGATCGAGCCTAGAGATATTTGCTCTTTCGGAAACCCAGAAACACCACATCCATATTTTCTCAAAACCAAGAACAGCAAGAATAAAACAGATGTGCGTCAAAGAGAGGCAACAATAATAGACAAACAAGCACACAATAAGATGATCTATCTTCTACTAACAGTCCGCCAATGTCGGGACACTTTGAGCTTCTAACACCACAAAACATCCACCCAAATAACAGAGCATCATTAAAAGAACCATCGGACGAGCAGCGTAACGGTCGAGGACGTCGCGAGAAAGAAGAGCTCCAAGCAAAGGAAAATAGACCCACCAAACGTGTTTTGCCGGCTAAGCTGGCACCCACCAAGGAGGGAAATGCAGGGCAACGCATGAGCCGCATTACAGAATCAAGCGAAGCGATCATACGCTGCCAAAAATGGATACACACATACATCTGACACAGATGCTAGCCAAACAGAACAACATAAGCCCATTATAACAGCGGATATATCGCAACGACTACTTGCAACTACCAAGGCAGGTAAACCAAGGAAAAGGTTAAAATGGACAGACGAAATGATTCGAGCGGTGATGCGTTCCTACTACACCGCTACCAAACTTGGGACACTTTCATCAGGATACGGACATGAACTGCATACACTCTTCATAGCACAATATCCAGAATACAAATCACCGATCCCACATACAAACCAGCCTAACTGAAAACAGTTCTACCAAAAAACCATGAATACTCAGGAGGCACGAGTAATACAACCACCGACCAAACAAAAAAGCACAAAATACTGGAAAAGCATTTGGTCAGAACCGAAACTATACAATAATAACGTTCCATGGATTAAAGCGGAAGACGACAGACATAAGTTGCATAAACAATCAAATACACGCATAACTGGAGATGTCCTGGAATAGATAACATTAATAACTTCTGGTACAAACAGTTTACCTCCGCGCACCAAGCTCTCACTCACTCAAATTAATGAAATTATTTTAAAACCTAGCACACTCCCCAGTTTTCTCACCCTTAAACCCAAAAACTTAAACACCAAGAACCCGTCAAATTAGCGACCTATTATTACATGCCTTCCAACCCTATATAAGATCAACATAGCCACAATTACCAGGAAAAATCATAAAAACCTTCACACTGGTTATATGACAGACTCACAAAACTACTAATAACAAAACTGAACTCCAGAAATCTAACGAAAGCTAGTAACACCTTCGCCATACCTATTATTACGTATTCGTTTGGTATCATTAAATGATCACACACAGACATAGAAAACATCCACATTCTCATACGCTCTGATTTACAGGAAGTTACATCCCAACGCATGCCAGGAAATACTCACCATCGAGAGAAAAGAAGGAGGGAGCGGAAACGGTCCACGGAAGACACAGATACTACATAAAACCATCAGACCACATACATAAAAGGCTTTCATATATTTGGTTGCAAGAAGGGTAGCTGTTCCCCGAAACAGAAGGCTTCCTGCTTGCCATCCAAGACAAAGTCATAGCAACCATAAACTACCAAAAGCACATCATTAAAGACACAACCATTGAAGACGACAGGTGCAGGAGATATCATCAGCAGAGAGAAACGATCGATTACATAACGAGTGGATGTAGAATAATGGCCAGAACTGAATATACCGCGAGACTCTCAGCAGCAAAGGTCGCTTATCAAGCATTAGCAACCACATACAAATTAATGGAGAACACAGACCCTTACTACCATTATACACCAACATCCATACTCGAAAACAAATACTACAAGCTCTATTGGGACATCCACGCAGATGAAACAATCCCACAAACAGACCCGATATCACCTTTCAATCCAAAAAAGAAAAGGTTACTTATTTAATTAACATGGCTGTCCCCAACAACATCCAAGAGAAATACAGTGAGAAGATTGCCAAATACACCGACTTGGCAATGAAAATAAAAAGGCTGTGGAAACAGGAAACAGTCATCATTGTTCCTCTCGTCATATCAGTAACAGGCCTTACCTTAACAACGTTTACACCGCATCCGGAAATCGGTCATTTTGAAAACATGTAACATCGTCAGATCATTTCTCAATACACAATAGTTTTTTTCATTTTCTTTTTTTGCTTACTTGGTATAATCCCGTTAGTATAAAATACAACCACAGACTGTGAGACAATAAGGTGGAAAAAATAAAAATAGTAATAATAATATGGTCAGCCATATGGGCGCTGTTGCCATCTATGCTACCGTATGGTGTTGACGGAACGGCCAGTACCTTCCAGCTGTCTGCTGACCCCTACGTTTTTCCTTAAAAACCCAACAAACAAGTATCTACCTTTTTTTCACCCACCTAGTTATCCCTTCTTCTTCCCCAAAAAATATTTTCCTTCTCCGTTTGACACCCACCTAAGAATAGGATCAGAGTAATCGCTGCTCCTCTAAAAGAGGACATAATGTAATGGAATTTTAGGAAGAGGGTCCCCAGAACCTGAGGTACAGTGTCCCGCAGTCAGTGGTGAAGCGAGTGGCGCTTTCTTGCGTATAGCTACCACAAGACACAATAGCGGCAACACTTCATCAAATGCCGAAACTTCAGAAAATGTTCCCTCTAGTTCGTAGCAGCCGACCATTAATGAAGATGTGCAAAAAAAATGGTCTAAGGAATTAAATATTTTTTGAAGCGCAACTTCCATTACATCGCTTATTTATTACATTACATTATCTCGTATATAGTCAAAAGCAGTGTTATCGTGCGGGTCATACGATTTATCAACGACAAACTTTTTAAGTTTGTTTTTCTTTTATTACGTGTAATCATATCCTCCGCATAAATTGCGGAAGATGAATTAGATAGACCTATAATATTTTCATATGAAAAAACAGGATAAACATATAAATACCAGCAGTTGCAAAAATCTTTGAGCGATGTCACTTCAAAGTCGGATTGACAAGGCAGTGACAAAATGAGTAATAGCAAACAAGTTTCGAGTTTTTTGCATCCCCAAGCGAAAAAAATGGTATTAAATCGAATAAAATATTACAAAAATGAAAATTCACCCGCCAATATCCAGGAGACAGTAGCAAAAGCTCTAAGAATCGGTATAAGGACTGTGCATGAAAAAAAGCATAATTTACACGAAAAAAAACTAAAGACAGAATACTTAAGTGACAATGTAAAAATGGATGTTCGTAATGCAATTTACGATTTATACACATCAAAAACTAATATAACCCTTCATGTTCTAAAAGAAGCTTTAAAAAATCGAGGCATTTTGGAAATTGGACTAAAATCGTTGTCAAAATTAATAAAAATGTTGGGTTTTCGATATAAAAAGGATTGTAATCGAAGATTTTTATGCGAGTTGCCACATACAGCAAGTCAGCGTATCCAGTTTTTAAAGAAACACACGGAAAATGTTAATTCAAAATTTAGAAAGGTGGTATTTTTAGACGAGACTTGGATATTTTCTAATGGAAGTGGTTCGAAATCTTGGCAGGACGAGTCTGTAAAAAGTGTCAAGAGGAAAAAGGGATGTGGGACGGGAAAACGGTTCATCATTTTGCATGCAGGTTCTTCAACAGGATTTTTTAGTGAATTTTGATTTAAAATTTTTTTATTAGATTTGACATCGTTTAATGCTTACCTTTTTTAGTACATTTGTAATTTTGTAGACAATAAATAAATAGTTATAGAATTCTTGTTCCAATTTTAAAGGGTGTTTAAAATAAGTAAATTTTTTTATTAATTATAAGACAAAATTTGATATATAAAAATCGGTAAAATCGCATATATATATATATATATATATATATATATATATATATATATATATATATATATATATATATATATATATATATATATATATATATATATATATATATATATATATATATATATATATATATATATATATATATATATATATATATATATATATATATATATATATATATATATATAGCCTGTATTTTTCGCAAGCATGGCCCTTAATTTTAGACTGAAATTTGAGGAAATCGGATAATTAGTTTTTTAGCTATGCCGCAAACAGACAGACTGACGGACAGACATACCTACAGACTGACGGAATTAATTGAGAAAACATGTTTTCCGGCATCTAGGACCCTTAAACGTAAAGATCTGAAAAAATCCCACGAGGTAAGTAATAACTAATTATCTTATGTTTTTAACAAAAGTGTATAATATTTTTGCAAAATAAAATTGTTTTGTTATCACAATACAAAAAAAACAAGATTTCTTTGCACAGAGGTGGCCCGCATTTAAATAAATGACACTGTATAAGTGGTTAGATTTTTAGGTCAAGCGGGGCTCATAAATTTTGGTGATTGATAAAAAAATCTCACTTTCATTAAGTGGCTGTATAAACAGAACATCCTGATTGATCTACTGATTCGAGCCGCCTTCCGACTTTATTAAAGCGCTTGCCATTTTGTGTATTTTTGTTTTTGCCAACCAAAAAATTTTAAGCAAATACATATTTAGCGGATTTTCTTATTTAGTCTCTCGGCATTTAATATATAAAATAATATTAAGTGGCTATCTTAATAATATTGCGTAATATAATAAAAAAACTATTTTCTTTCTCCCTGTATTTGTAAATAGCCCATCGAGATTTAATAGCTCGATAAAAGAATCACCCAACATTTTGGTATTCACTGTGTTTTCTGATTTGATTCATAATGTTGATAACCTTTGGACACGCACGATAAAACCGCATTCGACTATACCCAGATTTCAATGCTAGGGAACAAAGGCTCCCAGACCAAGTACTAATACTATTTTCATGAAATATTTTTTTTAATGTTCAAAAGAACCAAAATATTAAGAGAACAAATATACGATCATTTACGAACCATATTACTGCTCTGATGAGCTTGGGAATGCTTGCTACCAACCACGTATAAGGTGTTAAGTCTATAAATTCGCAGTTTAACACCACATTAAGTTTGCTTTAATCCTAAGAAATATCCGAAGACAAGAGGTGGAGAATAAATTTTGTGTTTCAGAAGAGAGCCTGCAATTACTGGAGTAATAATAAAACGTAATTATTTTTGAAGATTATGTAAGATAAACAGTTGGTTTTTATTTCATTGTCAAGAACATTTTGCTGGCAAAAAAACCAGTGTTGTTAAAATAATAGTATTTTATATAACAAATGGCTAAACAGGGGTTTTTTACGATGTGTGCCATTTAAAGCACATGGATAAAAACCACTGTTTAGTCATGAGTTATATACATCGCTATTTAAATGTCACCAACAAATCAATAATATCCCTTAAACATTAATAGTATTAAAAATCTTGAATGCATGTATGTATGTATGTATGCATTTTGAGCATTGGAAAATATCGCTAATGATGTACACGGGGGCCGTTTTATTATTAGTGGAGTAAAAAACGGGGCAAAAGTCGCTTCCTTCTCGATTTTTTTTTGCGTTAGAACACACCGATATATACCTCATTTTATTAAATGGATCATTGTACATACGAAAACACAAAATATTACTTTTTTTGCGGTCTCGACTTTTTTTATTTACAAAAAACTGGAAAAATTATTATTTTCTTAATTATTTAATTTTTTTATGTTTCCCCTCATATAACTTCTTACCTAATTAAGCTATCGAGACGATTTTTTCTTTAACTTAAAGCAGACATTTTGGCGCTTCTTTTCATGTAAAACATGATAGCTATTTTTTATTTTAAATATGGCTAAAACATCGATGAACTTGAAACTTTAGAAATTATATAAACAAGTTTTCACTAATCGAAAAAAATTTTTGTTTTTGGAAATTTTATATAACATGTAGCAAATAAAATGTAGACAAAATAGCAAAAAAGTTTTTAGTAGCAAAATCGTTAGTGTAGTTTTCACACTTTAGGTGCTACGATTTTTTAAAGTGCGCGAAATTTAAAACTTTGGTTATTCTCAACGGCGAATATGAAGTGGCCGTGTTTTGTACCAGAGCAACGCGTTATAAAATACAGGACTAAACCAGTGTATGTACAATGATCGATTTAATAAAATGAGGTATAAATCGGTGTGTTCTAACGCAAAAAAAGAATCCAGAAGGAATCGACTTTTGCCCCTGTTTTTACTCCACTATATGGGACGATACCTTATCTCGAATCCTGTAAGAGATAGCAAAAAAAGTTGAATATAATAGTTGTTTGAGATAATTTGTAGTTTTATTTTATGTATGCTTCGTATCTACAGGTTGTCTAGTTTTTCGTGAACTGGTACCAACTTTCTTACTTCAAATAGCATACCCTATATATTGTGCCATTTTTGGATTTCCTACAAAATTCTAGATATACTTTAGTAGACTATGTCACTATTTTCGTAATTAACAAATACAGGGTGGTCATAAACTAGCGTTTAAAAATTAAATGAGAAAATCGTTAAAAGTCATTTTTTTCAAACAGAAACCTCTTAATTCATTTTCTCATTAAGCATTAAAAATTATAGTGACTTCCTTAAAAATATTGGCAATTTAACATTTTTATATTGAAAAAAATGCTATACTTAGAACTTTTAAAGTTTGCTATTAGTAGGCTATGACGGCCAGGCTAAAATAAAACACAATCGAGTCATTATTTTCACTTTGAAATCAATCTATTGGTTTTATTCCACATAATTGTTACTCTTTATTGTTATTATTGTTGTGGTTGTTACTGGTATTTTTCTTTATTTTAATAATTATACCTACGGTCTAAAGTTTTTTAATGTATACCCCAGAAGAAAGAGCCTATGATATGCTGGAGTGCTATTTATCTAGCAATAAAAGTCCATTATGAGCGTTAAAAAGTTATGTTACCAAGTTTCCTCTGAGACGTTATCCGGAAAAGAAGGTTTTTGCTAGAGTCTACAAGTGTTTTCGACGAAATCACAGTTTGATTCAGAAAAAGCAAACAAGCCGCCATGTCTTAAATGATGAAAATCAGTTAATTATAAGTATTGATACATTTTGAAGAGTCGCCTGGAACTTCCATCTGATAGGCAACTCTGGATTTGAATTTGAAAGGAACTAGTATCAAGACGTGTTTGAAGATACATAGCTATAAACCTTACAAGTATTTGACAGTTCCAAAATTGGAAGAAGACTATAATAGAAGGTTAAAGTTTTGCAGTACTACATTGGGTAAACATTTTTCGGAAAATATTTTGCGTAATCTTGTTTGGACGGAAGAATCCATATTTACGACTTCAAGCAAGGTATTTAGCAGAAAAAGGGCGAAGATCCGTTAAGGTTTGGTATGCAATTTGGCGATGAAGAATTTTAGGCCCAGTATTTTACAAGGAAAATTTAAATGCTAGAAGATATAATGACCTCTTAAGGAATGACATCCAGCAGGTAATTGAAGACGAAATACCCCAAGCAGAATTGGGAAATTTAATATGGCAGCAAGATAGCGCTCCTTACCATACGAGCCAAGAAATATCTAACTACCTGTCCAATCGATACCAATACTGGATTGGAGAAAACAGTAATCTTGCCTGGCCACCCAGAAGTCCAGACTTGACATGGACTACTTCTTATGGGGTACCTTAAAAAGTATTGTTTACTAGGAGAAGTCAAAGACTGTAAATGAATTGCGACATAGAATCCAAGAAGGTGTGAATTTACTTAACCAAGGACAGTTTGTAGCTGTTTTACATTTAGAAACAGATTTTACAACATGTATTGCGGAAAATGGTGGCCATATTCAAAACTATTTGCAATATTTTTTAATTTTTTGGTTGCATATTGTAATTATTAGGTAATTTTGTAAGTAAGAATTAGATAGATACGTTTATTGTTTGTAAGTAATTTAAAAAAAATTCTTCTCATTATTAGGTATAATCGTTTCAGTTCTGTTTTAAGATATCTATATGATAATTTTTTAAGAAAGTTTGTTATCCTGTTAATGCCGTTTCATTTCTGTGGTGCTCTATTGTGTCTTATTTGGACCTGGTCGGCATGGTTAACTAATAGCAAACTTTAAAAGTAGTATGTATAGAATTTTTTCAATAGAAAAATGTTAAATTGCCAATATTTAGAAAACTAAAAGTTTTGAAAGAGACATTCTATAACAAAGTCGCCCTCATTTTTAATGGTTAATGAGATATACTTAAAATTATAAGGTTTCCATTTGAAAAAAATATTTTTAACGGTTTTCTCATCAAATTTTTAACCGCTAGTTTTTGACCACCCTGTATTTATTAATTACGAAAATATTGACATAGTCTATTATAGTAGAACCCATTCTAGAAGAAAATAAGTCCTAATTATTTAAAAAAATATCTTAAGCAGGAGAAATCTACATTTAAGTTGAGGCCGGCAAACGTCATTTTTGATATAAAACATAAGATATGTCAAAAACGATTAGGTTTAGGTATAGAACAATATAACTAAAATTATATCTATTTCATAGGGAATCCAAAAATAACACAGTATATAGGGTGTCCTATTTGAAATAAGAAAGTTGGTACCTGTCCACGAAAAATAAGACATCCTGTAGATATAAGACATACACGAAATAAAATCTCAGATTACCTCAAACAACTTTTGTATTTAACTTTTTTTGCTATCTTTTACAGCTTCCGAAATAAGGTAACGTCCCAGAATAAAACGGCCGCCCTGTACATTATGTGAGTTTTACATATTAAAAAGTGGCGTCATTGTAAGCTTGGGTTTTCAAAATAAAAGGTTTTTGGTAGGATATCACAAATACTCGGTCTATGCGGCCGAAGCCGAATATAAGCCTACTTTTCTTAAATTTAGCCGGATATTCGGTTTGGCCGAATACTAAACTAGATATAAATAAAATCCTGTGCTTTTCCTTTTAATACTTGATTTTAAATTAATAAAACTCAAAAAAGGCGCTCAATATTTGTGCAAAAATTTAAATAATTATTATAATACCATAAATCAAACCACTGTTGCTTAATATTTTATATCATTCAACGGAATATTATGATGTAAATATATTAACATTTCACCATTTTTTGGAGAAAGTGGGTTCCGTTTTTTCTCAAAGACGTTACCCCTCCGAAAAAATTCGTTCACTGAATATTGTCACAGATTATTCGTGGTTGCTGGCGCGGATAAATACTTAAATACATGTTTTGATAATATGGGAAAGTCTTTCTTGTTATGTTTCCACCACGAAAAGGGACAGTATTTTCTTTCAATTGACGGTATTTCTATATATTTCTTAACCTCGGCATCTACATCGTTGATAGTTCCAGTTTCTTCTGAAGAATAAGAAGTAGAAGCAACTCTTACTACTATATCCCAGACATAAATAGATGATGAGTTTTTTTTTTCTGAAAGCGACTAAGTGCTTCATTATCAGAATCTGTCGCTTCGCGTTTCTGATTTTATTATTCTGCTAAATTTAGATTTCATGTGATCTTTATTGTTAAAGAAACTGCACTTGTATCTTATCTAAATTGGGGCTAAAGTTATCATTTACATTTAGAAACAGTCTCTGAAAACTTGTTCTTTAAATTATCTTTTAATGTTTCTTGCATTAAATACAAGCATGGTTCTTTTATTTCTAAAAGTAAGGTATTTAATGAAAATAGTGCTGGAATAACCTCTGAAATTCTACACATTGATGAACTGAAATGTTTAGTAAATGGTTTAAGCAAGCTTAGCAAATGTGCAACTAAAAACCACTAATTTGATGAAAGTGACGGTTTATTAGTATTTTTAGCTGCAAGATAAGAGATCTTTTTAGCTCGTTCAGTCTGTCTAGCATATAACAGAAAGAGTTCCATCGGGTCGGAACGTCCTGGTCAATTTTTTTACAAGCATATTAAGCTCTATTTGTTGCTTTTCTAGTTTTTCTCTCGAAGATCATAAATGATGTAAATGTGTTGCAATATTTCTGCCAGCAGTAATTGTCTCAATCACATACTTCTGAGATTTTATAGAATCTAATACAAACAACTTTAGGGAATGATTGAAACAAGATTCATGATTCAAGTTCGTAATTCGCGCACCTTTTTTAACGTTAGCTTCCGAATCTCGCAACATTAAGTGTATATTACTATGAGGTATTTTAATTTATTGAAGTAACTCAACTAACATATTGCTTATATTTTCCCCTGTATGACTGCTTTCAAACAGCCGAATGCTTATCACTGAATGATGTTTCTCAATATCTTTATTAAGCCAGTGAGCAGCTAAACTAATTTAACTATGATAGCTTACATTAGATGTTCATAGGTCTGTCGTAAGTGAAACCCATTTGGCATCTGATAGGAGTCCCTTTATTGCCAGCTTACATTTTTTTTAAATTGTGGGATTACTGTTTCAGTAAAATATGTACATCCTGACATTTCATAGAGAGGTTGTTATTTATCTATAAGACTTGTAAAACCTAAAATTAACACATACTGAATATAGCGAATTAAACTATCTATAATATGCAATGCATTCTACCTTTATCTTCCACCACTGTAAATGGCTAATTATCAATCATTTCTCCTATTGCCCTATGAGTTTCTAGTAATTTTCGATTGTTCATATCCCATTTTTTTGGCAAATTGGCTTGATATCGACAGCTGCTTCAATTCTTTAAGTTCGCCCTACTTAGTACATTCTTCAATTTCTATTTATATTGCATATTGCTTCGGCCTTCGTGGTCTGTTCATAGATGAAAAAAATCGGTAAATCTCCTTTACCCGGAACTTGCCTCGTTATGAATCTTTCCTTTTATTGGGATAGTGAAGTGTGGCTCAAATTGGCAAAATCTGAGGTAAATTGGATAAGCAGTTTTTTAGTAAATCATTTTTTAACAATTTACTAGGCCGCCATTTGATTTTGCAATATAGGATTTTTACCTGATTATCCACATATGATCCCTAATTTTTGACGGAAATTTGAAGTCAGATTAGTAGCTATGCTACCGGTTTTCAAACACAAAAAATAATTGATACATTCAGAAAAATACAAAAATGCAATAATATATAGGGCGTTCTAACAAAAAATGAATGTTGCCTCTAATTTAGGGTAGAGTAGAAGGATCAATATCGCTCAAGTAAAAATTATTTGGAAAGAAACTTTACTGCCTTGATTTTAAACTTATGTCGGAATCTGGTTGTTGTGCAGTGCTTTTAGTCATATTTTATTTTTTAAATAATTGCTAATATCAGAATATATGAAAATTACGAAAAATATGACATGAGTTGGTTTGAAACTACTGAATTATTTTTAAATAGATGAGTCCTAAGTTGTTAGTTATTCATTTTTTAAAACAATTTTCACGTTTTTTTTAATAGATACCCGGAAAGAAGGTAGCGTTTCCCAATAGCTATTTACCTAATAAGTGCAGAAAATGGTTTTTTCCACACGAGTCTGCCGTTCACGACGCGTAGCGGAATTCGGTGAAGCAGCCGAGTGCGGAAAAAATATTTTCCGCAAGTGTTAGGTACAATAGTTTTTCTACAGACGTGCGGAAATAAGTACATAATTCGTAGTGATTTAATAGTTTTTATTAAACTATAACAAACAAACTATTATATATTTGAAAGTAACTAATTATTTGGAAAAAGATAGTAACCACCTAGAGCTATAGAAAACTGTTTAAAAAAATTATTCTTTGTTGTAATTAATTAACATGGTAGGTAACCGAAAACTGACAATTATAGGCATTATTAACTAAATTGGGAGTATTTTGATGGTTAGCCTTTTTGGCGCTGGCAATAATGTTGACACATTTTCTTCTTAACTTGTCATAATGGTGCTGATTCACTGGTCCATTGTTGTCAGCAATACTATCAATTTAATACGCGAAACTTGTAGAAAGCAAGCGTTTTTTGTTCTCCATGGATTCGTGCACATATGATTCTGTAAGTTTTGTCGATTGCCAACCCCCAAGACGTTTCAGTAATATCCATTCCAGCGTCGGCCAACATAGTAGCCGAAGAGCGTCTATAACAGTGTCCAGTAGAGGTCTCTGGATTTGGAAGTCTTAAAAAAGCCGCCACGTCCGATGGCATCTTACCAAAGTTATTGACACCAACAATTTGAGTAGTACATTTACCTTTTTGGAAATTGACAAAAAACCTTTGATGCGGTGTCCTTTTGGGACGTAGAGACATATATTTCTTGATTAAATTAGGATTTTTTTGATCAGTTATAACAATGCTTCTATTCTGGTGAGTCTTGCTATCTGGTATTTTCACCAGAAACAAATCTTCTTGTTCGACTACGTTTTCACGCAACAGATGAGTTAACTCTTCACGCCTGCAGGCTCCAGCGATTCCAATTAGCATTGCGACTTTAATTATTAAATAAGTATCATCAAGCGCAATACTTAAAAATTTCGTGGTTTAAAATTTTGAACTTTTTTGATGTAAAACCTACGATTTTCTTTTTTAAATAAGCAATCAATTTAAAATGCCTGCTAACATACACGTTTTTCTTAATTTTTAGCATAGATTTTATTACTGACTACTCAGACCACGTTGTAGAAGATTGAAAATTCTTTAAAAGTAAACTAGAAGCATCTTTTCTTTAATAATGTTGTTGATTTTTGTTGTTGGCGCACCATTTGATAAACTTTTCGTATACCTGAATGTATCTGACTTTGTGGATTTTTCTGTAAGCAAATCCAAATCTACTTCTTTTGCTGCGTTCATAATATATTCTGGAAGTCCGTCTTGCATGGTCAAATTGTCAAGTTCACTTAAATTCATTGTTATGCCAGTTTGCAATTTTGCAAAATGCATTAACTCTGCTACACACTATGAGATATGTATTAAAGACGGTTAATTAATATATAATAAATTAATTTTGAAATATGACGTGCGGAAAAAATTTTCCACACTAGTGCGTCAAAACCAATTTTCCGCATGGATATGGGTGCGGAAAATTGATTTTTGCCGTACAAAAACATTTTTTTACGAATCAGAAAAAATTTACAAGATTATGGAGCTTTTATGTTGAATCAAGAAATAGATGATATTAATGTTTTGGCTTCTGTGGAGGCAGAGCCTTCAAATCCATTTCGCGTCTTAGAAAAACAAGTTGGTGTTAAAAATAAATCGTACACCAATTGCATCCTGGCGATGCGAATCGACTTTTAAATTTTTGCAGTTGGTATATTGAATAAACTCAAAATAACATTAACTTTTCCAGTTATGACATCTTTAGTCGCCATAACCCTCGACATTGGACCCAAGAAATCCATCATGTCGTGAGCAACAAGAACACAAATATTATATTGCATCTATAAAGGAGGTATGTTGTACATTTTTTATCGTTTTAATCAAATAAACAATATATCGCATCTATAAAGGAGGTATGTTGTACCTGAATTACTTGACATCGTACTTTTAATCAATAAGATTCACAAGACTCGCCATCGTTCTATAGAAGAACTTCGTGAAGCTAAACATTTGGCTTTTCAGTTTTTTCACCGCCTTTCGATATTTATTCTGAATGCATTAAAAAGATTTATAAAATATATATGTCAATTTGTTTCTATAGTTTAAATAAGACGATTTATTAATAAATTGATATTATAACGACAACCAACTTGTAAAATTGTTATTATTTTGTTAATAATTCCAAATTACAGGTATATTATTTAAAATAAATATTAAGTGTTATATACTTTTAAAAGCGTTAAAGGATGTGCTTTTAGCGGCTTTAAAATACACAGTGTGTTCCATTAAAAAAATACAAATTTGGGCCGTTACTTAATATTTGAAGCCCCTTGAAAAAAAACTAACTACGCCATTGCATTCTACATAAAAAAATGAATAATAATCCGTTTTTATTTTTTTATTATTTAATAATATAATATATTAATAGACGTACTCTGCAAAAGTATCAGAATTGAAACACCTTGTTGAGCTATGCCCTGAACTAAATTTTTAAATCAACCTACCATTGGTTCCCTATATATTTCGAAAAGGCCAATGGGATTGGCGCACCCTGTATGGACTATTTTAAGCTACATTAACTAAACGAAGATAGCTTCATTATCTATCATTACATGTTTATTTGATACCCATTAAATATATTGCAACCTCCATGATTCAGATTGTCTTACAGATACCAACATATCGTAATAATATTCAGATAACTTCATTATGATAAATACTCAGTTTATATTTTGTATGAATAGCTTTAATTTGCATCCCAAAGGTGCTTTGAATACACGTATTTACACATTTTTTTATTGGCCTACGGTGTAGTAATATAGAGCAATATTTCATCTTAACAATGTGTTTATAGTGGTTTGGGACAATCAAGCATTGTTCGGATGAAATGTTGCTGTGTATTGTATTGAGTTGTCAATAACAAATTAAAATCAACCTAACCTGATCTGAATAACTTTTCAAAACGACTTAGAAATACCCTCTTTTAGCTATAACCTCATTTTTTAAAAGCTTTTATTCCTGTAACCGGAATTGACTGAGATTTGGTATACGTCCATAAACCTGACGACAATATAATATCATGGTGTCCAGTCGTGAATGTCTTATACAGGGTGCAAAAAAAATATTGCTAAACCCTACAAATCAGTTCACGTCCCCGGAAACGACTGACGTTTTGTATACATATATAAACCCAATGCCAATACACTATTATGGAGTGCAATTGCAATACAATGTCTTTGTATCGGAATTGACTGAGATTTGGTATACATATATAAACTTGATGACAATACAATATTAGGGTGTCCAGTCGTGAATATCTTATACAGGGTGCGTAAAAAAATAAAGCTAAAAAGTATGAAAGAATTCCCGTTATCGGAAATAACTGAAATTTGGTATACATACATAAACTCGATTACAATAGAATATTATGGTGTCCAATCGTGAATCTCTTATACACGGTTCGTAAAAATAAGGCTAAAATTACAAAATAAAATAAATGTAAAATTTTTTTTTTTTGAAAAAGCGTTTATTTATAAACTATTAAACTGAAAAGAATATAAACACATAAACACAGTTTTAAAAATTTGAATATGTTCTTAAAAGCTTGAGGTGTGAGTCGTCATCACATTTGAAATAAATCCTCAAGCTTTTAAGCTTTTTATTTATGTAAGTTTTATTATGTTTTTGTATTTTTTTACATTTATTTATTTATTTCTTACTTATGACCCACAATTAGAAAAAAACCACAAATATTCTGCTCATGCTCATTATCTAGTATATATTTAAAATGTTTACTTTATTTATGTAAGTTTTATTATGTTTTACTTTGAGTTCAATAGTTTATATTATAGTAAAACTTGAATAGGGAGAAAACCACTGATCTAAATGTAGACTTGTTATATATTTTTAAAATCAGCAAAAATTTAAAATAACAAACTGAATGTTCATTGATTAACCTTCCGATCGGCATTTATTCATTTCTTTAAAAATTAAAACTCTTGTATTTAGCACTTTTGGACAGTTCCTATAATAATGCAAGTAGATACCGTTTTAAATATAAACATAGATCATATAATTGTTCTATCTACAACGTGACTAGTAAATTCCGCATCATACTTTTTTTTTAATTTGAGTTGGCAAAATATATTTGCTCGAAAAACCATACCATCAAGTCACGTGATTTATTCTACCTGTCGAATTTTTTTATCTAAAAAATGGCAAAAAACTGCATTTTTTCAAAATTTTAAAAAATGGTAATGGAAAAACTTGTTTCTTTTTTGATTTTATAACTACCTGTCAAATTTCAGCGCTATTGGTAGACTTCTTTCTGAATTCTCGGTTCTTTCTGATTATTTTTCTAATTTCTTGTATTTTCTCTTAACCGAATGTAATCAAGCAAGAATTATCTATTTTTGATCAATTTACTGCTAAAATGCCTTTCTTTAATTACTTTTTCATTTTAAACGCTATTTTGTTGAGGAAAACGTAAATTGATCCAAAAAATGCGTCCAACTAAATTCAAAGTTTATCCAGTTTCCACAATTTAAAATTTAATATTAATAAATATTTTTCAATTGGGATATTTATTAAGTTAATACATATTTGTTTACTTTTTAATAAAAACAAAACTGAAAAAAAAACGTTTTTTTCTATTCCTATTTGGTCCTTTCTAAAAATAAAGAGAATATTTTTACTAAATTATTTAAATAACCAAACAAAGCCTAAATTAAAAAGTATCAGTTAAAACAACTGAATATATTTTTCTCGCACCAATTGTATTAATAATAGTAAAAAGATATTTTAAATCAGTTTTGCTTACATTGGGATATCAAGGTGAAAAAGTATTAAGTCAGAAAAACAAAATTAGAAAACTTTTAATTTTGGTTTATAGTTATGAAATCAAAAAAGAAACATAATAATAATAATATCAATTCTCAAAATTTTTAGAAAAGAGTAACTTTCTGAAATTCTTTAAAAAAATGTTGATAGTAAGACAATTGACGTGACTAACTTTTTTATGGTCATTTTTTTAAGCAAAACTTTTTGCAAACTCAAATTTAAATAAGAACGGTTATTAAAATTCTTATATCATGCGTACTTTACTGGTCACATTATATAATATTTTAATTTACTGCTTACAAAAGGAACCTTGCGTATATTTTTCCCAGATGACGATAAATAGCTTCCTGGGCTCATTTAAGAAATACTTGTCCCAGATTTTTACAAAGACAAAAATTGTTTCATTCAGTAGTATTAGAATTAGAAGAACTGAAAGCAAATGATTTTTTCAAATATTTAAACTTAAATAGAGAGAAAACCACTCAAACAAATGTATGATTTGTTATATATTTTTGATACCAGCAAAAATATGTCTATTCAAATTCATGAAATCACACAGGGTTTTCCATGTAAA
This sequence comes from Kuschelorhynchus macadamiae, assembly GCA_030620095.1. Taxonomy (NCBI): domain Eukaryota; kingdom Metazoa; phylum Arthropoda; class Insecta; order Coleoptera; family Curculionidae; genus Kuschelorhynchus; species Kuschelorhynchus macadamiae. The sequence continues at coordinate 34,257 of JAUTXW010004004.1, read as the reverse complement.
ATAATGAAGTTGTAGTTCATTGGTTAACTTTTCGATCGTCATTTATTTAATGTTTTGATAAATTCTGACTGTTCAGGAGAAACCTTAATACTTTTTTATATTTCCTATAAAAATGCAAGTAGTTCCTTCCGTTTTATTATGATAGACTTTAGGTATATATCCCCACAAAAAATTGTCCAAAGGTGAAAGGTCGGGACTGTTCGCGGGCCAATGAATATGGCTATATTTGCCAATCCCCAAATTATATCGAGCATTTAAAAAATCTGTGACCTCTCGAATGTTGTGTGGTGGTGCGCCATCTTGGTGCCAAATTATTTGGTTATAAGTGTTTAAAGGAAGCTGCTCCAATTTCGTTATTTAATAAATTTCAATATCGTTGGCCCGTTACTGTACTCTCAATAAATATCGAACCAATAATTTGGTTTCCCAAGATGCCGCACCATACAGTTATTGACTTCCTCCCTTTCGCTCTTCAATTATATGTGGATTTCTTGTTGCCCAATGGTGCTTGTTTTTTCTATTAAACATTTGGGTGTGGTAAACTAAGCCTCATCAGACCACAAAATCCTTCTGAATAACAGCATATCTGCCTTAGTCTGGTCAACATATCCTCACAGAAGTTGAGGCGTTGGTTAAAATGATCTTTGGTTAATAGTTGTACTGGTCTAATTTTATACCAGCGTAATCGATTTTTTTTAGCACTGAACGGATGTAGAACCTCGATTTTCTGGTTATCCGAGAGAAGTCCGGAATCGATCCGCTTCGATTTTCTAAAAACGAATTTTAATTTAACTTTTAGGCTACCTAAAGAAAGAATTTTTTACCTTCAAAACTTAATAATATGGATAATTCCTCGTCCAAGTCAAAGTTTATTAATTTTGAAATAAATGGGTGTTCTGATCGTAAGGCTCAGATTGTGGAGGGGAGGTGGGATTTGTCTCAGTGGGAGTGCAGATGTATATACGTAAACATCTAACCTTTTATAATTACCTTTCACAAAAAAGTTAGCAAAATATATATGAGGCGTATCTAGTCGAGTTGAAATATATATATCTTTTCATGAGACTTTTCATTACTTTTAGAAACTGTGCTTTCCGCTAAAATTAAATAATAACTGCAAATAGTTATGTTATGCTATGAATGCTTTTGTTGGAGTAAAGTCGTTTTTATTGCATGAAGCCACATCTTCCCCTTTCTTCATCCCTTGGAAACCTCAAAAATGAACCTTAGGTCCTTTCAGATAGTTTCCATTGCAATTAGGTATACAACAAATAAAGGGCATTGTTCTAAATTAAAATGTTTCTTTGAAAATCCACTTGTTTTAAGTTTTATAGCACCAGTCTCAAAACTAATAGCACTAACACAAATATGTAGAGAAATGGTTAAAAACTACTAATGTTCTAATTTCTATGTAAAAACGAATTAAAAAAACACGCCGTAAACAATTTTACAGATATAGTCGAGTGCGGTCTTATCGTGCGGGTGCAAAGGTCACCAACATTATGAATCAAATCAGAAAACACAGTGAATACCAAAATGTTGTGTGATTCTTTTATCGTGCTATTAAATCTCCATGAGCTATTTACAAATACACAAGGAGAAAGAAAATAGTTTTTTTAATTATATTACGCAATATTATTAAGATAGCCACTTAATATTATTTTATATATTAAATGCCGAGGGACTAAATAAGAAAATTCGCTAAGTATGTATTTGATTAAACTTTTTTGGCTGGCAAAAACAAAAATACACAATACACAACAGCCACCTAATGAAAGTGAGATTTTTTTATCAATCACCAAAAATTATGAGCCCCGCTTGACCTAAAAATCTAATCACTTATACAGTTTCATTTATTTAAATGCGGACCACCCCTGTGCAAAGAAAACTTGTTCTTTTTTGTATTGTGATAACAAAAAAATTTTATTTTGCAAAAATATTATACACATTTGTTAAAAACACAAGATAATTAGTTATTACTTCCCTCGTGAGATTTTTTCAGATCTTTACGTTTAAGGATCTCTAGATGCCGGAAAACATGTTTTCTGTCTGTAGGTATGTCTCTCCGTCAGTCTGTCTATTCGCTTATCCGATTTCTTCAAATTTCAGTCTAAAATTAAGGGCCATGCATGCGAAAAATGCAGACTATATATATATATATATATATATATATATATATATATATATATATATATATATATATATATATATATAGCCTGTATTTTTCGTTAGCCCCGAGTTTCTGGTAAAGCGATTTTACCGATTTTTATATATCAAATTTTGTCTTATAATTAATAAAAAAATTTACTTATTTTAAACAAATTGGAACAAGTATTCTATAATTATTTATTTATTGCCAACAAAATTACAAATGTACTAAAAGAGTAAGCAAAGAAATGGTGTCAAATCTAATAAAAAAAATTTTAAATTAAAATTCACTGGCTAATATCCAGGAGCCAGTGGCAAAAGTTCTGAGAATCGGTATAAGGAATGTACAGAAATTTGTGCATGAAAAAAAAGCATAATTTACTTCCGAAGAAAATTAAGAAATATACATGAAAAAATCCAAAGGCAAAAGTCTTAAGTTACAATGCAAAAATGGATATTCATAATGCAATTTATGATTTATACTTTAACTTTTTAATATTATAAACTAAAAAATATCATCATTACTTAAAAAGTCCTCATCTTCTGAGTCGTCCTCAAATGGCGCAATGGTCATAAGTGCTATTTCGACATCTAGAACTCGTTCTCGATTCCACCAATCTCATATTAATTTCTCCGTATATTCCACAGATTTCTTCCAGTACTCCGGCGTAATATAATTTAATGAATCTTGCCAAACAATTTGCACTTCATCTGATGTAAGACCATCGTTCACGTGTTCTTCATAATATAATTTTGCCCCAGCCCATATTAATTCTATTGCGTTAAACTGGCAATGGTATGGCGACAGTCGTAAAACCTCATTCCGCTTTCCCGTAATATTTCATCTACGGCATATATTGTTGGTTTTTTTATTAGATTTTGCCATTAAAATAAGTTCTAGTTTCAGCATATTGGTTAAAGGATTTTGTTTTTGTTTTATTAACCAGTCATAAATATCACTTTTCTTCCAAGGTGAAGTAGGTTGTTTATTTAAGATTCTTGAATGATAAGATGCATTAGAGTGATTAAAGATATATATCATGGTAGTCCATACTTTTGGATGTTGAAGAAAACAGTAAACTTGCACCTGGGAGAAATCCTGTTGAAGAACCTGCATGCAAAATGATGAATCGTTTTCCCGTCCCACATCCCTTTTTTTCTCTTGACACTTTTCACAGACTCGTCCTGCCAAGATTTCGAACCACTTCCATTAGAAAATAACCAAGTCTCGTCTGAAAATACTTTTTGAATTAAAATTTTCCGTGTATTTCTTTAAAAACTGGATGCGCTGACTTGCTATATGTGGCAACTCTCATAAAAATCTTCGATTACAGTCCTTTTTATATCGAAAACCCAACATTTTTATGATTTCGGTAAACTATGTTGACACTCTTAAATCTCGTTTATGTTTGTTTCTTTTTGTTTTTATCTACTATTCTAGCAGTCCAAATTGAGAAAATGTGTGAAAAACTCTCATCAGCACTGAAAATTTACTTTAAGATGTAATTATTATACAAATCAAAGGTAATTTAGATTTCAAACATCTTTCCGACTGTTCCCATCGCCATGCTTGTTTTTAATTTAATGTGCGATGTTGCCGTATTCCTAATTAAAGAAATACCTATAAGTTATGATACACGTAAAACTAATTTTTTTTATAACAAAACTTATAATTAATAAAAATGCGGATTAGGTTAGGTTAGGATTAATTAGGTTTTCTGTAAAGAAAGCGCGCGGTAGCGCGCCAACCGAATTCCGTGTCTATATTGAAAGCGAGATGTTTCTGTAACAAAAACTATATTGTTAGGTGGATTTGTCCCGCTAACGTTAGGTTAGCCCAGGTTCGTCAATAAAACGTTCATTAAAACTATAATAATAACAATAAATAATTATAATTCTGTCCAAATAATTTTCAATTGGTCATTTCATTTCCTCTAACAAATTGGTAAATCTAAAATCTGGCAACATTGCTAAATTTTTCGTTTTAAGGCTGTCAAATTGTGACCGAGTGTGAAAATATGTGAAATGTAATATTACACATGGGTACTTTCTGGAAAAAAAATATGCAAAAATCGTCTGTCAGGATAGTTTACCGGACCCCATTTTTATTAATTTTGACAACGATGTTAGTCCAACTTCCAATATGCCTAGATTTTTTAAAGCTTCTTTTAAAACTTGAAGGGTTATATTCGTTTTTGATGTATATAAATTGTAAATTGCATTACGAACATCCATTTATACATTGTCACTTAACTCTTCTGTCTTTGGCCTTTTTCGTGTACATTTCTTAATCTTCTTCGGTAGTAAATTATGCTTTTTTTCATGCACAATTTTCTGCTCAGTCCTTATACCGATTCCCAGAGCTTTTGCTACTGTCTCCTGGATATTGGCCGGTGAATTTTCATTTTCGTAATATTTTATTAGATTTAATACCATTTTTTTCGTTTGTGGATGCAAAAAACCCGAAAATTGTTTTCTATTACTCATTTCGTCACTGACTTGTCAATCTGACTTTGAAGTGATATCGCTCAAAGATTTTTGCAACTGCTGGTATTTATATGTTTATCCTCTTTTTTAATATGAAAATATCATCATAGGTCTATCTAATTCATCTTCCGGATTTTATGCGGAAGATATGATTACACGTACCATAAAAGAAAAACAAATTTAAAAGGTTTGTCGTTGATAAATCGTATGACCCGCACACTGCTTTCGACTTTAGCAAGCAAAATTATCTACTAGTGATGAGTCATCGCAAGCTGTCAACGGCCGTTTCCAGGCTTTCTAGTAGAGACGGTGTTGCGCCGTATACTGTTTTCTCATACAACCGTAAATTAAACAGAATGCCATCGAATGTATGACGTTGGTCGATATACTATTCTTTCCTATGTGATACACCTATGAATTTTAAACAACCTGACTATCTCAGTTAAAATTGCTATTTTTAGCACTTGTATTGTTCTTTCACTTACTACTTCTATTCAATTCAGGTTTGCCTATATTCGGTTACCTAGGTGAAAAGGCATTAAGTCGGAAAAATGAGAAAATTTCAAATCAACCAAAGTTGAAATTTGGTATGTCTTAATGAAATCAGAAAAGAAACATAATTTTCCTTTATCATTTTTCAATTTTTTGGGTTAAAAGGTGGTTTTTGCAATTTTTGAAAAATAAATCAAATTTGACAGTAACACAATTGCTTTATTGTCATTTTAAAATATTTTTAAAGCAAAAACTTTCTGCAAACAAAAATTTAACTAGGTCCAGTTTTTGAGAAAGTTTCCTATATAATGCGAACTTAACTGGTCACACTGTATAATGCATATTAATATATAGGCTAATATTCACAAAAAAATAAATATTTGCAACTTTTTGCAATTCTTTTTAAGTTGTAGGTCTGGCAATATAAACTTTGGTTAGTTAAAGAGCTACAAATAAGAAACTGGTCTGCTTCCTAATTTCCCTAAGGTTTGACCCTTCAGTGACTAGATTAGCTATCTGAGTTTGAGTTTTGCTGAAGTTAAATTACGCTTCTACCACCAGAGGACAGAGGTAATTTTATATGAGGAGTAATTAATTCATAATTTATAAAGTTATCACGACAACATATTTTTTCTTCAGTTCTTAATCATTTCTCGGCATTTATGAAACTCGACTCCTAAAAATAAAGAGCTTAGAACCAGCTAATCAAACGACAGGTATTTTAATTAAGAATTTTATCTCTTCATTTGTTAATTAAAATAGAGTTTAAGGAACGTCCATCGATATTTATCGCTCGTAGTATTAAAAATGGGATTCCGTTCGTTAATTTTAGTATAAATATTTGTAGAAACCAACAACATTCATGACTATAAAGTTTATTTTTAATGGAAAATATTGTATTGGCGTTTTGATTATTATTACTCTACGAATAGTTTAAATATTTGTCTTAATGGATATTAATTTATTATCAGTGGATTTATAATCAATGCACCCCTAATGATAAAATTTGTTAGTAGATATAATTTTTTTACACTTTGATTTTGTAAATATTTATAGCTACTTTCCAACTAAGAAATCATGTTTTTATTATAAACATGCGCCCGCGGACGACATGCAGCCCAGTGAGCATTTTTCTGCGGCCCAAATTTTTTTGAAAACAGTGAGAAAATGCGGCCCGCGAGCAAGTTGAAAACCGTTTTTGAAAGCGCGCGCCGCTGCAACAACGATTGGTATAATAAAAGGTACAATTGTACATAGTGCCATCTATGTTTAGGAGGATGAACTACACATACTCAACCTAAAGCCAAACGTTATCTGACTTGTTCCGTGAGATTTTATCGCGCAAAAACACAAATGACGCTATCTGAACATTCTGGAAAGAACCCGAGAAATCACAATCCGTATATAAGCCGTGTTCGATTGAGTTCAGTCGTTCAGTGTTTAGTCAGTTATGAGTCAGTTGCGATAGAGTTTCGAGTTGAGTTGCGCACTTATTGTTACAACACTTAACAGTACTTATTATAATTTATTTCGGATACAGTTTTTAACACGTCTCTTTTAAAACCAAGTGAAAGTAAGAGGAAACTTGTAGATGAGCATCGTATCTTTCAAGAAAAGTGGGAATTAGAGTTTTTTTGCTGTGAAGTGAAAGAAAAAAGTATTTGTTTGATTTGTAATAGTACAGTGGGTGTCCCAAAATTATATAATATAAAACGTCACTATGATATTCATAAAACTATGTTTGACAAGTTTACAGGCATGGTCAGAAACAAAAAGTTAAATAAGCTAAAATCACGTTTGAAAGATCAGCAGCTTATGTTCACACGTCCAAAGCAAGAAAATTAATCTGTCCTTCAAGCAAGCTAAGTACTGTCGGAGTTGATCGCGAAATACTCAAAACTATTTGTTGAAGGTGAATTTATAAAAGAATGCCTTGTAAAGGCCTCGGAAATCGTAAGTCCCAGGAGCGTGAAGGCATTTCAAAATATATCCTTGTCCCGGAATACTGTCGCTGAAAGAGTTACTGAGTTGGCTGCCAATATAAGTGATCAGATAAAAACAAAATGAGACTCTTTCATTGCATTTTCTATTGCCTGTGACGAAAGTACGGATGTGCGCAACTCGCTGTTTTTCTTCGTGCGGTTGATACAGATATCAATGTGTATAAAGAATTACTGGAATTAGTACCATTGCATGATACAACAACTGGGAAGGATATTTTTAATGCTGTTTATGGACTTCTGCAAAAGTACAATTTAGATTTGTCAAAACTGTGTTCCGTTGCAACAGACGGAGCTCCTTCAATGACTCGAGTAAAAAATGGCTTCGTTAAAATATTACAGACAAAGATCAGAGAAACGTGTAGAGACAAACCAGAACTTCATCATATTCATTGTATAATCCACCAAGAAGTTTTATGCTCAAAAGTAATCAAGTTTTAAAGTCAGTGAAAAAAATTATAAACTTCATAAGGTTACAAGGCCTTAATCAGCGACAGTTTTCTGCATTTTTACGTGATTTAGAAAGTGAGTACACTGGTTTACCATATTATGCAGAGATGCGATGGCTTTCGTGTTCTATGGTACTCGACCGGTTTTGGAAACTCAAAGAAGAAATACGCGTTTTCATGGAAACAAAAGGAGAAGACGTCAGCTTATTATGCGATGTACCTTTTTTACAAGATCTTTCATTTAAACACTTGTCGGACTTAAATACGAAATTGCAAAGACCACGTCAAGTTATTACAGATATGCATGATCATGTGAAAGCTTTCAAATGTAGGATGATGTTGTGGGAAACAGTTAGCAGAGGATAATCTGTCACATTTTCTGATTTGTAAGGCATATCAGGGAAGCACAAGTGTCCCAATATCATACAAAATATATTCAGAGAAAATGAGAAGCCTTCTGGCAGAATTTGAGAAGCGTTTTCAGGTTTTTAAGTCCCAAGAAAACAATTTTTCTCTATTTACTGTTCTTTTCACTATCGATATTGATAAAGTTACCCCTCACTTGCAAATGGAAGTAATTGGGATTCAGTGTCAGACCCATTTAAAACAAAAATGTGATAGTGGTACATTCGAATTTTATAAGTACTTGCCTGTTCAATACCAAGAAACGAGAAAATTTGTCTGTAAAATCCTGTCAATGTTTGGAAGTACCTATAAGTGTGAACAACTATTTTCTTTGATGAAAGGAAACAAATCTCCCGCAAGATCGCGATTGACGGATGCACACTTGGACGCAGTTTTAAAAGTTATTTCCGCCGATAAATTCGCGCCATAAATAGACAACTTAATTAAAGACAAAAGATGACAAATATCTGGCAAAAGAATTTAATGTTTGTAGTTTTTTGTAATGTCCTTTTTATTGGAAATTTAATAAACAAACTTGTCCTATAATAGTACTTTATCTCAAGATTTTCAGTAGTTTGCCTTCTTTAAGATAAGGTTTTGCGGGCCACCTAGTCGATGGTCTTCATGCTTTTGGCCTACCAGTGACTTTGAGTGTGACATTGCTGGATTAAACCATATTAAATTCGATTTGCTTTCTGATGTTTCACTTGCGATGGCATGAACAACTTAAGGGATCTTTATTACTCAACCAAAACTAGCTCTATATCCTTGTCATTATTAACAAAGTGGTCTTAAAAATAAAAATGTACCACAGTATTTTAGGGAATATACTATACTATGTCAAAAAAAAGTAAAATATACATAAAACCAATATAATAACCATAACAATACCTTAAACATTGGATGTCAAGATTAAAAACCAAAATCAAAATTTTGGTTTGAGTCCAAAATGGCGGAAGAAATTACCGGCTCAATAAAATATTTAAAACCTTAGCATAAAAATCTACTTAATAGACTGAATTCAAATTGTGTGCTATAACTGAAAGTATTTTCATCATGCTCCGGTTCAACTAACCTCTGGTCCCAAACGTTTAGCACTGGTCTGTCAGATAATGTCGTCTTGATTGCGTCATGTGTTGAAAATGGTGAAAATGTTTGGTTACCGGTTTCAAGTGAATGTTAAAATAAATGATAATTGTGTTTTGAGTTTGCAAAAAAATAATAACCAATATGGACAAACAATTGGTAACATTTTGATATGAATATAAGATAGCAAACCAAAATGGCGGTCTAACAAATTATTTAAAAAATCACTCTGAAAAAACTACACGGAAAAAATATTGATGAAGATGATGGCGTCCTAGTTTCTTCAAATTTTGCACAAAAATAAGGGTTACCTAGAAATGAATTGGTAACATATTGGTATGAATATAAGATAGAAAAACAAAATGACGAGGTCTAATAAAATATTTAAAAAATCGGTCTGAAACAAATACTAATTAGATTAATTTCAAAATGTATACAAGCGTTACGTGTGATATAGAGATAAACTGGTAAAGTTGTGATACGAATTCAAGATGGCTAAACAAAATGGCGGCCAAATAATTTTTTTAAAAAATCAACACAAAAATAAAATCTTGTTCAATTCAATAGATGATAGGGATAAACTGGTACGATTCAACATGACGTAGCAGAATGGCAGTGTATGTCAATGTGAGAAATACTTATTGAGTTTGTTTATATTATGCTCAAAAATCAAGTGTGGCATAGGTAGAAACTTCTTAAATATTAGTAGGTATCCAATATGATTGAACAAAATGACGCCCAATCAAAATGTTTCAAGAGACAGTATATATGTGTTACTAAATGACTATGTACCGAACTAAATTGAGTCACACTTTACCGTTCTTAATAAAAATATAGATTCATAACGAGTGAAGTTCCGGGTAAAAGACATTTACCGATTTTGTATGTTTCTATTAACAACAACTAGCATTTTTTATTTTCCATGGGACTCTTTATAAAGCAATATATATTCTTTTACATATTTGTAAATTAATCAAAAACGAATGGATGAAAACATAAAGTGTGATATAAAGTGCGGGGCAGGTAAGAAAACCGGGCGGTCCTTAAAATAAAGGTTCATAGCAAGCGGAAAAGTAAAATTTGTGTAAGCAAATAAATTTTATGTTATTTTATTCGTTGTAATAGTTTGCCGCTTCACCTATAAAGTACGGAAAATTAATCGAGGATTTAGTAAATTTCGCACTGGTCCACTTGTAATTGAGATGTGCCTAGAGTCTTCATGCACTTGCCGCTAGAAGGTTCTTATTATATAAATGCGTTGCGTTGAATTTGAATTATTATTTCGAAGTAACGATGGCGAGCAAAAGAGGAAAAACAATTCGAAGCGGGGCACGTGAAGTTATGGTGAGCGTTATAGAGGCCTATACTAGAGACGCTGAAAATAATAGTTTGACTATTCTAATTCAAAATCGAACAGAACGCGCTGCATTTTACACTGGTCTTTCGGAAAGTAGTGTAAGAAAAATTTAAAGAGAAAATAATGATCGCTCATGTTCTACTTCACCTTTAAAATCTCCTGGTAAAAAAAGACCCCGATTATCATACAAAGAAAAAATTGACGATGGTGATTTTCAAGTAATTCGACGAACAACAGAGGACTTTTATATAAACTTGAAGAAGGTTCCGACCTGCAAACCCCTACTTCGTGCTGTAAAAAACAAAATAGATTTTCCGTACGGGTATAAAACCTAAAATCGGCTTCTACTTAACATTCCTCCCAAATCAGTCGTGGTAATGGATAATGCGTCTTATCATTCTCACGTAGAAGATAAAGTGCCAACTAAATACTCTACAAAAGCTCATAGGATATGGCTTAAATCGAACAATCTCGTCTGTGATCCAACATGGAGAAAATATCAATTATATGAAGTAATATCAGCCAATAAGCCTAGAGAAAAAAGTATAAAATTGACAATCTTTTACGTAACCTCGGTCATACACCTTTAAGGCAGCCTCCATACATATGCGACCTCATCCTATTGAACTTGCATGGGCAGGAGTAAAAAAATATATTCGAGAACGCAACACCGGTGAACTTTCAATTAAAGATTTAAATAAAATAACATTAGAAGCGATTGACTCAATATCGGCTGAAAATTGGAAATCGTATGTTAAACATGTTCGTTCTATTGAAGATAAATACTGTGAAGTAGATGGCAAAATTGAAACGGTTATTGATGATTTAGTTATCACACTGGGATCTTCAAGTAGTGACGATGAAACCTCAGCATTTTCAGAGGAAGACAACGATTTAGAAGGAATCGAGCTATTAGAATCACAGCCGTCAACCTCAAAAATGGCTTAAGTTTTTTTCATTTATTTTGTAAAATTGTTCATAAAGTAGCTGTCAATAAACTGCTTCAAAATAATTAATTTTCTGTTAAATTTCTAATATTGCAATTAATATTTGAAAAACTACAGAACTCATATTTTTCCAAAATTAACACATCAATGTAGTTATAGTAGGGGAGCCAGCACTGATTCCAGTGAACAAGATTTATCAAAATTTTAACTTATGCAGTTCGACTTTGTGCTGTTCGGTTATGCCAAAAGTGACCGTTTGTCTCCGTCTGTCATATTACTTTGTTCAGGGGGCGTCATTGTGAGGTACTATACAGGGCGCTTCCTAATTGCGTGCTAATGTTAAAGAGGGGTGATTCTTGGACTTTTTTAAGAAAAAAGTTTAATATGAACCTAAAAGTCTTAACTTTGATGAGATGAGATACAGGATTTTAAAAAAACATTTTTTTTTTAAAGCCTAATTCTGATGCTATTATAGATAAATAACTGTGTGAAATTTGATACACGTCTTTTATGCATAAAAGAGCATTTTTTATTCACAATCAATTTTTGAAATTTCTACCAGTGGCATGCATATGTAGTTAACCTGGGTAAATCCGTATGCTCCTTAATGCATAGAAGACGTGTATCAAATTTCATGCAGTTATCTACAATAGCATGAGTATTGGCATGAAAAAAAATGTTTTCTTTTTAGACTTTACCATCTTGTATCCCAAAAGTTAAGACTTTTAGGATTTAAAAACACCCCCTTTAACATCAGCAATTAGGAAACGCCCTGTATAGTACTTCACAATGAAGGCTCCTGTATAAAGTAATATGACAAACGGAGACAGACAGCCACTTTTGGCATACCCGAGTAGCCCAAAGTCGACCTGCATAAATTAAAATTTTGATAAAACTCGTTCACTGGATCTGATGCTGGCTGCGCTTGTAAAATCTGAACTTGTAAATCGTATATGGCTATACTGGGTGGTCCAATAATAGTAGACGTAGGCAGTAGCCCGGGAACCGTTACTGACAGAACTCAAGAAAAAATATATTTATAGGTAAATCGATCAAGAAAAATCAAAATTAAATCATTTTAAAATTCGAAAGTTGGTCGTTTTTGCAACACAAAAGAGATATAGAGGTGCGGTACACGAAAGAAAACAGACAAATATAGATAAAGGTTCATTAATCATAGTTACATTTTTTAATTATCTGTAGTGCGTATAGTCAAAAAGGAATGCCATATTATTTAAAGAACGACGGGACACCACTGGTTTAAAAAGATTTCTTGGCCGACCTTCCTAAACCGATTGACTCCGCCGGGTTTTTTTTTCGTGTCCCGCACTTTACCAATGAAATCAGAGCAGATTAGGCTATCCAAATGTTAAAAAATATAAAAAATATATAGTATCCCATTAAAAAAATACAACTTATGGTGATATCTTTTAAAACCGATAATTTTTTTGAATGATTATAAACAATTTGTTTTTTGGTTAGTTAGACTTAGGTAAAAAAAAATATAAGATAAAATTGGATTAAGTTCTCAGGAAGTATTCAGGGTGGTGTAGAACGTATATTTAAAAAAAATTAAAAAAAATATAAAGTGTAATTAATCAAAAAAATAATGTCTGCGTACCCTACGGTACATACCCCGGAGGAGAGGAGTATTTTCTTATAAGGTTATTTCAATTATTTTACAGATATTTAAAATGGTAAATAACTTTATTCTTGGCGATTTCTTGTGCCATAATTTATCATATAAGAGAAGATAAAAAGACGGATGAAACTTAAAAATATCAAGTGTCATGTGTTTTCAAAGTTTTTAGAGATTATTTCACTAATGGTTTTAATTTTTGATAGTTTGTTTTCTGATTTTATATGCATACCTATTTATGGAACATATATAACATACTAGGTACCATAGATCTATGTACAGTACGCCCGCACGGATCTGAACCGCGACGAAAAGCAGACCGCTTCTATGGATATGTAGAGTATTAGCCAATCACTAATGAGTAATGCACCGTCTCCATAAATACTTGCATTATTTTCGTAGTCTCAGATTCGTGTGCGATACTTTACACGGATTAGAAGAATTTTTTACATATAAAACTAACGTGCGGTGAGTGTATTTTCATCTCATTTTACTAGCATATAATATAAAATAAAAATACACACAGTGAGCACTAGTTTTAGTAATGCTAAACGCTGTTAATATTTGCCAGAAACAAGGACTATTTTGGGAGATTCCGGGAAGCCCATTAATTTGTTAGAATACATTTCAAAGTATACATATTTATGATGCCTAGATATTTATGTAATATTGCAGGTGGATCTTGAAGGTAAATTTAGTATTATTATCATTATTATTTGATATTAGAAGATCCTTTACAGTTATTTATTTTGTTATGATTTATAAGCAGATTACTAATATTTAATGGATTTTATTATCCAAGACTATTAATTACATCATTATTAATTCAGTTGTGAAGTTATAAAAAGTTGCAAATGACAAAAATACTTAAGTACATACTGAATAACACTTATTTCAGATCACACAATCCAGCAAAATGAAATGAATCTCACCCGCCTCTGCAGTCGTTTTTCCCTTATTTGCTGTTATAAACAGAAAAACCTACCATTACTGAGCGAAAAACCATTTTACATGTAACTATTTATTTTAACGGTAATATTTATGCTTGTTTCGCATACGGTGAGTTTGTGATATTCTTGTATATTAGAATATGTATAAAACGTGACACATTTTAGCTTCAATAATTTATCGAAAAAAAATTTCAGACAGAAAACTAGTACATAATAGAACATATGGGTCAGTATCAATGCGTAAGCGAAACAAGAAACCGAATTCCAGTAAATTAGTTTTATTAAATTTGTATTTTATGGGTCATATGAAGACATTAGTATACCGTGGTACTATAATACTCTCCAAGCAGTTTAGATAGTAATAGTGCAATTTTCAACACTTAATTTTAAAATGTTTTCGTTAGTGTATTATAAGTGATGGAAAATTAGAAAAAGTATAATTATTTCTTATTAATAATTTTTGCCTTTTATTTATTCAAAAATATTGCATAAAGATTAAAAAATGTATAAAGCAATACTATTTACTCATAGGATTTCAAAATGACAATTCGTGCTGCCCTTAAAGAGTATAGTCGCAATGTTGCCACGTTGTCAAACAAATCGTAATTAAAAAAAGCCTTAGTATGGAGAGTTGCGATATCAGACATTTTGCTCTAAAATACTTATATTTGTACTTTGTACCCTGAATATTTTATTAGACAAAGAAACACTTTTCAATTATTTTTTCTTTTAAATAGTGGTTAATATCATTAACCTCGACGACCTTCCATTTTAGACGCAACATCTGAGATTTTTTCCCCTAAAACAGAATCTCCAGATGACATACAAAAGATTTCAATATCCCTTTACATTTTATATTCTTCCTTAATGTTCTTAATATTGGAAGAAATAATTTCTTCAGCATCACTGTCAGATGAAATTTGACCTTTCTCACTATTTTGAAATTCTGAATATGAAGTTAAGTTGGAAGAGAATACATTGATGTTTCTACATAATTCCGATAGTGGCACATTATCTTCGCTATCCTAATCAACGTTTTCCTCGAGAATTTCGTCGAATCCAGTTTTGCAGAAGCAGTTATTGATGGCTCCCAAACCTTGCTATTATAACATGTCAGTTTTGATAAGGCTCTGACAGGACATGTTTTAGAAGAGGGCAAGCTGGGCGGTTGTCCGGGCTGAAAATTTGGAGCAGCAGGGACGATTAATAATGTAAATTTAAATTCCAAATATAACCTCACTTTATCATGTGTGGACCAATGATTGAATTTAGCGGCAAATGACTTGGCCCATATTTTTTTTATTTCTTTGAAACATGTTAAACTTTTAATTTAAAACCTCTAAGTAAATTCTGTATTTAGATCTTGTGGAGTAAAGATCCCTGAAGATGCCTCGTGAAATAGAAGGCGAAACGTCGAATAGTAATTCCAATTAGACACGGTCTCATCCCAAGAATCATGATTTTCTTAATCGACCAAAGCCGTGAAAGCTTCCGTCCTATGTTCTTCTAAGTGCTGCTAAGTGGGATATATGTTATCAATACTCTATATTTTCTTAAAACAAATGGGATATATGCTTAGCAGCAGAGGTATTACATATGTTTAAAAAATGTTCTTGTAAAAAGTGTTTAACAACTTTTATTTAGATGATGCTATAAAATTTAGTTTAAGTCTCATACTTTTATTTGCACCACATGTATTGATAATATGTTGGTGTCTCCTTAGCAAAAGAACAAACTAAACATCGTTTTCTCACAATATTTGCCATATGTGAAGTAGGTAGTTTTAATGCAATCCTGGTTATTCAAAAGATTTCCATTCACTTTAAAACCTTTACCCATATTCGTTTTTCCATATATCTTCAATAATATTTAAATCCGGATTTCTGACAGTTGCAATTCCCCCACATCTTTCAAATAATCCTGAATAACTGCAACAGCGTGAGGGGGTGCATTATTCTGCATAAACAGAAAATTACTGTCTGAACCTAATTCTTTAAAACGCAGATGCTTAGACAGTTACGATTCTATTCCATTCGGATATAAAAGACAAAACTCGACAAGTAGTAATAATTAATTTGTACAGTACAAGAGACAACGAAAAACTAATAAATTCCGACAAATTAAAAAAAAACTAATTTTGTACTTGTAGCAACGACAAATCTTAAATGGAAAAGCAAATTCAGTAAAATTACAGTCAAAATGTCGTTTAGCAAGGCGCTCGTGCATGACACGAAACAGTTAAAAATTCAATCAATCAAATTTTAAAATAAAATATACTAATTTTGCACTTTTACAGTACAAAAGACAATGAAACAAACTTTGAAGTCAAGGTCGTTGGTTCCCTCGGGATGAGGGTTCCCGAGGGATAAAACATATATACATGATTATAGGGATTTTCAGGGATAGTGGTTCCCGGAAGATATGGGGATTTGGGGATTGCCCAGGGATATGCGGAGATTTCTCAGGGATAGGAGTTCCCAAGGAAACAAGCGCCTGACGTAAGGCGATACCTACTGAGCCTACCTGGATTAATCCATCTCTCCAGTTTACGTGATCTCGGTACCTCTAACTAAAATCTTCCTCTCCTATGAGCTGTGATTAAACTGGTTTGACAGCTGCTGGGTGGGGAGTTAAATTATGTTTACAGAGGCTTCTTTTTACAGAATCAGAACTTACTTGAAGTGGATCCAAATTCATAAAAAGTGCTCCTGTGTTCTAATTAAACGAGTTATAAAAATATCTGACGATTTTAAAAATTATGCAACAGTTTTGTTCTTAAACGTACTCACGATTGCCTCTATTGGCAAATGTTGATTCCTTTGATCAAATTATTATCGATACAAAGGAATTAGGTATTGAATACAGAATAGCGTTAGATAGCATTTATTATAAAAGTAAAAATGAACCATAAAAAGCTGCAACAACAATAAAAAGGAATTTAAAAAAAAGGAAAATTAACTCACCATTTTTAATGATTTTTATATCATATTTATTTTACAATAAAAAGTTTATTATCTTAATCGGACTATCAGGGGCGTGCAGTCCATGGAAGCAAGGAAAGCAGTGCTTCCCCAAAAAAAAATTACAAAACATCTTCTAAAATGTAATTTTTGAAATAGGAAACCATTAATTTAGTTTATATTAAAAATGCTAAAATATTATCTTAACTATCAAGCCCATAATAAATGCGGCCTTGACTCCGACCCAGCCACAATAGAAAATCGAATAGAACCTATGCGGGCCTCTAGCTTCTCTGCAGCCAAGTCCTGTATGCTTGATCTCCTGTGAATCGAGCCAGAGGTTATTGAACTTTCCACCGGCTGCATTTCAGTCGCGTGCTTTAAGTGCTAGCGGAAGGTATCGTTGGAGAAGGTTGTTTGTTTTAACGGCTGTCCGTGTGTTGTGTGATACGTACGTCGCGTCGTGCATGGTGCAATATGGAAGACAATAATACGGACGTGGATATGCAAATACCGTCAATTTCGGCTGGCGGTAATAGCGTTGAAAATGTTGGAGAATTTAGTAAGAAGAGTGTGTGTGAATGTGTGCGTCTTAATAATAAAGGGATTTTCAACTTTAAACTTCGCTGATAAGCTTCAAATAATTTCGAAAAGAAGGGCAAAACCGCCTATGAAAAATTTAACCACAAAAATGAAAAACTGTATTAGACATTTTTATCCGAAAAAACAATACGAACAATTTAAATGGCTAACATGGTGTGAAAATATAAGTATATTATTTTGTTGGCCATGTTTACTTTTTGAAAATGAAAAAGATGTCTGGAATAAAACTGGTTTTTCCGATTTAAACAATTTCTATAAAGCTGTAAAAAGACTCAATATGTCCAAAGCGCATTTGCAGGCCGTCATAAAAGAAAAAGTCTTCGGCAAAACCAGAATTGAACACGCCCTTAATAAACAGTTGGGAATTAGTCACCGCCAACACAATGAACTAGTCGATAAAAATAGGCAAATATTAAAAAGACTTATCGATGTTATTTGTTTTCTCGGACAGCACGAATTGGGATTTAGAGCTCATGACGAAACAAGGGTTTCTTCAAATAGAGGAAATTTTCAAAATTTATTTAGTTTAATGGCCAAATATGATGATTGCTTAAAAAATCATTTAGAGCAGTCTAGCGTTTTTTGCGGAACGTCGAATCGAATCCAGAATGATTTAATTTCCGCTGATTTTAATTTTCCGCTAGGTTTTAAGAATGTATCCGAAAATCGTACAGCAGATGCATTATATACTGTAGTTTATAACGTTACTAAAGAAATTAATGGAGAGAAAAAATTAGTTGCTCAAAGCTATGATGGAGCTGCAGTGATGACACGACAGTTAGGGGGTCTGCAAGCTAAAGTTCCAGAAACTTTCCCAAGTGCTGTGTTTGTCCATTGTTTTGTTCCTAAATTGAATTTAGTTTTATCCCAATCCATCAATCACATTAAAGAGTGTAAAGTATTTTTCGTTCCTTTAAGTGTTGGCATGGCTGTTTTTTTTCGAAGTAAACAAAACGTACACAAGCTTTGGACTCCACTGTCCACAAACGATTGCCCAAAGTAGCTTCTACTAGGTGGAACTATAAGGGAAGACTTGTGTTAACAGTATCTGAAAATCGTGAATCACTGATTGAACTATTTGAGAATATAATAGAAAATAATAAAACGTGGGACTCAGAAGCAATAAATAGTTCGAGGGGGTTTTTGAACCGTTTGAAACGAGATTTTAATTTTAATTATTTGTTGAACATATTTTCAGAAATATTTCCATTCTCGGACAATGTTTTTAATATATAACTAAAACAAATATAAATATTGCTTTTTGCCTAAAAACAGTGGATCATTTTTAAGTCCATGTTAAGCCAAAAAAGAGATGACTTTGACCGATTTTGGGAGAACACGATGACGTTAAATGTAGAGCCACAAGCCAAGCGTCTTCGAACAGACAAGGTGGGAGATGTTCAAACATCATACAGACGCCTCTTTTATAAAATAATCGATCAAATTCAGCAGTAAATAAACTATAGATTTAACGGTTTAAATTCCTCGAGCTCTGCAATTTTGACGCATTTAAAGGAAAAACTTTTCCAGAAGATTTCTTCTTCATTATGGCCAGTTCTTCGACCGAGTGTTACTGCGATCTGAACTAAAAGTGATTTAGGAAACTGATGACATTAGGTCAAAATAACGCTAAGGAACTAATGCAATTTTTAAAAGACAAGGAGTCAGGTGCCTACACCGAAGTGTCGAAATTGTGTGAATTAGTATTGACAATACCTGCCACAAGTTTTCGTTAAAAATTCAACGGGGCAGAAGAGACTTTCGCATACATCGCTATTGTCCATTGAAAATAAACTTCTCCAAAATATGTCGGAGCATCGACGTTTTTATTTTGAATTTGCAAAAATGATCGAAGAATCGAATTGCATTACAAATAAGTATAAGTTTCTAAAAATTGCTTCCCTTTCTTAAAATTTCACCACACGCCCCTGAGGAATATGAATTATGTTTTATGTCGAACGGCTTAAGAAAAAAGTGGTAATACCCTCTTTTGCCCGAAGCGGCATAACCACCAGGGCTCGGACGGGCCCTAGGCTTTGAATTCCACAAAATATCAAAAAATTATCAAATTTTACAGAAGCAACATTTGATAGGTTTTTCTGCCGTGTCCCTTGTTATAAAATGAATAACATTCCTATATTGAAAAAACAAAACAACTTCAGGTTCTCCTTTTTGAGCAACATAAAAAATATGCAGAAACACCTCATTATTCATTTGGCACTGCCACTAATCGAATAAACAAATTTACATACGCACGAAATACAAAGTGGTACTGGGTACTGTTTATTACCCGGACGAGTCGTAAAGAATCAGGGGAATAAGTGGAGTTGACAAACTACCAAATTCACTCGCATGTTTCGTTACAGCAAATTGTCCTTAAATTACGAGGGCCACGAATTTTTGTTGAGTGTCGCCGACATGCTTCGCAGGTGTTTTTTTGTTGTTTATTATTCGAACAAATCTGTATAAATCGATTTGGGCAGAAATATTAACGTTTTTATTTTTCTTGGCATGCGATGAGTTATTTAATGGATTGCGCATGATTAAAGAAACTCCTAAAGATGTAAATTAAAAGGATTTTCTACTTGTCAGTTAAAAAAGGTTAGAAAATCTTTAATGAATCCAATTCAGCTTCAGTGACATTTCGCAAATTAATAAGCAATATGTCATGTTCAGCTTTATACTAGACGTTTTCCAATTCTCCTCTTTTGATGTAAACTGAAGACAAACGGGGTCCGAAAAGCAAACATTTAAGTTGAAGAAAAAAGTAATAATGGAGCTATCATTTACTAGCACATATACATATACTGTCTATTCACACATTTTTATTGGGTGCCGGATTCTTACCAGTTTCTGCTTACGCCACACTTCATGTTTGAGCGTAATTTAAAATAAATTGTATAAGTAATTTTTACACTGATTTTTTTTAAAACCGCCATTTCGTTTAGGCATGTTGAATTCGTACTAGTTTCTCAATATCATATTTAATTTTTGTGCAAAAATTGTCAATTGAATAAGAAGATTTTTTACGTTGATTTTTTAAACATTCTATTTGGCCATCATCTTGCCCTAATGCTTACACAAAATTTGAGGTAAATTGGGTAATTAGTTTTTAAGTAATAATTTTTTTAACATTTTCTCAGGCCACCATTTTGTTCCGCCATATTGGATTTTTACCAAAATGTTACCAGGTCATACCCATATGACCTTTAATGTTTTATCAAAAGTTGTCTAAAGTCAAGTAGTTTTTTTAGATATGCTGCCAACTCACAGATTGACAAAATTGAAAATACTTTTTTTTACATCTAAGGACGCTAAAAAATTTACATATGTAAAACCTTAGTGGGCGATTTTCACGATTTTAAACATTTTATTTGACCGCCGCCATTTTGTTGCACAACCTTGAATTTGTATTACAATTTTACCAGTTCATCTTTATATCACTTAATTCTCGCACAAAATTTGAAGTCAATCTAATAAGTAGTTTTTTAGGCTCATTTTTTAAATATTTTATTAAGCCGCCATTTTGTTTCTCCATCTAGGATTGATTCCAAAATTTTACTGGTTGGTTTTTACACTTGATTTTCGAACAAATTCACGTAAATTCGCTACTTAGATTTTTAGCAGTATTTTTTTAATGTTTCACTATGCCGCCATTTTGTTTCACCATAATTGATTTTTACCAAAATGTTACCAGGTCATTCCCATTAAGTTGTAGCTCGCGAACGGAAGATGCATTAATTGACATTCAAATTAAAGATAACAGTATTTCTTGAACATTTATATTTTTTCTCCGTGGACGCGGTCAGCATACATATTTTCATAATTTTCCATTAATTTATTAATTACATTATAAAACTTATCTATATAATTACTACCTGTGTATGCAAGTCATGCTATTTTGTTTATTGTCAAAAATGACGACGTCAAACATTTTCTATGTATGAGAATTCAATTTAAGTTCGAGTTTTTTATGTAAGGTTTATAGTCCATATCGCAAAAAAAATGGATGTAGTTGAAACCTTAATAGAAGGAGTCCAAAAGAAGATTATTGAGGCCGCAAAAAATGTTAATTCGTTTTATCCTGAAAAATCAGAAAGAAGATACTACAAAGAATATGAAATATTTAACCAATGGTACCTACAAGAGAAAATAAGCATCTATGAAAAGGAGGAGGTAATTTTAGTTTATTTTTGTGAGCTTTCAAAAACCTGCCAGCCGTCAACTCTTTAAATACTAAAGTAGCAGAGGGATATTCAGATGAATCTGTAGAGAACACACCTTGTTTTTCAACTTGCTCACGATCTCCAGCCACCTGTAAATAAAACCCAATTTTTCCAGAATCGTGTCCCAGCACGTCGACAGAAACCGACATTCAGACAATCGAATCTGAAGAAATTAAAATATCGTCAATTAGGATCAATAGGGAAAATATGTTGCCAAGCAGAAGCAATCAGTTGGAACCAGCCATCAATGGGGTCAATGCAACTAATTGCACTTTTGTTACAAATTATTATATAAATAAGCAATAAAATTTGAAACTTTAAATAAAAATTTTAATATGACTGTTGACATTGACCCTTGTAGGAAAATAAATGTTCCTAACGCATCTCGAAAATGTATGTTCAGCACTCAACTGCTTGTGGGATGGGGATGCTCAACTTCGTCAACGGCAGTCTCGTGAGAAAAAATTCGTTTTCCACACTTGTTAGGAAATAGTTGTTTATACTATAAGGGATGTAAGTAACATTTACCAGTCGAGGACGAGTTCGAGACTGGTTAATGTACTTACATCCCATATAGTATATATCATTTTGCCCCTCCCTGTATTGTATGTTTACAAGAAAATGCTGGATATATTTTTGGATTTTCATTATCATTACATTCGATAGTATTTTCAATCAATTATAAAAGCAGCCGTGATCCGTTGCCAGAGCAACATAGGCAGTTTTTATTTTATCAACAACGTCAAGTTGACAATTCATAGCAAAAGGTTTGAAGAAGTCGAATTGTTTAATTATGTGTGGATAAAATGGATGTTTCAAACATAGAAAAATCAGCGGATATTGCTTGTTTATCTCCACTACTGGAAACGTCGAAAAAAAGGTATGAAACAGCAGTCTGCAGTCTCAGAAACCTTGTTTTTGGGGTATTTCCACGAAAAAAGTGCTATATTGAAGTCCCCATCAAGCTTATGGTGTGAGTATTCGATGTTGAAGTCCACCCTTTTTATAGAGGAAAATATAGATATTTCTAAGTATCCAAAACTTCGAGCATTTTTGAAAAGAAAAAATAATGGTTATAGACCCAAAAAATCGAATGTGTTTAACAGGGAAGATGTGAATAAGTTCATGCTTGAAGCCCCCGATGATATATACTTATTGATGAAAGTCGTAATGGTAATGGGAGTTGCTGGAGCGTGCCGTTCTAATGAACTCTGTGAAATGAAAATGGACAATGTTAAAATAAGTCAAGAAGTCATAACTGTGACCATTCTTGACTCCTAAAATGGAATGTCACGTCCATTTACAGTGACAAAAAGTGCCGACACTCAGGTTTGTCATTTCAAAATAATTCAAAAGTACATTGATACAAGATTCCACATTATTACGACTATTAATCCGCGCTTCTTTATGCGATATCAAAATGGAAAATGCTTAAACCAGCCTGTCGGGAAAAATACGTTTTCGTCAATTCCAAGTAAAATTGTGAAATTTCTAAAGTTTGAGAACTTGTAATGTATACTGAACACTCTTTTAGAAGAACGTCGGAAACTTTATTAGCAAATACTGGAGTTGATGTATTAGCTATCAAGCGACATGGTGGATGGAAATCCGCTACTATTGCGGAAAGTTACGTAGCTGAGAGCCTCAATAATAAAAAGGTAGGAGCGAATAAAATTTTATACGATAAGACCCAGCCAGAAGTCTCTTGCTTCTCTTGCTGAAGTGCTTCAACAGTGACAGAAACATTGGTTAGAAATGAAGGATCTGTGGAGTCAGAAAATGTAATACACATCGAGAAGAAACGAGAAAACGTGTTTCCAAATTTTGTTAATAATGTGAATAATTGTAATAATTGTGCCATTAATATTCATTTCAGTTAATATCACCGGATTTTTGTAATATGTTGATGCAATCAAAAATTAAAGCTACTTATAATAATTTTAGATTATTATTTCCCTAGGGATGTAAGTTGACTTACATCCTGTCGTTAAGGGCAACCAATACCTTGTTGAGTAACTTTCACTTACGTCTGTCAAAGCAGTGTCAAAATAGGTTGCTTACAATACAGGGAGGGGGAAAATACTATTCTTTCACCCTGTGTTGTAAGCAGCCCATTTTATCTGTCGTACGTGACAGTTACTCAGGAAAATATCGGTTGCCCTTAACAACGGGATGTTAGGCAACTTTATTCCCTAGGGGATTTTATAAAAAAGCGGGAATATTAACTGAGATGAAGATTAATAGGGAAATTATTACAAATATTATGAACATAATTTACAAAATTTGCATACATTTTTTTGTTAGTTTTCAATTTGTATGACATTTTGTGATTCTATAGATCTTTCATTTCTAACCAGTTTCTGTCTCGTTTGAGATGCTGCAAGAAATGTTTGACATTGTCTTACTGTATACAACTTTATTCGCAGTATCCTTTTTATTTACGAGGCTTACAACCACATACCGTTTTCGCAAACGGATATTCGCTAATAAAATGGCCAACGTTCCTCTAAGAATTTCAAATTCACAAACATTATAAATTTGGCAATTTTACATAAATTTGAGAAAACGTGTTTGTCCCGACAGGCTAGTTTAAGCACTTTATAATTTGATATCTCATAAGATTTGATGCCAGTTTATCTTTTAAACCACAAATACTGGATATTGTAAATAGAGCTTCTAGAATGTATAGGTTTATTGTAAGAAACTCTTTCAGTCTTTCAGAAACATTAGCTGCATCCGATTATTGTATATTTCATATGTTAGAAGTAGTATGGTGTCCCTATTATGGGTATCAGAAATCTATGACAATTAATATTTTTGTATAAATTGCTAAATAACCAAATTGATGATCCAAACTTACTAAATTTTGTAAATTTCAATGTTCCATCATATAGAGCTAGGAGACCTTTAACTTTTATGTTGATACGGCCTGTACGTATTATTATTATTGCAATTCACCTATAATATTAATGTGTAAACTTTACAATCAGTATAGAGATCTGTATGATATTTTAAACATAACTTTGAATGCCCTTTAAGAAGTCTTTGTATCAATCAATTTAATAATAAAATTATATCTAATTTTTCCTACCAACTCTGTAAATGGATCTGTTGAGTTTGTAAATAAATAAATAAATAAATAAAAGAAGATTTAGTTCCGCACAGAAGTTATATTTAAGCTCTTCTGAGAAAGAAGACGAACACTGATGACGTTTCAAATGAAACAGACCAGTATTGTGTCCAGTATGGAGACTATTATTACTCGACAAAATCTAAAGTCACCTGGATTCAGTCGGTAACTTATGGGCCTGGCTTTATGAGCTATGTGTCCAATACAAGAACATTTAAAATGGTCGTGGCAAAAGTAAGAAATAAATCTTGCATTTGAAATACTAAGCATTTTCATGTGAAAGGTTATTCACATGGTATAAAACGTTCTAGTTTGAGAAAATACCTGCCTGCATGTTTCTTCCACAATTTACAATATTTTTTATATTCCATTTTTTAATGTGTTAAACCATATACCTATTTTAAATATAAACTTTTTTTTAAATGTGGTGCGAATTTTTATATTTTACTCTATATTGAAACCTTACCTGGCTGTAAAGTTCAATCGACGATTCTCCTTTCAGCTGATGACCAGTGAGATAAGTATTATGCGAGGAAGAGAATGTAATAGGTGGACAACGGCCGACGCATGTCTTCCTCGTTTGGCACTTCGCATTCGGGTACAAAGGCAAAATTATCCTTGTCCATAAGGTATCGGGCAAAACCTTCAAACGACAGACAATGTTGAGATCGAAGAGAGGCATCGGGCTCGTGTATAAAAAAAATACTATTCTAAAAACGAAAATGTCCCATAATTTCATTATTCCCACATAACATAAGTATTTTTTTTTGCAATTATATTGTCTTTTTTTATGATCGATACAAAACTGTCCTAAGCAAAATATAAATTTTCGGCCTTTGTATCTAAAAGAAGACTATAAAAACTGGAATTCAGTTTAAAAATTTAATCGGATTTTGTGCAAACCGGCAAAATGTAATGTTTTAAATATCTTATACAGGGTTATTCACGCAACCCGTTCATTAAAAGTTTTTGATGATGCCATTTAGAACACCCTGTATTTTATAATATTTTTGAATTCTACGGAAAATTTTAATGCTATTTTATTTAGCATGTCCTATACCTAGGTTCAAGCGTTCTTAAGATATTTGACCTTGAACCGAAAATGAGCCTTCGGGGTACCAAATTTTAAAATCTCATATTTTTGTAAGTTTTAAAGATATAATCTTTGATATTTTGCAGACGGTCGGTAAATAATCTTAGGTTTCTATTTTATTGAATTTGTCTATTTTTATACAGGGTGTCCTAAATTCAGCGGCAAACTTTCACATTTTCAAAGCAGCTAAAGTCCGTTTGTTTAAATGGGACACCCTATAACTTTATGCACTATCAAATGTAGAATTTCATTTTCTATCGAACTGTATTAAGGTTCTCTATACCTATTCGTAACCATTTTCGAAATAATTGGGTTTTATAAAAATATCGTATGTATTTGCTTAAATGTTTACATGTTCCAATGGTGAGCGATGGAAAACAATTGAGATTCAATATCCAATATGACAGATGATTAGTACGCGTTATTTATCGAAAGCTGTCAGTGATAAACTAAATCTTCTAAATCGAAATAGTAGAATATTCAAACGCTGATATTCTCAATCTATTTTATATTCATGGAGAATGTTATAAAATTTTGGAGAGAACGTGTCGTGTGTTTAATGAACGCCACCCTGATTTGCCGCCAATGAACAAGTCAAAATTCAAGAGGATTGAAATGAACTTTTTGCGTATTGGCAAGGTTAAAGTTACAAAAAATGTTCCGAAACCAGTGACAAATGCCGAGGATAACGTAATAAACACATTAGCTTATTTCCACGCAAACCCGCAAAGTTCAATACCGTCTGCAGAAAACGATTTGGGAATTTCTTCTTCATCTGTCCAAAGCATCTTCAGCGAACATCATCCATGCACCCTTTTCCTTCCAAAACGTGCAAGCCTTGAGACCTGGTGATGACGTCCGACGAGTAGAATTTTGCGAATTCATGTTTTTGAAAATTCAAGAGGACCCTCAATTCCTTTCAAAAATATTTTTGGACCGATGAAGCGAAATTTTCTAGAGAAGGAATAACAAATAGAAGAGGCGAACATTTCTGGGCAGCAGAAAATCCGCACGCTTTCGCGAAACGCGTTCTCAGAGAGTTTTAGCTTCAATGTTTTCGGTATAGTATTAAATGATCAGGTGCGGTACTGTATTTATGAAGACAATTTAAACAGTGGTAAGTATTTGGAAATTCTACGAGGGACGGTTTTTGAATTTATAGAAGAAATTCCTATTGGTGAGCTGCAAAATTATTGGTATCAATTAGATGGGGCACCAGCACATAATTCCGCTGCAGTTTATCTCCAATGATCTCGAATTTTTGAAGATCGCTGGATTGGCTCCAATGGCCCTTGGAGATGGCCCCCGCGATCGCCTGATTTAACACCCCTAGACTTTTATTTATGGGGATTTATCAAAGGTAAAGTCTATGCTTCCCCAGTAAATAACCAACAAGATTTACTGGACAGGATACGAACAGCTTTTGCCGAATTAGAAAACGGACAAATTCAACGGGCCACAGCAACTGTACAAAGAAGAATTGAAATGTGTCTTCAAATGTACGGACAGCATATAGAAAATTTGTTATAATTCAATTTTATTATTTTATTTATTTATTGTACATTGTTAGATTGCTATAATTTTTAAGTTCACTAAATCAAGTTTAGAACAGTCTCGAACTTAGTAGATATGGTTAAAAATAATGTAAACAATTTATTACATTTTTATAAACTTTAACTTCAATTTTCTCTTGTTCATTGGCGATAAATGAGGATGTTTTTCATTAAAAACATGGCACGTTCTCTCCAATATTTTGTAACATTCTCCGCGAATATAAAATAAATTGAGAATATCAGCTTTTGAGTGTTATTTTATTTTAATTTAAAAGTTTCAAATAAGCTGTCATGTTGAATAGACAAGCACAACAATTGTTTTTCCATGGCTTACTACGGGAAGGTGTAAGCATTTAGCAAAATACATATGATAGTTTAATAAAAACCTGATTATTTCGAAAATGGTTACGAATAGGTATAGCGAACCTTAATACAGTTCGATAGAAAATTAAATTCTACATTTAATAGTGCATAAAGTTATAGGGTGTCCCATTTAAAAAAGCGGACTTTAGCGGCTTTGAAAATGTGAATGTTTGCCGCTGAATTTAGGACACCCTGTATAAAAATAGACAAATTCAATAAAAAAAATAGAAACCTAAGATTATTTACCGATCGTCTGCAAAATATGAAGATTATATCTTCAAAACTTACAAAAATATGAGATTTTAAAATTTGGTACCTCGAAGGCTCATTTTCGGTTCAAGGTCAAATATCTTAAGAAAAGTTGAACCTAGGTATAGGACATGCTACATAAAATAGCATTAAAATTCTCCGTAGAATCCAAAAATATCATAAAATTTAGGGTGTTCCATTCAAAATAAGCAAGTTGATACCAACTTCCGGTTAAACCGGAAGTGACAGGAAGTTGAAAATATTTCAAAAAAGAAGTACCCCTCCTTACCTCCTGGGAAAAAAATCAATTTCTCTCAACATAGAGAAAAAGCATTGATACTAAATTAAAAATATGAAAATCTCTGCCAGCGCTAGACATGGTGCCTAAAGAATACAAGCAAGTTTTTACTTAGCAAATCAATATTTAAAAAAAGAACACCCTGTATATCTTAGTTTATTTTAAATTTACATTAAATTCTGAATCAAAAATTTTAACATGTTTGTTTCTATACCTTTCTTCAACTCTTCTCTAGTTTTGGGTGATTATAATTTAAAAGACCCGTAAAATTTCGTCGGAATTCAAATAAATTAGGTAGGCCATAAAAGAAAAAGAAATTCGCAATATCGGTGTAAACAATTTTTATTAAATAACTACTATTTAGTAATACAGTAATTTCCAAAAATACACTTATTAAATATTGTAAAGTAATTAAACACAAAGCAGCCAACCAAAAGTTTTTAAACAAAACTATTGAATATGCCGCCAATATATTTCAAGATATTTAAGAATGTTTTCTTATTTCGAATGATATCTAGGTGAATACGGTGCATAGCTCTGTTCACCCTGAACTACATTTTTACATGACCCCATAGAAAAAAGCTAGTGGGGTCAAATCAGGTGACCTTGGTGGCCTATTCCATGGTTCTTGACCTCGAATCCACTTGTCTTCCAACATATTATCTAGTTCATGATTAACCTAGTTGGTATAGTGTATAGTAAGTATATGTAGGTGGAATAACAAAAGGCACACCGAATAATGAAATATAACGTTTATAAAAAGAGTTTATTGGAAATCAAGTAAATCGTAATTCTGGAGTTTTTTTTTTCTAATATATACAATTTTTCCGTTCACTCCACAATATCTATGTCGAAATTTGGATATTCGTCGCTATTTTACACTAACTGTTCTGCAGGTTATGCTTTATTCTTAATTGCAAAGTTTCCTTGCACTTGCATAAAATACTATATGCAAACAGTTTTATGCCAGGAATTGATTTTTCACACCTTTTGCTTGCTCTTTCAGAAACGTTTGCGCACGATACAACTGATAACTTCAAACTCAACATATACCAGGGTTATAACAAAAACAAAAGGCATACTGCGGAATTTCTCGGAATTTTTTTTCTATTTTCCAATTTCATTTCCATTTTTTAATATGACGAACCTGCACAACTCGTATACCATATTACCTATAAGACACAGACTTAATATTACCATAAATTTTGTAGCGTCTAAAATCACGGAATGTTATTCCATAACTGGACTTAATTTTTGCTATGTAAACAGCACTTGGGCATACGCAATCGGTATGCCACTTTTTCTTAAGCAATTTTATAACAAGAAAATGTAATACTTATCAGTGGCAGCCTGTTTAAAATCACGAAAAATTCCCTTATTTAAATTCAGGTTGACGTGGCCATACCAGCCCTTCGGGCCCACCCCAAACGGTATGCCAATAGTTTTCCGAAAAATTTTTATTTTGAAAACATTAAAAAACACATAATTTTCGTACAAGTGAGGAATCACTTTTTAATATGAAGAACCCAGGACGACTCTTTGATTCACGCATTATTAACATAAGGATATAAGTATAACACTGTCCTGAAAGTAAAATCGTATCCCAAAATATAAGTTTGCTAATAGCTAACGGAAAACTAAAACTGACTTACGTTTATTAGGGCTTTAACTTCTTCCTCCGTTTCGACTTTCCATCTGCCTCGTCTCAAGAAACTTCGTGAAAGTGGACAAAGTTATCACTTGTGAGTTGTTCGTGTCAATTCCTGCGCAGTTCGTAAAAATACTAGCAGCCGCTATAGCGTCGAAGACCTTCTTTTGAGTGTTAACCACTTGACCTTCGAGTTCTTGTCTACTGTTTCTGGTTAAAAGACCTGGAAACAAATTACCATGCTTAAAATTTAGAGTATAAATCAATACTTAACGCAACTTATTTATATTTTTCTGCGTGCTAAATGATGACCATTAGGAATGTAAATTCACAAATATAGTCAAAAGCAATGTTATATGTTATATTTAGTTTTACCTACTTTACTGCAGCAAATGAAAAAAAAAATTATGTTATTTTTTTGGTTTTCCTGCATAAAAAACCCTGCAATTAGTAATTTATTTTAAGAATACGATTTTTGTTTGAATTTGGTACATAATGTTTTTATTAAAATAAAAAATATTGTGCATTAATTTATGATTCACAATGTATAAACATGAAAACGATCTGAAAATATTAATGAAAGTCTTACTTATTAACAATCTATATTTAAAACACTAAGCCAGATTTTTTCAGTAAGTTTGTGAGAGAGTTGCACTGCACCGATTTACATGATTTTCTTTTGAAATGATAACACTTTTTTATATTGTTTTATTGCGTCTTTTGCTATAAAACCAATATGTTTTGTTCAATGACATATATTCTTATAATTTCACTGGAAACTCATCGCGCCATCTAACGGAAAAGGCAAAACAAAAGCTGCCGCGCCAGCTACTTTCATATTAAAATAGGTTAAAAGTAACTTAAAATGGCCGAAATATATCTTTACAAAAGTTATAAAATTACAAATTTACAACTTTTGAACCTGAATTTGTGAGTTATCTTGTAATTAACCCAATATGGTGTAATCGCAAAAAAATTCCTTATAGTGTCGACAATAACAAACTAAAATATAAAGGAACTTTAATGGAAACCAAAATACTTAACAGTTATATATTGAAAATGGCATTGCTAAATGTCGCCATTAAGCCGGGTCCACATCAATAAATTTGTGTGTTGAATGTTGTATTTTGAATTCGGCGAAAATATTTGCGGCGCAAATTTGCTTTCTTCGCATTTATTTTGACATAAATATGTGCGCCGTGCTTGTGTTATTGTTGTGATCTATTTTCGTCGAAACCACGTGTGTATTGGTGTGCATTTTCCATAGATTTTTTAATAAGAATTCGTTCATAAATAAAAAAAAACATTGCGATATGGAGTGGGCAAACGAGAATGCTTTACTTCTCATTCAGGAGTATCAAAAATTTAGATTATTATGGGATCCGAAACACAAGGAACATTTTAATAAAATAAAGAAAAATGACGCATGGGGAGAAATAGAGAAGGCATGCGGTATTGACATAGATGAAGTTAAAAAGAAGATGGCAAGTTTATTGGGTTCATTTAGGGGAGAAAAGGCTAAAGGAAAAAAAACTATTGGAACGGGAAAAGGTAAGTAGGTACATAGGTATACAGGGTGACTAGTAGACGTACTCCTTCTGGGAGGTTTTAATAGAATTTATTTGCAATTAATTTAATTTAACCATATTATCCATTATGCAAAACCTAGTAGTTTTAAAATTAGTATCTTCTTTTTTTAGAAACTTTAACTCTTTGGATTGTAACGCTTGTATTTTGATTGTATCACAATATTTGGCATCATTTTTGTTACATATCTTGCGTTACTGTTTAAACTAATGGGAAAAATTATATAAAATTATAAAAATGATATATTATCCTCTAATTTTAAAGAGTAGTAGTAAGAGGTAAGTTCGCGGCGCGTTTCTACCGGCGAGTTTCTAAAAAAAAATAAAAAAAAAATTAAAACTACTGGGTTTGGTATAATGGATAATATATGGTTAAATCGTTTACAAATAAGCTCTACTTAAACCTCTCCCAGAAGGAATACGTCCACTTACCAGCCACCCTGTATAAGAAGAACTATGGAGATATCCAGAATCAAGAGAATCAATCAGAGAAATCAAGTCCAGGTTATAACAATCGTTCCCATAAATGCCAAATTCTCAAATCAACAAACTTAGAAACCTAATAATTAAACTTGATTTTCCAGTCACCCTAGTTGACTCATCTTCTCTGTAGATTTAGATATTAAAATAAGGAGGTGTAGTAAAAACTGAATACTTTTTTTTGTAGGTGCCAAAAATGTGTATAAAACAAATTGGTTTGCTTTTAAAAGCCTTTTATTTCTCGAAGATAGGGATCACCAAGGGTTACAATAAATTCTGAAACTATATGCATAGTACCTAATATACATTTTTTATTGATTCCATAATGATACACTAAAATTAGTAAATTATTGCCTTTTTTGAGTTTCTTTTTTCTAAGCATACTCAGATTGCCATGAAACTGTACCATTTGTGGAAAAATATTGTGAAAATTCTTCCCTTATTTCTTTTGCAAGGAGTGGTGCTCGACGCGGTACATTTTTTAAGGGCAGAAAGGATGTTAAGTCGTCCATGTTGTACTCCTCGTCCATTGAATAGTAAGTTTTAGATACACTATTTCGCAAAAAATTGTAAGTGCACAATTGCCATAATGATAATTTCTGCTTTAGTTGGTTCCAACAACAAAGGTTTCCTTAATAGTCGAAAAACTGATGCCATTATACCGAATACATTTCTACTACTCTACGGGCACGGCTAAGTCTATAATTGAATATTCTTTCTATAGATCCTCTTGAATGTAATCCCGAGTATGGTTTCATTATGTTTCTCGCTAGAGGAAAGGCCTCGTCAGCTATAAAGACATAGGGTACTTCTTTTTGTTTGTTTTCCAAAGGTTTTGCTATTGGTAATTGTAAAAGATTTGCCTGCATCCGGCGATAAATTTCAGTGTTTCTAAAAACACCTCCGTCGGAAATTCTTCCTTGACAGCCCACGTCAGCAAAAATTCATATTATAATTAGCATCAACCACTGCAAACAACACAATACTAAAAAATCCTTTGTAGTTGTAATAGTCGCTGCCACTGCATCTTCGGAGATTGTAGTATAATATGTTTCCCATCCATCGCGCCCACACAGTTTGGAAAATTCCAAATTGTTTCAAATTGTTTCGCAATACTTAACCATTCTTCTGACGTTGTAGGCATCTACAAAAAAAATACTATTTCATTTTTTTGTTGGTTTTTAGGCCTTATCTACAAATATTTAGGATTAACTAAATAAATACAGTTGGTTTTTAATTTTACACGTGCGTCATATTTCACTTTTCCTATCCCACTGAAGTCTAATATGAGGTGACACGCTATGGAGCACAGGTAAAGATAAAACTGGCGGACAAATGAAGTTAAATTTTTAGTGCTATTTTGAAGTGTTAAAACTCAAAAAATAAATTTAATAATATAATGGGGTACAGTTTTCAGCATATGATTTCTCATAGTTTTGGCAACTTGCGCGAAGTGTCAGGAATTCGTATACAGGGTGGACTTTTTACGTACAGGGCGAAATATGAATTTTTTTCGAACTTTCGGAAATATTAAGAATAAGTATTTTCTTTGTAACATTTTAGGATATGCGTAAGGATAGTAAGATACTTTCTGTTGTATTTTTAAAGTTCAAGTGATATTTACCCCTGGACTCGATTGTTCGAAGACTCCGTATAAAATTTTATAAATATAATTTTAAAATTACGTTATTTACTAGCTATAAGGAATATTTCCTAATTCCAAACCAAAATTAAAAAATCCCTTAAAATTGTTTCTTACAGTTATCCTTACGTATCCCCTAAAATGTTACAAATAAAATCTCGTAATTTTTCCCAGATTACCGAAGGGTTGAAATTTCGAAAAAAATACGTTTTTTTAACCACTTCAGTATACGAGCGGTGTACCCTGTATAAGATGTATTGACACTTAAAGCAAAACTACAAGAAATACTTAAAAGCTGAAAACTGTATCCAATTATCTCATTTAGTTTTTGAGTTATAACACTTTAAATTACTATTAAAAGTTTAGGTAAACTGAACATAAGAATTTTTTTTTAGGACGAAGTCAGCGAGGAAACAAGTTCCGTTTTCTCTGATGAAACGATAGCGTGGATGATCGTCATTTACCA
>JAUTXW010004003.1:0-68586 GCA_030620095.1 Kuschelorhynchus macadamiae | reverse complement strand
AAGAAGGTATTGCTTTCTCAAAGATTTATAATAGTATGGGTCTATTTAATAAACAATAACAAAAATCCTAACTTTTATAATTATCATCCCAAATTTTGCAGTAGGCCATGCAAAACAATGCTGCCTTTTATTTAAAGTCGTTAACAATATCTACATCCTAACAATAAATCAAAATAAATATGTAATTAAATTTATTTATCAAAATATGTATTGATAATTACGCACCAAAAAAGAACCACCTACCTAGATTTATGTAACCCAAGAACAAAACAGTAATAAATTATTATGTAACAAGCCTTTCAGCAAAAATCAACTGTCGTATAAGAACTACAGTAACCAAGGAAATCAAAAGAACTGTTCAAACTGATTTCCATTTTGTTCTATGCATGCTTCGCACAATTTTTGTATTCGTTTTAGGGAATTAAGCAAAATAACGGGATGATTTTGTAAATAGCGAAAATTTTCTCTTATTGCATTTCCTAAATCTTGGACATTATGATAGTGGTCGTTGTAAATTCTATTTTCCAGATATCCCCATAGAAAGAAATCTAAAATCGACAAATCTGGGGACCTAGGGGGGCATCTTATAGGTCCATTTGTTCCGATCCATTGATTGGTAAAATTATTGTCCAGAAATAATCTCGTCACTCCAGAATTGTGTGCAGGAGCACCGTCCTGTTGAAAATAAATTTCGTTAATTTGCGCTACAGGAACATCGTCAAGTAATTCAGGTATAGCTGCCTCTAAAATTTCTATATAGCGATTGGCTGTTAGATTTCCCTCAAATATATAAAATTTTTTATGTGTTCCTAATATGAAGCAGGACACATTTAGACCAAACCTGCCCTGCTGTCTTCTGGGAAATATTTGGTGTTGATTTTCCTGGGACCAGAATCTACTATTGTGCCTGTTGAGTATACCAGAATTACTGAAATGTGCTTCGTCTAACCATATAACCTTCCTTTCAAAATCTCTAACCATATCGCATCTTTCTCGAAACCAATTGCAGAAGACTACCCGACGCTCTGCATCCCCTGGCTGTAAGTATTGCACTAGCCTAAATTTGTATGGGTGGTATTTGTGCTTTTTTAGAATTTCTTGAACTCTAGTTTTTGGAATCCCTATGATCTTTTCACCGGCCCTACAAGAGTTTGTAGGGTAAGCTTCTGCATTAGCCAAAACCGTAATTTCCTCAGCCTCCCGATTTTCTTTATTATATGTTTTCGTACGAGGTTTGATAAATGATCCGTGATTAAGTAAATTCTTTTTTATCCGATAAGAAGTGGATATATTAGGTTGCCTCCTTTCTGGATATCTAAATAAAAATTAAGCAATAGTATTTCAACATACCTAAAAATTAACTATTTACCTGCTAAAATACATCTCAGAAGCCGCTTCAACATTTTCATTACTTAATATAAAACAAGCTAACATATCGTACTTTTCATAATGTTCGGAAGTTTGGTTTTCTTCCATAATAATACAAATATATTTTTACACAATAAATAAATACAAAAAACTAGCGCTATATTTTATATACGCGTACAAAATTGGGGAATGTCATTTGCTTCCAAGAAAACAAAAGAAAACGGCATCGTTTTGCATGGCCTACTGCAAAATTTGGGATGATAATTATAAAAATTAGGATTTTTGTTGTTGTTTATTAAAATAGACCCATATTATTATATATTTTTGAGAAGCTTTTAAAAGGCCAAATCAATTTCTGGACAAATATACAGGGTGTCCCATTTAAAAAAACACAACTTTGGGTCATATCTAAAAAATAACCAAACTCAAATGAAAAATATGACTACGCCACTGGATCCAGCGTAAAAAACTGCGTAATTTTTCCCTTTGCGTTAAGTTAAAGGATAACCGAGATACGAGGGGGGTCCCAAAATGCAAAATTTTCTATTTCGCCCTGTATCTCATAAACGAAGAAGGCTATGAAAATTTTGTTTACGGCTTCATGAGTTTCACAAAAAATTAGCTCAGGTTCGTGAAAACCGCAAGATTCTATCTTTAAAAATAAGCGAGATACCCTGCTTTTGCAACCAAATCCGAACACCCTGTACAGGGTGTCCCATTTTGGGTATCTTTGCGGGGTATCTCCGTTATTTTTATAAATAGAAAGTTGAGGTTTTCGCGACAGTGTGCTAATTTTTCGTAAAACTAAAGATGCTGTTAACAAAATTTTCATAGCCCTCTTAGTTCTTGAGATAGAGGAAAGATTGAACCCCTCGTATCTCAACTATCAGATAACTCATCGAAAACGTGAAAACTGTTTCTTAAACAAATTTTTCGAAATTAGTATACAGGGTTAGGTCAAAAAGTTATCGGACCCTACTTTTTTTTAAATGTAACACCCTGTATATTTATAGACTATAAAATTTGTCTTTTTTTACCTTTTCAAAGATATATAATAGTATGCACTTTTTCTCACAAGCACGAAAATAAATGACAATTTTCTGAAATTAAATTCATAATTTAATAATAGGCTATGGCTAGTGTTTATGACAACAAACAAAATGTCAAATATTTGTCTCTCGGTTTTTGGATGGACTTTTGGTTTATAAAGCAGTGTATAAACGTTCTTTTGGTATTTTTATTTAATTGGCATTTATCAATTTCTTGGAATAATGGCAGCGTATGAAAAATATGATATGCTGGTATATTTTATACAGAGTAATGAAAATTCTGAAGAAGCTTTGGAATTATATTTCCAAAGGTAAGTAAGCTATTATGGCTATGAAAATCTGTATTATAATTATACGTTTTTGCCTGCTAAGCCTGGGTTATAGATCGAAAAATTTCCCGTCTTGCGTCGTTCGTTTGAACTAAGAGTTTGGACTGGTTCTTAGCCCGTCTTGATAGATTGAAATCGATTGCGCTTTGCGTCGCCTATGGAACTAACCTTACTTTTATGTTTATATTTATCGCCTTTTTGTGTAATGCAATTTTGACTTGCTTGTTTTTAAGTTTATGTGCGTTTTTTTTTTAATTTGATGAGAATCGATAATCAAAATCATAGTAATGATAGAGGTAAAGACTAGGTATATGTTGATATATTAATAGGTTGTAAGGTTGTTGAAAAGAAGTTAATTGGGGTAGAAATACTCAAAACTCCTACCAGTATTATCTGAAAATTAAAGACAATGAACCCAAGCAGTTTTTTAAATGGACGAGGATGTTATGTGTATATATTAAGTCAAATTTATTACAAAGAAGGAACGTTTTGAAAGGCCCTCTAAAATCCAGCAATTTCATTGGTTGCAGCTTAAAGCAAACGTCGATTTAAGTTAGCCGCTTCCGTCAAAGTTAAAGATCGCCATCTTTTCGACGGCGAGCGGAAACTCAAACGGATGGCGACAAAAATATATCCATTAGCCCAATATAATGCTGTTTACCTACAGCAAGATGGTGCCCCAAGTCACAACTCTAGGCTCTTAAGGGAATTTCTTGATAATAACTTTCCTCAAAGATGGATAGGTACCAACTGACCTGTTAGATGGCCTCCACGATCTCCAGATCTCTAAATTTTATATTTTTTTTATGGGGCTTCGAGACGCAATTCATTTAACCTTTCTAAATCTGCGAATGAGACCAATGGTTCTTTTAAACGCTATTTAAAGAATTACAAAAATATATCACCTTTAAAAATTCGTTTTTTTTAATAATTTTGTTTTTATAATATTCTTACTTTATGCTATAAAACTGTTGTTACAAACTTACTGTTATTAAAAAACTCTATAGATATTTTTATATAAGAAGATACCTATATGCAAGGTATCCAATTATTCGTTGGCAATATGTAACTTTCAATTGTTTATTATTGTTATTCATGGCCTACTATTAAATTATGCATTTAATTTCAGAAAATGCCCATTTATTTGCGTGTTTCTGAGAGAAAGTGGATAATATCATATATTATATATTATACTATTATATATTTGTGAAAAGGTAAAAAAAGACACATTTTATAGTCTATAAATATACAGGGTGTTCCATTTGAAAAAAAAAAGTACTCTGTATACTAATTCCGAAAGCGGAACTGAGTTTTACGGGAAAAGTTATATAAGAAACAGTTTTCACATTTTCGATAAGTTATCTGATAGTTGAGATACGAGAGGTGCCTGAAAATTCAGCATTTTCAATTTGGCCCTGTATCTTAAAAACTACAAGAGCTGTGAAAATTTTGTTAACGGCATCTAGTTTTACGAAAAAGTAGCAAATTGTCGTGAAAACCGCAACTTTCTATCTATAAAAATAACGGAGATACCCCGCAAAAGTATCCAAAATGGGACAACCTGTACAAACAAAAAAAAACATAACCTCAAACTATTAGCCTCTCTTTTGAAGTCGGTTAAAAATTATTATGCTTCTAGTCGCTTAATAACATTTTATTCATACCGAATATTCATTTTTTAAGTAAAATACTAGATTTTAAGGTTGCACATTTTCATGGTCCCTTTGAATACATAAAATTACATAACGGTTTAGAAAAAAAGATACCTTTTAGCAAATGAAGTTGTATGTGTCTATTACACTCCTCAGTACTCTCGTTTGAAAGGGGTATGTAAAAAAATGTAAATTTGGTTATAAAACTCGCTGCCTTTATCGCCATTATCCTGTGTTTTTTTTTGTCGTTGCTCTTTCCACGTTAACGTGAACGAATCGTCGGAAAGTTGGTTCACGTTAAATAAGAAAAACGTGTGAGTGACTGCTTTTTTGACAAACTTGTACTAATCTAACGGGAGGATTCACTTAACAGTATAGATTTTGTTAAAAAAAATCCTTGTTTTAATATAAACTCGGAACTACAGCAAACCTAACCAATTCTAACCTAACCTGACTTTAAGAAAATAAGTAACCCAAATTTTTATTAATTATAAAATTTGTTAAAAAAAATTTTTCGTCTTTGACGGGATTAGAACCCACAAGCTATACGACGCGGGCTCAGAACCTACCACTGTACGGGGTGTCCGGATTTGGTTGCAAAAGCAATCTCGCTTATTTTTAAAGATAGAACCTTGCGGTTTTCACGAACCTGAGCAAATTTTTTGTAAAACTCATGAAGCCATAAACAAAATTTTCATAGCCTTCTTCGTTTATAAGATATAGGGCGAAATAGAAAATTTTGCATTTGGGACCCCCCTCGTATCTTGGTTATCCTTTAACTTAACGCAAAAAGAAAAATTGCTGCTTATGCAGTTTTTTACGCTGGATCCAGTGGCGTAGTCATATTTTTCATTTGAGTTGTTATTTTTTAGATATGACCCAAAGTTGTGTTTTTTTAAACGGGACACCCTGTATATTTGTCCAGAAATTGATTTGTCCTTTTAAAAGCTTCTCAAAAATATATAATATTATGGGTCTATTTTAATAAACAACAACAAAAATCCTAATTTTTTAAAATTATCATCCCAAATTTTGCAGTAGGCCATGCAAAACGATGCCGTTTTCTTTTGTTTTCTTGGAAGCAAATGACATTTCCAAATTTTGTACGCGTATATAAAATATAGCGCCAGTTTTTTGTATTTATTTATTGTGTAAAAATATATTTGTATTATTATGGAAGAAAACCAAACTTTCGAACATTATGAAAAGTACGATATGTTAGCTTGTTTTATATTAAGTAATGAAAATGTTGAAGCGGCTTCTGAGATGTATTTTAACAGGTAAATAGTTAATTTTTAGGTATGTTGAAATACTATTGCTTAATTTTTATTTAGATATCCAGAAAGGAGGCAACCTAATATGTCCACTTTTTATCGGATAAAAAAGAATTTACTTAATCACGGATCATTTATCAAACCTCGTACGAAAACATATAATAAAGAAAATCGGGAGGCTGAGGAAATTACGGTTTTGGCTAATGCAGAAGCTTACCCTACAAACGCTTGTAGGGCTAGTGAAAAGAGCATAGGGATTCCAAAAACTAGAGTTCAAGAAATTCTAAAAAAGCACAAATACCACCCATACAAATTTAGGCTCGTGCAGCACTTACAGCCAGGGGGGGATGCAGAGCGTCGGGTAGTCTTCTGCAATTGGTTTCGAGAAAGATGCGATATGGTTAGAGATTTTGAAAGGAAGGTTATATGGTCAGACGAAGCACATTTCAGTAATTCTGATATACTCAATAGGCACAATAGTAGATTCTGGTCCCAGGAAAATCAACACCAAATATTTCCCAGAAGATAGCAGGGCAGGTTTGGTCTAAATGTGTCCTGCTTCATAT
Organism: Kuschelorhynchus macadamiae; assembly: GCA_030620095.1. NCBI lineage: Eukaryota > Metazoa > Arthropoda > Insecta > Coleoptera > Curculionidae > Kuschelorhynchus > Kuschelorhynchus macadamiae. The sequence continues at coordinate 62,348 of JAUTXW010004003.1, read as the reverse complement.
TAGGAACACATATAAAATTTTATATATTTGAGGGAAATCTAACAGCCAATCGTTATATAGAAATTTTAGAGGCAGCTATACCTGAATTACTTGACGATGTTGCTCTAGCGCAAATTAACTAAATTTATTTTCAACAGGACGGTGCTCCTGCACACAATTCTATAATGACGAGATTATTTCTGGACAATAAATTTACCAATCAATGGATCGGAACAAATGGACCTATAAGATGGCCCCCTAGATCCCCAGATTTGTCGATTTTAGATTTCTTTCTATGGGGATATCTGGAAAATAGAATTTACAAAGACCACTATGATAATGTCCAAGATTTAGGAAATGCAATAAGAGAAAATTTTCGCTATTTACAAAATCATCCCGTTATTTTGCTTAATTCCCTAAAACGAATATGCAAATTGTGCGAAGCGTGCATAGAACAAAATGGAAATCAGTTTGAACAGTTCTTTTGATTTTCTTGGTTACTGTAGTTCTTATACGACAGTTGAATTTTTTGTTCTTGTGTTACATAAATCTAGGTAGGTGGTACTTTTTTGGTGCGAAATTATCAATACATATTTTGATAAATAGTTTTAATTACATATTTATTTTGATTTATTGTTAGGATGTAGATATTGTTAACGACTTTAAATAAAAGGCAGCAACTTTTTGCATGGCCTACTGCAAAATTTGGGATGATAATTATAAAAATTAGGATTTTTGTTGTTGTTTATTAAAATAGACCCATACTATTATATATTCTTGAGAAGCTTTTAAAAGGACAAATCAATTTCTGGACAAATATAAAGGGTGTCCCGTTTAAAAAAACACAACTTTGGGTCATATCTAAAAAATAACAACTCAAATGAAAAATATGACTACGCCACTGTATCCAGCGTAAAAAACTGCTTAGGCACCAATTTTTCCCTTTGCGTTAAGTTAAAGGATAACCGAGATACGAGGGGGGGGTCCCAAAATGCAAAATTTTCCATTTCGCCCTGTATCTCATAAACGAAGAAGGCTATGAAAATTTTGTTTACGGCTTCATGAGTTTCAAAAAAAAATTAGCTGAGGTTCGTGAAAACCTCAAGGTTCTATCTTTAAAAATAAGCGAGATACCCTGCTTTTGCAACCAAATCCGGACACCCTGTACTACCAAGCTTCTCGGCGATAAACATATATATAGCTTATACTAGTTAGCGTGAACATTAATGACATCTGGTTTCGCGTGAACCAAAATTTAGAAAGTTCGTTCACGTTAGCGTTGAAGGAGACATAGGGTTTTTTTATATTATTATTAATTAATTAATTAAATATATGGGACTACCAGAGAATCGTCTTCTACAATTTGGCATTTGACTCATTAAAAGCGGCCAAGCTGTTTAGACAATATGCGCGAACAGACATAAAAAAAATACCTACAGGTTGAATTGAGAACGTCCTCCTTTGTTGAAGTCGGTTAAATAAAAAGTAAATAACAATTTATTCAACTGAAGATAGGTTTCAGAACATTCTGTATATATCAGACACATAATAGGCATTTGAACGCAATCATATATTGTCAAAATTACTGCTCTTTAGGTCTATTGTATCATTTTGATTTGGTGTTGTCAGATATCTTACCAGTGGCGGCTCGCGGGTGAAAAAGTAAGTGAAGTGCAAATGGAGCAAGAAAATATAGCAATAATTTTTTTTCCAGAATGTTTTTATATGTGGAGGGGTGTAGAATATTTTTTTACGACTAACTAAATTTTGTATACTAAATCAATTCTCCCATCCTTCATAGCAGCAAATTTATTTATAACATTTTCCTAAAATGGATGAGTTGCTCTAATCTCCTCCAGAAATTCCTTTTGAATTGAAATATTGCCAAGAGAAGTAAGTCTTTCTTGAAATACTGTATTTCTTAAATAAGTTTTTACACATTTGAAGCAAGAAAAATTTCTTTCCACTGAAGCACTTGTCGACGGTATTGTCAAAATAAGGGAAAACAATTTATATGCTTCAGTTAAAATATATTTATTTTTATTAATTTTTTTCACTTGCTCTTGCAGCGATATATTCCAATCACTCTCATTGGCAAAAATAAGACCAAGCTCATTTTTAAGTCGTTGACTTTTTGAAAATATTTCCCCATATAATTGTAGCAAATTTTCAAACGGGCCAGTCGGAAAATTTAAACTATATTCGGAAAATTTAGCAGAACCTGCCAAACATGAAAATGTAAGTTTTTCACAGTCTTGAAATCATGTGTCATTTCCATTAAAATATGGTCCAATATTTCATAAAAAAGGGTTCTATAGGGGAAGTACGGACAAAATGACATAGTATTTTAATATTGCTTTATGAAAACTTACTATAAACAGTAACAAACGCTTATTATATGTAACAGTTATCTTTGCTTTAGCTTAGCATTAGCTTTTCATGTAAGAAAGTTATTTTTAAATAATTTAAAGATACACAAACTTAAAAGCTTAATACTAAAACCTAACTCAAAACCATTTTGTCCATACTGAATGGAGAAAATGGCATATGTGTTATGGACAAAATGACTTAAACAGAAACACATAGTTCACAAATGAACATCTTTGTCGTTTTTGGTACATCAGCCCAAATTGCACATTTTATACACCCTAACCAGTTCTCACCAGGCTTTGAACGGGAATATAAGTCGTTGCAATAAATACAGGGACAGTCGTCGTCATCAGTTTGCGAAGCAAATGGATCTGCCTCTTCATCATCCTCATTGTAATCAAATACTGCTCTAGTGGCCTTTCGCTTTGTTTTTTCAGAGGTGATTTTAGGCTCATTTTTGGCTTTTACTTCCTCCATGTTCGGTGTAGAAGTGAGAACAAAATGCGTTTTTTGCTTCTTTGGTTTTCTCTTCCTCTGTCCTCTGACTAAATTTCCTTGCGGAATAGGAGATAACATTTCAATCGGAACGAGCAAAGAACTTGTTGATGGTTCAGGATTTTCCTCACCTCGAGATATTTCATATGGTATGATGGGTGCACTTTCAGAAAATGAATCTGTTGATGGTCCAGGATTCTCTTGACTATTCGTGCTTTCATCTGGTACGGTAGAGGCAATTTCGTTATTTTTAGAACTTGGATTTTCTGTTACCTGTGCGGGCGCAAATTCAGGAGGCATTATTGGAACATTGGTTGTCTCAGCAGGCTCAAACATATAATCTGGAAAGATATCAGGGGCAACAGGCCAGAGACCAGTGTTTTTAAATCCTTGGCATGCATTTTGCACAGTAGCAGCTTTGCCATAGGCCTCATTAAATAAATAGCCAATTTGTAGATGAGTAACTACGCGACCTGGATGAATCTTTAACAATTTTGATATTTCATGATTGAAGTAGGTTTTTAATGGTCCATAAAAACATACGTCCAAAGGTTGCATCCGATGGGTGCGATGAGGTGGCAGACAAAATACGATTATACCATTCTCTTTAGCGTACGTGAATGATTCAAATCCTTTGTGACTAGCATGACCATCGACGACGAGGAGCTCTTTTTCATCAACACTAGCTTTCGCATAGGTTTGAAAATGCTTCAACCATTTGAAAAACACATCTGTGTTCATCCAGCCCGACTCTTGTGCAATTCCAAGAGTGCCAGTTGGGGCCCCATCCAAAAGTTCATTTTTAAAATTCTTTCTAGGGAATATTAAACATGGAGGCATGTAATAGCGGGTTGCATTCATGCAACACACAACGGTGACATGAGATCCTCGCTCAGCACTTGTTAAGCAGCCGATTTGCTTCCGGCCAGTTGTTGCCAAAATTTTCTATGGTTTCTGTGGTTTTCTGTTGTGAGTATCCAACAAATCTTGATATACCTTAAAGAATTTTTCAACTTGAGGCTTATTGAAAGCCTGAGCCCTAGCCGCTGAAGTCGGTTCTGGTTTACGTACCGAAATATCTTTATTCCTTTTTAAAAACCCAGTTAACCATTCCTGTCCAGCTCTTTGTTTTTCTGCATTGAAAATATGGGAAAATTTATTTTGTTCGGCTAATTGAAATGCTAACTTCTGAACGTCTTTACGAATCAAACCAAAAAGTCGTGTTTCTAATAATTTTAAATGATTAACTAGCTGCCTTTCAATTTCTGGAGGAAAAGTAGGTTTGTACCTTCCTAGTTCTTTACCAGTTGGATTTAATGTTTTGTTTTTTCCTAACGCGTGTCTTCTCAGAGTCGCCTGAGGGACACCAAACGTTTTGGAGGCTAAAAGCCAACCCATTTTATTTTGCTGAACAGCCTCAATTGCAATTTTCATTGACACGTCGCTCCAGGATTGTCGATTAGATGTTATTTTATATTTGCGCGGTATTCTAGCTGTATGGTCTGTAAGCAAATAAACATAATCATATTTTTGGTCTATATAAATTATAATGGACAAAATGACATACTATGTCATTTTGTCCGAATGAGCACTATGTCATTTTACCCATATTGGATATTTAATAATTTTACATTAAAAATATGCATTAAATGTTATCTATTTACGAAAGTAATCAAGCCATGTCATTCCATACACTATAAAGAATTCATTTAAAGCAAAATGAGTTGACTGAAAATCCAAAACTTACCGAAAATGAGAAAACAGAATCACACGTGGAATTTTTTTTTTAGCCCGGTACACTTTCACTATACGACTGCGTCGTTCTACCTGAACTTTTAATATTACGCTCTTCGCAGCTTATCCAGGAATCGTTTGGAACACGTGACATACAGTCGGTGGGGCGGTAAATAGCGCGAATTATGAAATACAGGTTGTATGTCATTTTGTCCTTATGTGTCATTTTGTCCATACTTCCCCTACTTAGCCCTAATTTCTTCAGGTGAAAGCTTAGCAAGCTCACGTTTGTAATGATTTATTTCTGTAATAGAATTTGCTTTATCAGAGATGGTATTAAAAAAATGTTCATTTCTTTTTTTACAGAGCGCCTCACGACGGCATTTTATATTGGATATGCAAAAATGAATGAGACGTCTTTTAATTTATTCTAGTCTTGAACAATCACATTTACTAACTTCGAACACAAAACAGTCAAGTTAACCGCAAAGGAACTCACCGGTTACAGCGAAATCCGCGAAAATAAAAGTAAACAACCACCGCAAACCGAACGACACGTCGGCGTAGTGTACTGCGCCTGCAATTCACCGAGAGCGTTGTATGGCGCTGGGCTCGACGTCATCGGATACGCGTTGTCATGGCAACATAGCAGGAAAATCGTAAACTAAACGTAGCACCTCCAGCAAGGTCAAAGCGGTTTGCGCCACTGTTATAGTTGTTATAATAAAGTTCGATTGAAAGTTTTAAAAAGACGCGCCGCCAACGGTCAAGTAAAATATTTATTCGAGATGTACAGTTTATTTTTTACCGATTAAAATTTAATTTTTAAGAGATATATAATAAATATAGTTAGATGTTTGCTTGTTTATTTTTCCTGGTGAAGTAGCACTTCACCTGCTTCACCTAAATAGCCGCCACTGTATCTTACATAGTACAAAATTTTCTTACTCTAATATTTCTAATTTTACTTTTTAGATAGAAGCATAACTGAAAATACACTCATGGACAAAATTATCGAATATTTTTAATTTTTCATTCTTTAAAAAAAAACTGATGAATCAAGTTATTTAAATGCGACCATTTGCAAGAAACTGTTTATTTTAAAATATTTTAGTGAATAATGTTAAGTTTTTACCAGAAGAAGATCGTGAAAAAAATTAATGCTAAACGTTATAAAAATTATGGATATTTACATCTTATTTAAATAATAATTGGAAGGCAATTACAAGTTTTTTGATTAAAATTAAAGCACAGTTAGAACGAGTATTCCCGCCTCGAGATCTAATTACTGCTTCCATTCTTCTCGGCACGCTGCTAAGGAGGTTCTGGATATATTCTTGAGGAATTGCATTCCACTCTTCTTGTGCAGCAATCCGAAGCTAGTCTATTGTATTTGGAACGGGATTTCTTCGTCGTATGCGGCGTTTAAGATAGTCCCATGCATGTTCTATTGGATTTAAGTCGGGGCTATATGGTGGCCAATCTAATCTTTGAATGTGGACCGCATCAAGGTAATTAGTCACTATATCAGCTGCATGCGGTCGAGCATTATCGTGCATTAATATGAATTCTTCATATCCAATATGGCCCACATAAGGCAAAACATGTTCTTGAAGAATGTTTTCAATATACAAGTCACTTGTCATTCGTCCAATCACTTCCACAAGTTCGGTGCGTCCCTCCCAAGAAATACCGCCCCAGAACATTATACCGCCACCGCCAAAACTAACGGTCTCTACGAGATTGCAGGGAGCAAACCGTTCTCCAACTCTTCTGTAGACGTGGTTTCGACCATCGGGCTTCCATAATTGCATTCCGGTCTCATCCGTAAAGAGAACATTCTTCCATATTTCGTTATCCCACTGAATATGTCTTCTAGCAAATTCTAATCGTTGAAATTTGTGATTTTGGAGAAGACGTGGAACTTTGGCGGGCCGTCTTGGCTTCAAACCTGCTTCTTTTAATCTTCGCCTTACTGTTTTTGAACTTACATTAACTTGTCTTACATTAAGTAATTCATTTTTGAGATGCGACGATGTCAATGTGCGATTTCGTGTAGAATTAAGTATCAAAAATCGATCATCAATTGCTGTTGTACATCTCTTGCGCCCTTGACCAGGTCTACGTACGTAATTTCCAGTCTCTTCATACCTTTTTAAAATATTCGATACTGTAGATTGACCTCTCCTTAGACGTCGTGCGATATCCTTCTGTTTATATCCTTCGTTATATAGAGTTACAATTTGCACCGCTTCAACTTCAGTGCAGTGTCTAACTGGTGGCATACTGATGTTTTTTAGCAACAAACAGAAACACTTTTTGCTATTACTTAGTTAATTAACCTACAGTAACTTAAGTTCAAGCTTAATTCACAAAATACGTTATTATTTGTTTTTGATAAAATGCACAAAAGAAAATGACATGCGCCATTAATGTTAATTAAACGTCAAAATATGTTAAAACAAGCGAGTAATCAGCCTACTAGATCCTAATATTCAGCTCATGTACGTTTACGGCGATTATTTAAAATTTATTTTCAAAAAATAATGATTACAAAAAATATTCGATAATTTTGTCCATGAGTTTACATTGACAATATAGTACTAATATACCTTACACCGCACCGCCACCATTCCAAACCGTTAATTATGTTTCTCTAAATAAATTATGCTTTTTAGGTTCCTAACAAAAATGTAAAAGATCCTATACGGATAGATGCCAAAACCGGACCCTGGGAAGTTGACCAGGACTACGACTATATTTTAAAAGTAAATATGTTCCACGTGACGCCTTATACCTGCTCTATTGGATTCTTCAAATACGCTAGCCAGGTAAACCATTTTTTAATATACATTTAAAAGTTTTTTCTCCGCTTTTGCTGATAGCTCGCGCTTGACCATATACATGCACGGTTGCATTGGCCTGATGAGCTCCATATAGGGCGAAACGTCTTCAATTATGAGAGATGATGGAAAGCGCTTAAAGGCTTGTATGTATAATGATTGTTGGATCCTATACTTGAATAAGCTTACCATAGGCAGCATATTATGTCCGAATGGCCGTTAATTTCCTTCTCATTTATACAGGGTTATTCACGGCGAGTGGCCTATTAGACGTTAATCGAGAACCGATTTACGGATCGTTTTAAAATTTTGGTTACAAACGTATCCACCTATGATCTATCTTAATAAAATATTTTCAGTTCCGCGGTGTTGCCGCTTCTACACGAAACCGGTGGCAACATCGTTATTTTAAATGGAACACCCTGTATATTTTTCAATTTTCAGAAACTACGTTCATATAACTTTCGTAAATATCTTCCTATACCTAAATGTAGCCGTTCTTGAGATATTAATTAATTTAATTTTTTTTTACCGGAAGCAGGGCTTTCAAAAAGCCTTAATATTTCCATGCTCTAAAACAATCTGAAGCTGAAATTCCTGTTACGATTAGGCAATGCACGTAAATATTTATATCTTTTGCCATATTAAGACCAGAGCAAACAGGGTGGTCGAGAAGTATAAATTTGTTAGTAACTTATAAAAGTGGCCTAATATGAAAATTTTTAAACGATACACCCTGTATATGATTACTTGTTTGAAATGCCGATAAATGTAGCACTTCAATTATGTGAAGGTTCCCTATTTCTAACTCGTTAAGTTTTCGATTTATAAGCATTTATTTATGACTTTTCATAAAACATGTAAGGCTTAACGAGCTCGGTTATAAGTGTCATGGCAACATCGTTATTTTAAATGGAACACTCTGCTAGTTTTTCAATTTTTAGCATCTACGTTCATTTCTGACTAATATTCGTAAATATCTTCTTATACCTATTTGTAGCCGTTCTTCAGATATTAATTAATTTAATTTTTTTTTAGTAAAACAGGGCTTTCAAAAAGCCTTAATTTTTCCATACTCTAAAATAATCTGAAGCTGAAATTCTGGTTACCATTAGGCAATGCCCGTAAATATTTACTTCTTTGGCCATATTAATATCAGAGCATACAGGATGATCCAGAAGTATAAGTTTGTTAGTAATTTATGAAAAAAACCCAATATGAATTTTTTTAAACGGGACACGCTGTATATGAATACTGATTTGAAATGCCAATAAATGTAGCTCTTCAACTATGTATAGGTTTCTTATACATAATATATATTATATTGCATTATATATATATATATATATATATATATATATATATATATATATATATATATATATATATTAGGGTGGAGCGAAAAACTAATCCTAATTTTTTTTTTCAAATTTTAAGGTGGGCTAGTTTTAAATAAGTGCAACACATAAATATAAAATTCTGTACAAAATTTTATCAAATTTGGACTTCATCTTCAGGTGCCACAATACGCATAAATATCAAGAGAATAAAAATTAAAAGAGTGTTCTACGCTTCGTACGGACTTTCGCTAATTTATCATAAAACTTAAATAGTTAAACAATAAATTACCCAGAACTCACCGCGAGGAGGTATCCGTACCTGGAGTTCCGCCCGCCCTACCCTCCCACTAATTAAGACGTCTAGTTAAACTCTTTTTTAGTATTAAAGTTAGGCATCTCAGACCTTGATTTTAGCTTTGTCATTATAAAGCCATCCCTAGCTTCTGTTCCTGAAACTGCTAATGATGCCTCTGTAACTAGCTTCACCATCCTCTCAACAGCTTGAGTGTGGCAGGGAAAATTTTCCAGATCCATTTTCGGAGTCGATTTTATAAGCTCTAGTAGTTGTGGGTTAGAAATTGATGCAATAATTGGAGGTTCAGATATCTTGCATGTTTGCCAGTTAATGAGGTCCTCGTAACTGTTTGCAGAAAAGTTCAGCTTAGGCACGACAAATTGTCTTATAGTAGCACTTGACTCTGGAATGCGGCTTTCTCTAAATTTCAATATGCGTCTTAAGCTAAGTTCACGAATATGTTGCCTTTCATCATTTAACATGCAAAGTAACAGGTTCTCTGAATGGGCAAAATAGGAGTTTCTTTCTATAACCGCGTCAATAATTTTCAGAATATTTTGAGGAAGATATCTTGAACGTGTTATCATTTCCAACAAATGCTTTGGGCCGTCTAAACAAGAAGGTTTGGTTTTTATATTAAACCAGGTAGGCGCATATACTTTCATAACAAAAGTCGCTAAAATGTTAAGACTTTCAGAAGGTACTTCTGTAGCCGCATATAAGCGCAGTATTCTGTTAGCACAGGTTAGCCATCTGGAATAAGCCAGAGGTCCTGGATTCTTGCATGAAAGATCTTTTGTTATAGTTCCAGATGATATCGCCAAACACATTTCATGTAAGTATTTCTGATCAGTACTTAATAATTCGTTATCCACATGAGGCATCTCGACTTCGATAGGTTGAAAATTTATGATGGGAAGATTCTCACAACCTTCTAATTGTTTTCCTATTTCTCCAGCATAACCGCGAGGACCTGTTGTTGAACCATCCAAAAATTGAAATAGATGCCTCAGAGGTAGCTCATTTGCATGCAGCATACAGATGAACCATTGCAAAGGTCTTCCTATTGACCTTTCTATTTGAGCAATTACTCCATTTTTATGACCGGTGTTTATCACAGTACCATCGCAGCCTATTGCAACTAATCTGGATTTATCAATTCTTTCATAAATAAAGTTTTTTAAGCATTCTTTTATATCTTTCGCACATCCAGTAGTAGGGATAACATGGCCTAAATATTCGGATCCAGGTTATTTTACTATTGCAATATGCTCTTCTACAATTACCTTTCTATGTAGTTTTGAACCCATGGGAATGTACTGAATAGTTTTATCTTTACGCCCGTCAAAGTAAATACCTTTCACGATACGTTTTGCTCGTCTTACATTGTGTACTATTGACAACCTTTTTTTCTTTCTTGCCCTTCTAATTTTGCTTCGATCAATTACTTTAGATTGGTCTTTTTGATTTATCACACCAACGTCTTGAAGAACTGCACTCGCTATCATTGCTGCCGATCGATCCGAGACGCCAGTTCGATCACACACTGCAGACAATTTATCCAAATTGACTCGCATTTGCGATGTGCTAGCTTTATCTGGATCTAACTGAGCTGAGGAACATGATTTTAAAATGAACTCTGGGTCACTTATTTCAGAATCGCTACTTTCGCTTGTACTTGAAGATAGTGTTTCGGTTGGCTCCGATAGGGTAGGGCACGTCGGTTGAGCACTTAAGGAACTACTTTTCTTTAAGCGTTTCTCCGTTTTTATTTTTCTTTAATTTTTTTTCTTCAATAATTTTGTCGTTACTAAGTCCACTCCTCCAATGACCATTTGCCTCAAATGTCTTTGGTCGTTTAAGAAATTTCGTTCTTTTGGAGGTACCTTGTCTTTGCAAGGACAAGAACTAAAGTCACTACACTTACAATAGCAAATATCAAAAAGTTTACTCTTAGCCTCTGCTAAAAACAAACACGATTTTGAGTTTTTTCTAGATATAGGATACTTTTTAACTTTTCTAAATTTTGAGTGATAGTCTTTTAGCATCTGGAAAATTCGACGATCGCTAAGAACCGGCAGGCAAGCCTTACTCCAAATATTTTTAATGTCTCTTATCACCACATTGGCGATATCGGCCAAACTAGGCTCCTTGTTGCATTCTTGTAATATTTCAAAACGAATAAATAAATAATGTTTCATAACAGTCTCATATGTCGGCAAGACCGTTACAGGCATTTGCTTTGGAGCACCAAAAACAGGACATGACACGTTTTTACGCGTTTTCGGCATGATTCGCACACTTAAAACACTGCAACTATGCTGCTTGACGAATGATTACGCGCTAATAACGACGCCAGAAAAATGTGCGTAAACAAGCGGCGTTGCCAAGTATGGTAGAAAATAACTAAGTAGGGGTTTTAAAAAATTACATTTTTATAATTTAATAATTAAAAAATATTGTTTAGGTTCGTTAAGGTTTTTTGAAAAGATTTGCGTATTTGAAATTTTTAGGCTTTATGTGGCACCTGAAGTCATGTTTGAAAAAAACTGAAATTTTGGCAAATGAATCTTCTTACTAAAAGGCAACTTTTAGAAACTAGCCGTTAGCGAAAAATAAAAGTTAATTTTTTCGCTCCACCCTAATATATATATATATATATATATATATATATATATATATATATATATATATATATATATTATATATGCAGTTCTCCCCTTTAATATCTTTTGATGTAAGCTCATTGTTTCCTAGTGTACCCATACCACAAGCTTTAGAGTACCTAAAGGAACTACTTGAAATCAATAATTTGAAGAAAGAAATTATTGATGAATATTTGCTTCTCACAAAATTATGTATGAATCAAAATTTTTTTCAATTCAACGATAAATATTAAAAACAACTTGAGGGAACTGCAATGGGCAGTTGCTTATCTCCGTTCCTTGCGAATTTGTTTATGGGTAGATTAGAACCCCAGTATTTTCCAAGGGTGTGGTAATATACGTACACGATATATTTGCTATTTTTGATACTAAAACAGAAAATTTGGATACTTTCTTAGAAACATTAAACAATAAATATTCTTCCATTAATTTTACGTACGAAAAGAAGAGCAATGGGCAATTACCTTCTCTTGACAAGTTAGTTATTAGAAATAACGATAAATTAGAATTTGATATTTCTAGGAAATTTACTAATACTGATAGGTATTTAACATACAACTCATTTGGCAGCAAACAAAATGGCAGCATTTCATTCCTTAACGCACAGGTTAGTCAATTTTCCAACAATTAAATGAATCGGATTAAAAATATAGCTAAAAATAATGGATATAATGATAATTCTGTACATAAATTAGTAAATAGACATAAGCATAAGAAAATGTCAAAAGATGCCACTACTCTTCAAGCACCTGAGGCTCCCAATAAGTTCATAGTAATCCCATATGATCCCAGGTATACGAGAGGTCTAGAAAAAGTATTTAAAAACGTAGGTTTTAGAGTAGCCTACAAAACGGAGAACAGTTTGAAAAATCTCCTTGGAAATCCTAAATAAAAAGTCGACTTGAAGGCGAGGAGTGGCATCTATGAAATTAGCTGTAATGCCTGCGATCTAAAATATGTTGGGCAAACTAAACGCTCCATAAACATTCGTTTTAAAGAACACATGGCACATTTAAAATACGGAAGAAAAGAAAAGTCAAGCGTTCCCCAACATGCTTTGGAAAACAATCACCAAATAGGAATAAATAATCTCAAGCTAATTAAAAATATACCTAATAATAGATTATTGAATGCATTTGAGAGTATAGAAATAGTTAAATATGGTAAGAAAGCACTAAATATAGACAGAGGACCTATTCCCTATAGTCCCCTGTATTGCTTACTTGACAACGGTGTGTAATATCTTCTTGTTCTGGTTCGAACTACATGCTTAAGAAAATAATCAGCGTGCACTCCTTACTGTGTAACACTTTATTCTGCTCTTTTCTAAATCTAACTACAATGGTATAAAACTACTTAGACTAACCTAATTAATAAAATAAATAATAATTTGATGATTCTATAAACTATTACTCCATATTTACAACAATCGAAAAGCTGTGTTGGACATTGTTGCAATAAGTTATTGCCTTAATTATAGTTCAATGATATGGCCTACTTTTGCAACTTGGATTCCATCACACCTTCCCCGAAAAGCAAAAAAAAAATATATACATATAGATTTTTTTCTTTGTGGAATTAACTAAAATAATGTTTTATTCTATTTTTATGTATTTCTACATTCTTATTTTTAATTTTTACCACTACATTTGGATCATTATCCTCCAAAACTGGATATGGACCATTAAATAAAGCTTCTAATTTATTATTTCTACCGTTATTTTCTACTAAAACCATATCTCCTACATTATAAGTTTGACTTTTACAACTGTTTTTGTCATACTCAATTTTGCGTTTATTTTTTGATGTCATTAAATTATTTCTCTCGTCATTCCACGCTGTTTGCAACCGAAATTTGAGTTCCTTAGGATAATCATAAAAATTATATACTGGATCGACTTGATTAACGATGTTAGATGGAATATTACTGGATTTTCCAAATACGAGTTCATAAGGTGTGTACTGCGTTGACGTGTGTACACTGTTATTGTATGAAAAACACCAATAAGGAACCCAAGAGCTCCAGTTAATAGTTCCTTTCGACAGTTGCATGCGTAGATATGCACCCAAATGCTTATGGGTATTTTCAAGGGCTCCTAAAGTTTGATGGTGAAATGCTGTAGAATTTAATTGTTTAATTTTAAGCAGCTTACAAGATTCTTTAAATATATTAGATAAAAATTCGGTTCCCTTGTCTGTTACGCAAGAAACAGGAATACCGTAACGCAAAATAAAATTTTCTACAAATGACTTTGCAACAGTCAATGCCTCTTTATTGGGAAGCGGATATGCTTCCACGAATTTTGTTAGCTCACATTGAAGTGTGAGTATATATTGATTATTTTCAATATCAACTGGTAATGGACCGACTAAGTCTAGGTATACTTTTTGAAATGCTGAAGTAGCCGTTGATGATATTGTCATAGGTTGTTTATTTGGTTTTGAATGCTTGTACCTTTGACATTCGTCACACCTTTTGACAAAATCCTCAACGTCATTCTTCATGGTTACCCAAAAGTAATATCTTTTTATATTGTTATACATTCGGTTTATCCCTGAATGTCCTCCCGTTGGTAATGTATGAAAGTCATTAAGAATTAACTGACGTAATTCCTTATTTTCTATCCTTTGTTTATCTTTTATAATACTGAGTTTAAGATTTGTCTTGAAAATTTCGTTTTTACATTTAATCATGCGCATGTCATTTAAAAACTGATTAGACTCATTATTTTTTATAATAATTAATTCCGGAATATCGTGTTTTTTACATAATTTCTCCAGATGCCTCAACGACTCACCTAAGTTCGACGTTGATCGGTATTTCTGGGATATGTACACTATCTTAGAATTGACGTCATACATTAAATTTTCATATTCAGTTTTTAATTTATTATTAAGCTTTATTTTCGTAAATTCATTTTCACGTACCGGCCGTAGTTCTATTATTTGAGTTTTAGGGTATTTTAATATTTCCACTGCAACAGGGTGATCAATCCTGTTTTCCATGGAAGTATTATCACTTGTCATATTGGGTTTTGTTTTGTTATTTTTTGTCTCCGAACGAGTGATTGCGTTTAAACTGGCACTCACTTTATTATTCATTTCTTTTAATTCGTTCGACTCTATACACACACGTGACAAAGCATCCGCTGTAACATTTTCAGCACCTTTCACATAGTGGATTGAAAAATCGTATTCCTCGAGCGTTAGCCTAAATTTTGTGAGCCTACTAGAAGGATTTGTCATGCCAAATAAGTATATTAAGGGACGATGGTCCGATAATATTATAAATTTTTTACCAAATAAATATGGTCTAAAATGTTTACATGACCAAACGATTGCTAATAATTCCTTCTCTATTGTACAATAGTTTATTTCTGCTTTATTTAGAGTTCTAGAAGCGAATGCAATAGGCCTGTCATCTGAGTTCGACAATACAGACCCCAACGCGTACCCACTTGCATCGGTTCTAAGAATAAATTGATTATCTTTTGAAAAATTTGGATACTGTAACAAGGGCGGACTAATAAGAGACTGTTTTAAAGTTTCAAATGAGTTTTGACATTCTTCAGACCATTTAAAAACTATTCCTTTCCTAGCTAGTTTATTTAAAGGGTGAGCAATTTCTGCAAAATTTTTAATAAATTTCCTGTAATAATTTGCAAATGCAACGAAGCGTTTGGCTTCGTCACAATTTTTAGGAACTGGATATTGAGAAATAACCCTTGTTTTTTCAGGATCAGGTGATATACCTTCAGATGAAATTAAATGACCCAAATATAAAATTTCCTTTTTTAAGAACTCACATTTACTAGGATTTAATTTAAGGTTTACTTGTCTAAGGCGTTGTAGAATTTTAGTTAAATTTTGATTATGATTCTGTAAGGAATGTCCAAAAACTATCAAATCGTCTAAATAAACAAAACATGCCTCGTAATTTAAACCCGCCATTGCTACAGTCATCAACCTTGAGAACGCACTAGGACTTATTTTCATACCCATTGGTAATCGTTTCATTTGAAATTGTCCTCTGTCCGTTGTAAAGGCTGTACAGGGCCTACTCTCAGGATCAAGTTCTAATTGGTAATATCCTTGTGCTAAATCAAGGTGCGAGAAATAAATCGCACCAGATAGGGAATCTAGAATTTCCGTAATATTCGATAGCGGAAATACATCATTTTGTAGGCGTTGATTACATAACCTAAAATCTATTATCAATCTGTGACGTTTAACGCCATTTTTGTCCGGTTTTTTGGGAACTAATAAAAGAGGTGAAGACCACTCTGAGTGTGCTTCCTCTATAATACCCTTTTTTAGCATATCGTCCACCTGGTTATTAATTTCCTCTTTTTGAGCATGAGGTAACCTGTAAGGTTTAACGTAAACTGGAGTTGCGTCCTCCTTTAACCTTATTTTTTGCTTATATAAATTAGTAACTGTTAATGAATCATTTTCTAAGTGAAAAACATCCGCATATTTAGCGCATATTTTTTGTATAGAATTTCTCTCTTCTACGTTAAGGGCTTCTGTATTTATAAGATCTAAAATTGTATCAACTCTGTCAACGGAGATTTTATTTTTTGTAAAAGAATAAACATCATATTTTGATAGATATTCAACTTTAGGCTCAAAATTTCGCAATCTTATTTCTCTTTCATTCACATTCAATAGCCTTACAGCCACTTTACCATCTTTCGGTCTTGCAATACTATTTGCGATCAACACTCCCTCACATAATTCATCATTTAAAATGACACATTCATCTGTGAGACTGATACAGCAATGTGTAATTATTTCACATCGGGGTGGAATAACAGTATATAAATTATTTTTGGACTCCAAAGGTACTGTTATTTGCTTATTTTGATTAAGCCAAAAAGAAAATAAAAACTTTTCATAATCGATAATTGCACCATACTTAAGGAAAAAAATCTGAACCTAGAACTCCATGTATACTAGAATCGAAACTTTTAATAATTGTAAAATCATGAGAAATATATTCATTGTTCATAGTGAATAAAATATTTGCAGATCCAGCTGAATATGTTGAGCCTGCAATTCCTTTAATTTTAATTTTATTAGTTGTATTTATAATACTACTATCTTTCAAATAATTCTCAAAAAAACAAGAAATACTTGCACCAGTGTCACATAAAAATATCATTTCTTCCCTTTCATACCCGACACGCACATAATTTAAAGCATTCATATTAAAACTAGCTGTATCATTATTTTTTAAATTATTAGAAACGAAAAAACTTATTTCCTTGAGATTCCTCGCTGTTTTTATTTATGTTACTACTTTCCACATTATCAACAAAATATACACTATTATTTGAAAACTGCTGACGCCTACCTCCTCGACGAAAATTTGACCTACTAAAGCTGGAACGACCTCGGCCTTGGTACTGCGAATTATTTTGCTGTCTGCTAAAATTGTAATTATTAAAGTTTTGCCTACTCGGGTTACGAGATTGATTATAATTATGAATTTGTCTAAAATTTGTAAAATTACCTCTAGACCGATTTCCTCGATATTGGTGACGCCCACGCATATGAAATAAGTTATTAGAATAAGTTGGGGTTAAATTTAAATTTTCTTCTTTAGCGCCAGTTATCGCGTCCTTTAAATTATTGTAATTTCTAGCTTTTATTATTGTTCTTAAATCTGAATTTTTTAACCCATTCGCGAAAGCATTTATCGCCAATTTTTCATTCACCGGTTGTAAAATTTTTGCCGAATTTTGATCACCGTCCGCTTGCGCTAAGGTTAAATTTAATAAAAGTTGCTCGATAGTTTTCGCATAATCATCTATACTTTTAGTATCTTGTCTAACGTTATGCAACTGATTAGCTAAAGCTGGTGCAGATTGTTTTGTAAGAAGTTGGTTTTTTATATCTGTGACCAAAGCACCAACATTAGTATACGTCGTTTGTAATCTTAATTTCGCGTTTTGTGTTAATTTGGCCTTTAAAACATATTTGATTAGCAATACTTTCCCGTTGTCGTCAAGCAAGTCGTTATATAATTCAATAGCATCAATCAACATTTTCGTAGTTTCTTCGGTACCATCCATAGATGGCAACAAAGAAGCTGCGGTTCGCAAATCAAATTTTTCACTCATTGTTGAACTAGGATGAATGCCCAAAACCAAATCAGTCTCTGCGAGCTGTAATTTTTTTTTATCTTTTATGGCAATTAACCGACCTGATAAAATAGATCTAGCTTTATCTATGTTTTCTCTTATTTCTAATACATATTTTTGAAAATGTTCTAATTTATCGGTGTCATGCACCTGTTTACTATACTGATCTCTAAGCTGAAAAAATTTATTTTCTAATGTTTCTACGTTGCTACTTAATTTATTTACCCTATCCAAAGATTCTCTACGCTCTAATGACTCCTTTTTTATATTTATGATAAATAATGAAATAATGTTATTCAATTTATCCAAATCGCTTAAATCTACTACACTCATTAAATAAAATAATTATCAATAAATTTAAGGCAATAAATAATATCCAATAAAATTGTATAGTGCTAAAACTATGACTTACTAATTATGTTAATACTTAAGTATGTTCATTGTCCATAGTCGCCTAAGATAAGTCCATACTGTCCATATTCACCAATACTAGGGGCTTTATCAATCCCAACGTTGCGCACTAGCGGCCTTTTGCCACACTAGCACGTGCCCTCGTTGCTGACCACCGGATTGGTTCGGCCAGTGTCTTCTTTTTTTCTCGACTTTATAAGTCTTGGCTTCTTCTAATTTCTAGACGTATTTTTCTTTCCAATTCCTTTTTACTGCGACGGCAACACCATAAAACAATTAAGGTAACTGCTATCATTATAGCTACAACTCCGCAAACTTGCCAAAGAGAATAGTTACTGTTGCTACCCTCTGCAGTCGTACCACCACTGTTGCCTGCCTGGGCAATTATAACTTCTTCTTTTGACTGTGTTTTTCCCATGTTTTTCTTTTCTTCTAAAGCACCATAACGATATTTTTGCACTGTTAACTTAAGCACATAGGCTGCAGGGTCGCCATGTAATATCTTCTTGTTCTGGTTCGAACTACATGCTTAAGAAAATAATCAGCGTGCACTCCTTACTGTGTAACACTTTATTCTGCTCTTTTCTAAATCTAACTACAATGGTATAAAACTACTTAGACTAACCTAATTAATAAAATAAATAATAATTTGATGATTCTATAAACTATTACTCCATATTTACAACAATCGAAAAGTTGTGTTGGACATTGTTGCAATAAGTTATTGCCTTAATTATAGTTCAATGATATGGCCTACTTTTGCAACTTAGATTCCATCACAGGTGCAGTCGGGTGCAACCAAGTGTGACCACATTTTCCTATAAATATTTTCGGTTAGAATAAGTTACTTTAGTTTATATTATCTGCTGATGATGCTAACTTGGTTAGCGAAACGCGCGTCCAGAACGTAACAAGTTGTGGTGTAGTGTGGTTAGAACTCTCGTATTTTGGTTTATTTTTTTTTAATGAAATTTTTACAGATAACTGTATAGCATATATATATATATATATATATATCCGTACAAGGATGTATCGGACGTTTGTTAATTAAAAACACGCACCCAGAATCCACAGGCACAACCTGACATATTACTTCTTATGTCTATGTTTACTAATAATAATAATAATGTAAAGACGTAGCCGATGCACGCATCGGACAAGTGGCCCTTCAGAAACGTACACTACAGAATGCTAACCATTCCAAATGGTACGCATTCGCAAATAACGTCAAATAAATAAATAATGAAATCAGTAACTGTAAGAAAAAATATGTCAGATCAGCAAACAAAAATTACCAATAAGAAAGATTTTCAATTGAAATAAAATAATACATGAATAATGATAAAACTACACAACTACATAAACAAAAACTAACATCAACATGGGCCAAAAAACATTACAAAACCAATCCGGTTAACTGCCTTTTCAGCTGTAAAGTGCTTAGTCTGAAAATATCATATTCTGAGAAGTGACGATTGTAATTATGAACGAGTCGGTCAACAAATGCGCTAAACCCATAATTTGTACGGTGGTACCTTTCAACAAACAGCTGTGATTGTCTTGTTATTCTAATAGGCACTAAAAACGGGACTGATCCAAGCAGCACTACACAGTCAATCCCCGCATTCACCAATTTATGCAAAAAGACCAGAAGTGCCTTCTTTCTTCGAAATTCAAGGGTTTGAAGGCTGCCAAGAACAGCTCTAGTATTACATGACAGATGGTATGATGGACTCTATATTGTCCAATATTCTAGAACGCTACGAACCAATGAGTTATAGAGACACCCAATTGCTTTGGTATCAGTTACGTGTTTCGTATGTCGCTTTATAAAACCCAGAAGTCTAAAACCCTTAAGTACAATGTTATCAATATGTAGATTAAAAGTTAGATTTTCATCAAAAATAACACCTAGGTCCGTGAAAGAACTAACAACTTCAAGGTTTACATTATCTATGAAGTAAGTGGAGGTTATAGTATTAAGACATTTGTGAAAACGCAGCACTTTACATTTCGAGATGTTAAGAGAGAGATAATTAATTCTGCACCATTTGACGAGCCTTTCCATATCAGACGGAAGAGGATTGGAGTTCGAAACAGGATATTATATCATTTATAAAGAGCAGAAAGAGAACTGGACCCACATGCGAACCCTGCGGGACACTGGAAATCACAAGAATCTCCCTGAAGACTGAACCACATATGTTGACTTGCTGGCGACGATTAAATAAATACGATTTGATCCACTCAAGATATTTTCCACAAAAACCAATTTGCTATAATTTCCATAAAAGAAGATGATGGCAAACACTGTCAAAAGCCTTATGTATGTTATTTGATCCAGTGATTTCTTGCCCGTCAAAATTCATAACACTGGGCAGTTAAGTTTCTTACAAATGACCAAAAGTATTTAATGTTTTCCTGGATAAGTAGCTCAGTCTGTGTGACATGTAAGATAACACATATCAATTCGAAGTTTAACCTCACGTCTTAAGTCGGAATAGGCCAAATATTCAGCAAGTTTATCGGTTCTTTTATATCTTTTGTATAAGCAATTATTTTGCCCAATAAACTTTTTTAAGGGAAGGTCAAACCATTTGGGATATTTACAGTCAGCCACGATCTTCTTGGGGATACAATTATTGACACCCTGAAATAAAACCTCATAGAACTGTTCAACTATTCTGTTAATATCAGACTCAGGCAATAAGAATGACCAGTCGGACTGCTTATAAAAAATATCCAAATTGACGAAATTTGCTTTATGAAACTGCTAAACACTTACTTGATTTTGATTTTTTATCGGCGAAATATATTTAATTTTATACTTCACTTCAATTGCTGGATGGTAGGGGTCAATCTGTACAAGAGGAAAATTTGAAGATGAAACGAAAACACCAACGAAGTCATCAGCAAATAGTAGATCTAAAATTCTGCCCATGTGATTGCAAAGAGAATTCATTTGTTGCAATTCAAGAAAACTGAAAAAGAGTTTCAGAAGCTAGGGACGGTAAACATTTTGGAACCAGTGAATTGTCTTCATAAATCCATTCCACCGAAGGAAGGTTAAAATCCCCGAGAATAAAAAATGTATGGTTATTGAATCTATAATATAAAAATATATCTATATAATAAAACATCATATAACAATGGTAGAATAATGCTTGCACCAAACAAAAATAAGGAATGTTGGAGGATAGTGAATGAATCAAGGGATGTAAAAAAACAAAAAATTCTTCAAATTAATCATAATGATGAAAAAATTACAGACCAGGAAGAAATCTGTGCACTTTTTTCGGAATACTTTCAAGTTTATCAAGCTAATGGTCTCCTGTATAGTGAAACCATTACTTCAAATCCAAATACTTTGTTTCTAGCTCCTTATGATGTTGATGAAATGATTTCAATTATAAAGACAGTCTGTTGTAAACAATCTAGTGGTATGGATGAGGTTCCAGGCACTGTGGTTAGGGACGTTGCCGAGGCAGTGGCTGGACCACTCTGTTATTTGGTCAATTTGTCTTTCTCTGAGGGTTCTTTCCCGGACTGCCTGAAGACATCTAAGATAGTTCCTGTTTACAAGGGTAAAGGTTCCACCAGTGATATGTCATCTTATCGACCAATTGCTCTGCAGGCACAATTGTCAAAGGTCTTTGAGTATTGTCTCCATAAGAGATTGTATAGCTTTTTTAAAAAGTATAACATAATAAAACACAATCAACACGCTTATCAAAAAAACAAGTCAACATTAACGGCAATAGATGCGGCTATAGAATCTATTCTTGGATCGTTGGAGAACAAGGAACACAATCTGGGGCTGTTCTTTGATCTCAGCAAGGCTTTTGATCTGGTAGATCATCAAGTCTTGCTGGGGAAACTGAGGAGCTATGGAGTTAGAGGTAGGGCCGAGAGTTGGGTGGAGTCCTACCTGTGTGATCGTAGTCAGCGGGTTATGATCGGGACAAGTAAGTCTGGAGAAAGGCTGTGTGGAGTGGGCGTGCCACAGGGCTCCGTACTGGGACCCCTTCTCTTCTTAGTGTATATAAATGATCTGCCTGACTATTGTAAATCGGCTTCTCAGATAACTATTTTTGCTGATGACTCTTCTTTCTTTATCAGAAATAAAAATATGGAAAACCTTCTACAACAGGGGCAGGCTGCCATAGGCGAGATCGCTGATTGGTGTTCTAGAAATGGATTAAAGTTGAACACTACAAAAACAAATTTTATAGAGTTCTGTACAATGAACACTTCAGTTGAGAGTAGTAGGCTCTTAAAATTAGAGGGCAAATCAATTCAACAGGTTGAATCTACTAATTTTTTAGGTTTATACATTGACAACAAATTAAAATGGAATGAACATATAGATTATCTTGTAGGTAAAATTAGTTCTGCATGCTTTGTAGTTCGGCAGATAAGGAGTACTGTCACGGCAGATGTTTTGAGGTTGACATATTTTGGGTTGGTTCAGTCGCTGCTTTCATATGGCTTACTGTACTGTGGCAGTTCAAGTGGATTTGAAAACGTTTTTAGAGTCCAAAAGAAAATAGTTAGAATAATGGATGGCTTATCATTCCGTGATTCTTGCAGAGAGAGCTTTAAAAAGCTAAATCTAATGACTTTGCCGAGCCTTTACATCTACCAACTTGCTTTATTTGTTGTTCAACACAAATCACATTTCACAATCACAAACCAGTCCTTATTACATGGGTGTTAAAATTTACAATAAGCTCCCCAAAGAGCTTAAATCTTATTGTTCAGTAAAGGTTTTTAAAGAAAAGCTAAAAAAGTTTATTATTGACAGAACATATTACTCCACAGCTGAGTTCTTGAATAGATGAAATATTGTAATTGTTATGTATTTATTATACACTAATGTAAGTGATTTTTTTTTGTGTTTTTATATTGTATTATTTATATATCACAGGTTTTTAACTGTATTATTTTTGACAATTTTTTAAGTGTATATCCGTTTGTGATTGTACATATTGATAATGAATCAACAATTTTTTTTTTATTTCTGAGCGACTCACAGGTATTGCAGAAAGACTGATAACATTCCTGTTTAGAATTAGGTGGAAAATATACACATCCTAGTACCAAACTTACATTGCCTGCCTTCATCAGAACCCAAACAGCGTCGAACTCGATATGAGCGAGAGTAATAATCATAGAAGCCTGAAAAAAAGAAGAAGCGGCATTCAATACGTCGCCGCCGCGTTGACACCCTAGTTCCTTATAACATCTATCTGCTCGAAAAACTATATATTATATGTCTCGGTGAGAAATATTACGTCATAGTCGCAAGACATGACGCTCAGAGAAATTTCATGAATTTTGGTGCGTAGACCCCTGACCTTAGTTTATAGATTGTTTTAAATGTTTTTTCTTTTACTCAACTAATTTTGAATTAAAATATCGCAAATACGTTGTTTCAGGTTCTTAAAAATGGCGGCTTGATATTTACCTATGGCGCCTACAAAATCAATGGTGTGATCGAACCGCAGTCTAACATCGATTTCGATAGGCATATCAGAGAAAGGGACCCTAGCTGTGGTCTTAGGGAGATTAAGGATCTTCAGCAACTGGCGGCGGAAAATGGAATTACTTTCCAAATCATGTACGATTTGCCGGCCAATAACAAGTGCGTAGTGTGGAAGAAAGACACTCATCGAATTATTAATGTATAAGAGACAAAAATGTTATATTTACAAATGTTTACAAAGAATATTAAGTAGAAAAACAAATTGAAATAAAAAATATTCACATTCCAAAATATGTGTAATTTGTTGGTAATAAATCCTTTTGACTTTGACTTGACATTCCAGCTTATCTTCAATGAATCACTGGGGAAGAAATCAGTGGCGGCTCGTCCATAGTGCGTTCTCGGTTGATATCTTGATAACGGATAGCGATATAAAAAAAGTTCAAATACAAAAGTTGTAGAACAATACGGGCTACATAACCTAAAATTATTTTTATTTATACAGGGTGTTTCAAAAATCTGTAGCGAAGCAAAGTTGTGTTTTTTCCTATAGGACACCCTGTATATTCTTGAATATTTAGATTCTGCTCGTGATTCTACACATTTTTCGTATAACATGTCCTATGTCTAAATCTAATAGTTTTTATTATATCCGCCATTTTGTAAAAAATTATGAATTGCAGTGCCTTTTTTCAAACGACGTGGGCCGTTGGCTTTTTGATATAGGATTATGATTTTTGCAGGAACATTAACAAAAGTATGGGTTGACTTTCAACGTGAACAAAATTTGTCGGCGTTGTACAGGAGGTCCTAGATAAGTAGGAGAAATTACAAAAATTAAAAACATCATATCTTCATTTTTTTAAATGGAATGTATAGTATTTTAATATTTTAGACTATTCGTGACCCAAAACTAAACCTATCTTTCGTTATAAATATATCCTATACCTATTTGTCATAGTTTCCGAGATTTTGACATTTTTGTATTATTTATTTGGTTTTCAGTGGCAATCGCCTTAGAATTTGCTTTATTATCGAATTTTCTATTTATAATACACTACAAGTGACGCAAATTTAAAAATTCAGCTCATAATATTGTGTTAAGAATCGCGACCTAAAGACTTAGAACAGATATTTTACCAACTATTCTTAAATATTTTCTATTTTGGCTATTATAAAAGCGTAGGTAGTGTCAACATTTAGTTAGAACTTATTGTACGAAGATGCCTTAGACAATCCTAAAGTAAAAACAAACGAAAACGGGGAAAATGTTGTCATGGCGAAATGTCAAACTCTTGTATTTGTGTAGTAACGGTGTTCAAATTGATTCAAAATGAATTTTTCTAGAGAAGAATTGATTAACATGATTTATGTTTTGGGCGCAAGTGATCAAAATTGTTTTTTAGCAAGTAGAGTTTATGCGCAATGGTTTAGCAATGCCGAACCTCATCCTCATGAAGTATCATTTGTCAGACTCAAAGAACGATTTGAAAGCACTGGATGTGTCGATTACGAACAAAAATTGGAAAGGCAGAAAAGAGCCGCAAATGAAGAAACTGAATATCTTGTTATGCAAACTTTAATTGAAAATCCTCATATTTCACGTAGGCAGTTAGAAAAGGAGAGAGGTGTTGCTAAATCTACGGCAAATAGAATAATTAGAAAACATAAATTTCACCCATACCATATTCAACTAGTACAAGAGCTGGATCAAGACGATTTCGATCGAAGACTTGAATTTTGTACTTGGGCATTAGCAAAAAATAGAGAACATGATTTTTTCAATAACATTTTATTTACTGACGAAGCGACATTTCATAAAAATGGATACGTCAACCGACATAATTTCCGCGATTATAGTTCTGACCCCAGAATCATTATCCCCTTGGATCACCAGATAGATGGTCTCTTAATGTATGGGCTGGTATAATCGGTAACCGTATCATTGGACCTTATTTTTTCGAAAATAGAGTTAATGGAGATACTTTCCTAAATTTACTGCAAAACAGTTTGCAGGAGTGGATTGACGAATTACCTTTGAATCTAGTGAGGCGGATGTGGTTCCTACTAGATGGCGCTCCGGCACATTTTAGCAGGCAGGTGAGGCAATTTTTAGACGCGACAAAACTAGATTTTTTCTTGTGGGGTTTTGTTAAAGAGCAAGTTTACCAAACGCCACCCACTACCATAGGGAATATGAAAACGAGAATTAGAAATGCATGTACAAATATCAATGCCGCGATGCTGAATAGAGTTAACAATTCCTTTGTGAATCGGTTACAAGTGTGTGTTGAAAGAAATGGTGGTCATATTGAACATTTAATCAACTGATTGTAGGACTTCTTTTTCTGTTGTGTCTCTTTAATTAAAATATTTATTTGCCTTTTTACTGTGTATTAATGCCTTTTTTACTGTGTATTAATGTACAGGGTGATTCACCGAGATTTGCCACCCCTCTTAATTCCTTTTTTTTTAATAACAGAGAAAAAGTTGAAATACAAAAGTGTCCCTCGGATATCAACTTTGTTATTTTAAATGGAACACCCTGTATATTATTACATTTTTGGATTCCTCGGAAAATTCTATAAATTCGATAATAAATCAAATTCTAAGGCGATTGCCGTTGAAAACCAAATAATAAATACAAAAATGTCAAAATCTCGGAAACTATGACAAATAGGTATAGGACATATTTATAACGAAAGATAGGGTTTTGGGTCACGAATAGTCTAAAATACTATACATTCCATTTAAAAAAATGAAGATATGATGTTTTTAATTTTTTTAATTTCTCCTACTTATCTAGGACCCCCTGTACAACGCCTACGCCTAATGTCTATATTGGCCCAACGAAGGTACTACGTTGGTTAAAAAACATCGAACGGATAGAAATTTATAACAGGTTATATATTATATTGGTTCTATATTGGCCCAAAAGTGGCATTATATTTCGAATATATTTTTTTTGCCAATATAACACCCACATATGTTAAACAAGTTTTAAATTTTGTCTGACTAATAAAGTATTGGGCCTATATGGGTCCAAAAGTGACATTATATATCGAAACATATATTTTTTGCCTATATAACACCTATGTAGGCTAAAAAACTTCTATATTGGCCCCACTTGTAAATATTGGGCCAACAGTGCACAAGGCTAGGACCAATATTTTGTGCTATAGGGGTATATATATATATATATATATATATATATATATATATATATATATATATACTGAGTGCCAAAAAACAGTGGCTCAGGCTTTAAACTTTCTTCTTCTAAAACGAATGAAATTTTGGATGGTTAAATAGGGTATACTTTTCTTATTACTTCAGTAATTTGTTTTGGCAGTCCTTCACAGTAAAATAATCCTTTAAAACTTATACACTCCCCATACAAAAGTCATTAAATTTACTTCGAAGCGTTTATTTCAAGCTAAAAACTTCATAAATACAAAAATACAAAATAATGTACAAAAATACTTTAAAAGTGTGTAAAAAGTGAACAATAATTTAAATATAAAGTGTAAAAAATAACAAAAATGTAAAAATACGGTTAACCGATACAATTGTAGAGTATAATATACATATAAAAAAGCACATGCACAAAAAGGGTATGATCGATCTTATGATACAAAAACTCTGTTCTAAAAGTGTAGACTAATCTTAGAATCAAAAAATTAATTTCATTTTCATCAAAAATAATATTTTTTTTAAAACAGGTCAATAATAATTAACAAATTCAAAGAAATTTGCTTTCTTGTCGATCATACTCTTCGCAATACGATACAAACATACAAAGATCAATATATTTGGCTTAAATTTTAAACATTCACATAATATATTTATAAATATATAAGTTGAAGAAAAAATATTGGACAATCAAATAATTGCGGTATACATATACAGGATGTTAATTAATGTCGTGGACATATTTCAGGAGCTGATAGCACTAGACAAAATAGGAAAAATGCCACTATATACATGGTCAGAAACGCACCATTTCCTTTATACAGGGTGTCCAAGTTTCAATTTGTGTCCCGTTTTTTGCTTTTTTCACTAGTACCTTCCGAGATAATTAGTTTAAATTTAGTGCATGTATTATTTTAAAGAACCTTTACAATAAAATATCAAAATTGTCCGTCACAATATACAGGGTGTTACATTTTTTCCATAACCTACAAGTTTATATTTCGGAACTTTTTTTTGGAGCACCCTGTATAAATTCTGATATAAAATTTACACTCTCTGTCAATTTCTTTAGCTCTTTAGTCATTTGCATTATTCTCGTATCTGCCAGGGTTTTCGAGTTATTTGCAAAGATTTGCTATCGATGCATATTAAATGTACCTAAGCGAGATAATGAAATTCGTTTCTGGCGTTTTTCTCCAGTGATTCTGAGGGTTAGTTCAAATTTAGTACATTTATTTTTAGGAACCTCTACAATAAAATTTCAAAATTGTCTGTCTAAGTATACAGGATGTTACATTTTTTCCATCACCTACAAGGTTATCTCTCAGAACTTTTTTTTAGAGCACTCTGTATAAATTCTGATATAAAATTTAAACTTTCTGTCAATTTCATTAGCTTTTTAGTCATTTGCATTATTCTCGTATCTGTCAGAGTTCTCGAGTTATTTGCAAAAATTTGCCATCGATGCATATTAAATGTACCTAAGCGAGATAATGAAATTCGTTTTTTGCGTTTTTCCCCAGTAATTCTGAGAGTTAGTTCAAATTTGGTACATTTATTTTTAGGAACCTCTACAATAAAATTTCAAAATTGTCTGTCTAAGTATACAGGATGTTACATTTTTTCCCATCACCTACAAGGTTATCTCTCGGAACTTTTTTTTGGAGCACTCTGTATAAATTCTGATATAAAATTTAAACTCTCTGTCAATTTCTTCAGCCCTTTAGTCATTTGCATTATTCTCGCATCTGTCAGGGTTTTCGAGTTATTTGCAAAAATTTGCCATCGATGCATATTAAATGTACCTAAGCGAGATAATGAAATTCGTTTCTTGCGTTTTTCTCCAGTAATTCTGAGAGTTAGTTCAAATTTAGTACATTTATTTTTAAGAACCTCTACAATAAAATTTCAAAATTGTCTGTCTAAGTATACAGGATTTTACATTTTTTCCCATCACCTACAAGGTTATCTCTCGGAACTTTTTTTTGGAGCACTCTGTATAAATTCTGATATAAAATTTAAACTCTCTGTCAATTTCTTCAGCCCTTTAGTCATTTGCATTATTCTCGTATCTGTCAGGGTTTTCGAGTTATTTGCAAAAATTTGCCATCGATGCATATTAAATGTACAGGGTTTTTTTTTATATATTGCCACCCCCCTTATCTTTTTTATTTGACATTTTAGAAAAATGCGTCCCAAATAAAAGTTTAATGGTTTTAAATGAATTTTTATGAAAACATTTTTTTTCATATACAGGGTGTTACAGAAAGTCTGGGCGTGGTCCAAGTTTCTTATTTCAAATAGGTACCCCATTTTTTTATTGAATTTTCGGATTCTCCTGAGAATTTTACACATTTTTTATAAGGGATATTCTATACTTAAATCTAAAGCCTAAAGAGATATTGTTATTTTTTGAAAACTATTATGTAAAACAGGTAAACATTTTTCTGGTCGTAAACTGGTCATTGACGGTGATCTGTCGTTCTGTCAATTCATTGAAAAGATGCATTACACTGACGAAGAAAGATGTGATATTCTTCGCATTTTCTACAAGAATAATAATAATGCTTGCGCGGCAAGAAGAGAATATCAGCGGCTTTTCCCCATGCGAGCTATTCCATCTCGAAAAACTTTCAAAAATATTGAACTTGGCTTTCGAAATCGAATGACTGTTAAAAGAAAAAAACGTACTGCGGTTATTAATGAGGAGGAGGAATTAAATATTTTATTATTTTTTCAAGGTAGGTTAATAGAAATTACCCACAGGATATAAAGTAACTTACGCAAATATTATTTATTTTCAGAAAATCCAAATGCAGCCTTAAAAGACGCACTAATTTTTTTTAATAAATCTATTTTCAAAATTTATTCGACATTAAAAAAGCATGGATATTTCCCATACAAAATTTTACCCGTCCAGAAATTAACTGAAGATCAGAAAAACCAACGAACCATGTTTTGCCAGGAAATGTTGCTGATGAAAGATGAAGATAACAATATTTTTCAAAAAGTTTCATGGTCAGATGAATGCGCCTTTAGTACTGCCGGGATTCACAACCGGAAAAATTTTAGATTTTGGGCAACGGAAAACCCTCGGGCCATGCGTGAAATTAAAACCCAAGGTCGGAAAACTTTAAATGTGTGGTGCGGGCTCCTTCACAACAAAATTATTGGACCGATTTTCATTGATGGATCTTTAAATGGAGAAAAATATCTAAATTTATTAAATAATGATCTGGAACCTATTTTGGATGACTTACCCCTCCGTCAATACAACCAAATTATTTGGCAACAAGATGGAGCCCCACCACACAATGTTTTTGCGGTCCTAAATTTTTTAAATCAAAATTTTGAAACGTGGATTGGTCGGACTGGACCGATTCGGTGGCCGCCCAATAGTCCCGACTTAACACCTCTTGACTCCTTTCTGTGGGGATTTTTGCAGAATAAAATATATGAAACTCCCACGGAAGATATAGAGGTGTTAAGAAGGAGAATAATTGAAGCCATTGAGGATTTAAACAATAATCATGCACAATTCATTATTAATGCGATTAATAAAATCGAAGCAGATTATACAAATTGTATTGAAATGAATGGTGGACATATTCAGCAATTATAATATTTATATTTCATTTCATTATTGAATTATTTGATAATATGTAGTTTTTTGTAATAAACACAGCGTCAAAAAACTTGGACCCCTTCATAAGACGCAATGCAAAAATGCTCTGTTTCAACACCTTGTATCTTGAGTAATAAATGATCCAACCATGTGATTAAAAAAAGTGTATGTTAACGAATAGCAGGGCTGCCACTTTTAGCCACATGAAATATTCTATTGTAATTAGAACGCTCTACAGAGTGTTTAAAAGTCTCTCAACACAGGACCTAATGCAAATTAAATGGGAGGTCTGGCTAAAAAAAATTAAACTCTCCTTATTAGCTTGATGATTACAATATCATGGCTCAGTTAACTAAAAGTGGTAGTCCCGCTATTCGTTGACATAATCATTTTTCAATCACTTCGTTGGTTCATTTATTACTGAAGATACGCGGTCTTGAGGAAAGCTTATTTGCATTGCGACTTATGAAGGGGTCCAAGTTTTTTGACGCTGTGTGTAGTTTTTAAAATATTCTTTTCTGTTTTCGTTAATATTATACATATATTTTTTAAAAACATGTGTTGCCTTAATTAGATTCATATGCATATTTCCAAAATTCGATGTTTTTGGAATACCCCGTAGAAGGAAAAAATCCACGTCTGATATTTCAAAAAATGTTTGTTTAGATGGCGATTCGTTGGAAGATGGTGATTTCTGTTCTGGTTGCCTGTGTATTTTCGTTATTCTCATAAGCTATGCGAAGGTTGTCGGATTTTTCCTCATCGGAAATGTGACATTTTATCCAGAAATTGACAGAAAGTCTACCAAACAGTAAAACAGATCACCGTCAATGACCAGTTTACGACCAGAAAAATGTTTACCTGTTTTACATAATAGTTTTCAAAAAATAACAATATCTCTTTAGGCTTTAGATTTAAGTATAGAATATCCCTTATAAAAAATGTGTAAAATTCTCGGAGAATCCGAAAATTCAATAATAAAATGGGGTACCTATTTGAAATAAGAAACTTGGACCACGCCCAGACTTTCTGTAACACCCTGTATATGAAAAAAAATGTTTTCATAAAAATTCATTTGAAACCATTAAACTTTTATTTGGGACACATTTTTCTAAAATGTCAAATAAAAAAGATAAGGGGGGTGGCAATATATAAAAAAAACCCTGTACCTAAGCGAGATAATGAAATTCGTTTTTTGCGTTTTTCCCCAGTAATTCTGAGAGTTAGTTCAAATTTAGTACATTTATTTTTAGGAACCTCTCCAATAAAATTTCAAAATTGGCTGTCTAAGTATACAGGATGTTAGGGGAAGTATGGGCAAAATGACACATAAGGACAAAATGACATACAACCTGTATTTCATAATTCGCGCTATTTACCGCCCCACCGACTGTATGTCACGTGTTCCAAACGGTTCCTGGATAAGCTGCGAAGAGCGTAATATTAAAAGTTCAGTTAGACCGACGCAGTCGTATAGTGAAGGTGTACCGGACTAAAAAAAATGTCCACGTGTGATTCTGTTTTCTTATTTTCGGTAAGTTTTGGATTTTCAGTCAACTCATTTTGCTTTAAATCAGTTCTTTATAGTGTAGGGAATGACATGGCTTGATTACTTTCGTAAATAGATAACATTTAATGCATATTTTTATTGTAAAATTATTAAATATCCAATATGGGTAAAATGACATAGTGCTCATTCGGACAAAATGACATAGTATGTCATTTTGTCCATTATAATTTATATAGACAAAAATATGATTATATTTATTTGCTTACAGACCATACTGCCAGAATGACTCGCAACTATAAAAGAACATCTAATCGACAATCCTGGAGCGACGTGTCAATGAAAAATGAAATTGAGGCTGTTCAGCAAAATAAAATGGGTTGGCTTTTAGCCTCCAAAACGTTTGGTGTCCCTCAGGCGACTCTGAGAAGACACGCGTTACGAAAAAACAAAACATTAAATCCAACTGGTAAAGGACTAGGAAGGTACAAACCTACTTTTCCTCCAGAAATTGAAAGGCAGCTAGTTAATCATTTAAAATTATTAGAAACACGACTTTTTGGTTTGACTCGTAAAGACGTTCAGAAGTTAGCATTTCCGTTAGCCGAACAAAATAAATTTTCCCATATTTTCAATGCAGAAAAACAAAGAGCTGCACAGGAATGGTTAACTGGGTTTTTAAAAAGGAATAAAGATATTTCGGTACGTAAACCAGAACCGACTTCAGCGGCTAGGGCTCAGGCTTTCAATAAGCCTCAAGTTGAAAAATTCTTTAAGGTATATCAAGATTTGTTGGATACACACAACTTTTCACCCAATAGGATCTATAATGTAGATGAGTCCGGTCTGTCTACTGTTCAGAAACCACAGAAAATTTTGGCAACAACTAGCCGGAAGCAAATCGGCTGCTTAACAAGTGCTGAGCGAGGATCTTATGTCACCGTTGTGTGTTGCATGAATGCAACCGGCTCTTACATACCTCCCTGTTTAATATTCCCTAGAAAGAATTTTAAAAATGAGCTTTTGGATGGGGCCCCAACTGACACTCTTGGAAATGCACAAGAGTCGGGCTGGATGACCACATATGTGTTTTTCAAATGGTTGAAGCATTTTCAAACCTATGCGAAGGCTAGTGTTGATGAAAAAGTGCTCCTCGTCGTCGATGGTCATGCTAGTCACAAAGGATTTGAATCATTGACATACGCTAAAGAGAATAGTCTACTCGTATTATGTCTGCCACCTCATTGAACCCATCGGATGCAACCTTTGGACGTATGTTTTTATGGTCCATTAAAAACCGACTTCAATCAGGAAATATCAAAATGGTTAAAGATTCATCCAGGTCGCGTAGTTACTCATCTACAAATTGGCTATTTATTTAATGAGGCCTATGGCAAAGCTGCTACTGTGCAAAATGCATGCCAAGGATTTAAAAACACTGGTCTCTGGCCTGTTGCCCCTGATATCTTTCCAGATTATATATTCGAGCCTGCTGAGACAACCAATGTTCCAATAATGCCTCCTGAATTTGCGCCCGCACAGGTAACAGAAAATCCAAGTTCTAAAAATAACGAAATTGCCTCTACCGTACCAGATGAAAACACGAATAGTCAAGAGAATCCTGGACCATCAACAGATTCATTTTCTGAAAGTGCACCCATCATACCATCTGAAATATCTCTAGGTGGGGAAAATCCTGAACCATCAACAAGTTCTTTGCTCGTTCCGATTGAAATATTATCTCCTATTCCGCAAAGAAATTTAGTCAGAGGACAGGGGAAGAGAAAACCAAAGAAGCAAAAAACGCATTTTGTTCTCACTTCTACACCGAACATGGAGGAAGTAAAAGCCAAAAATGAGCCTAAAATCACCTCTGAAAAAAGAAAGCGAAAGGCCACTAGAGCAGTATTTGATTACAATGAGGATGATGAAGAGGCAGATCCATTTGCTTCGCAAACTGATGACGACGACTGTCCCTGTATTTATTGCAACGACTTATATTCCCGTTCAAAGCCTGGTGAGAACTGGTTAAGGTGTATAAAATGTGCACAGTGGGCTCATGCAATTTGCGCTGATGTACCAAAAACGACAAAGATGTTCATTTGTGAACTATGTGTTTCTGTTTAAGACATTTTGTCCATAACACATATGCCATTCAGTATGGAAAAAATGGTTTTTGAGTTAGGTATTAGTATTAAGCTTTTAAGTTTGTGTAACTTTACATGATTTAAAAATAACTTTCTTACATGAAAAGCTAATAAAGCATATAATAAGCGTTTGTTACTGTTTATAGTAACTTTTCATAAAGCAATATTAAAATACTATGTCATTTTGTCCGTACTTTTTCTTTTTTTTTTTCCATCACCTACAAGGTTATCTTTTGGAACTTTTTTTGGAGCACCCTGTACGAATTCTGATATAAAATTCAAAAACTCTGTTTATTTCTTTAGCTCTTTAGTCATTTGTATTATCATCGTATTTATCAAGCCACTGTTTTGTTTTTTAAATCTCCTTCTGTCTGGACTG
Source organism: Kuschelorhynchus macadamiae (assembly GCA_030620095.1). Taxonomy (NCBI): domain Eukaryota; kingdom Metazoa; phylum Arthropoda; class Insecta; order Coleoptera; family Curculionidae; genus Kuschelorhynchus; species Kuschelorhynchus macadamiae. The sequence continues at coordinate 27,734 of JAUTXW010004003.1, read as the reverse complement.
GGTTCTGATATACCAATGTTTTCAGGTGTCCCCAAAAACCGAAATCCAGACTATTCAAATCTAGAGATCTAGATGGCCATGGCTGAAGTCTTTATAGCCCTATCCGATTGTTAAAATTTTGATTTAGAAACTCCCTCACCTCTATCCTGAAATGTGCTGGTGCACCATCGTGCATGAACCACATTTGATTTCTAAGAAGAATTTGTACATGTTCTAGCAATATTGCGAGTTCGTCTTCAAGAAATTGACGGTAATGTCCGTTTAGTATGTACCTTTGAAAATGTTTGTTCGATTGGGCACCCTTCGATTTGGATATCTCTGTTCATAAAGTTGTCTGGGTTCATAACAATTGCCATTGGCAAGTTCATAAATAAATGCATTTCTGCATATTCTTGATTTGTGGATTCAAATGATCATTAAACAGTTCGAAACAAATACGGGAACGTCAAACAAAATAATTATTTGCTACAAAGTGTCAGATCAAAAAACAGAATTAACAAATGACCTACCTCAATCTACTATTTTTTTTTAATTTCAATATTTCGCCTACATTTAATTTGCATCAATGGCAATGTTTGCAGTCGAAAACTCTGACAAAATACAAGGAGAATAATGCAAACGACCCAAAAGCTAAAGAAATGAATAGAGAGTTTAAATTTTGTATCAGAATTAATATAGGGTAGGGTAGAACGGGGTTAGGTGAATAGGTGGGTTAACTGAACACTGCGATCTAACTGCCATCTTTTAAAACAGGTTGCGACTAACTTTCGTTATAAAGAGCATCACCTAGCCTGTGCTCTTCTGGTATAATGCAATGTTCTCTGATATTTAACGGAATGTCGTAAACGAATCAAAACGTTTTTAATGGCGTCAGAGTAAATTTTGTGCTCCCTGAATTGTTGTAAATAGTAGTGTAAAGACAACATTTAAACAAAAGTTGTAAATATAGTGTTTTTCTGTAAGTATTTTAGCATACATTACGTTTATATAGAATCCTCTACAGCAATGTTATGTTAAGAATTTTATTGTTTAAAATTTTTCATACGTAGTGGGTATAAGTGGATACCTGCCATAAGGGGTTACATGAACAGGTGTCCAGTTAACCTGCCACGTCTCTGTTTCTGGCTTTTCTGCTTAACAGCCCATATAATATATTAACAATAGTGTGCGTCCATAAAGTTTTGCAAAAGTTCTGTTAAAATTCCTATAAACTGGTTCTAAGTATTTAAAAAAAAAAATAAAAACGCTTAATGAATAATTAGTACAGGAAGGTCCTAAACGGATAAAATAGCCGCCTTCAATCAAATATATTTCTTTTTTATATTTATAAACATTTTGCTTCTTTAAAATGGAAAAACCACTTCAAATTAATATTGTCTTTTTTTATACAGCAATTTTTTCCTTTATATAAGTTGCGCTCAGAACCGAAATAATCCTCTATAAACCAAAATAAAATGTTAAGCCTTTTTTTAAACTGTAAAAGGGGTCAAATATGTTTTATTTTTGCACATAAGTACATTTTTCTACACCGGGAAATTTCAGAGTTGTAAAATAAAAAACAATATCTCTTTCTAAATGTTTTTAAATCAACGTACAGAAAGATAGATGTTTCTATTCAGTTGCGAAAAAGCCATTATAATTTTTTTTTCTAATTTCAAACATAACTATTTTAGCCATAACATAGATATACGGGGAAAGATCTACAGGGTTGCCAAAACACATTTTTTTTCTTTACAGAAAATGCCTAGGAAAAGAATTCGAACGACCAATAATAGGTCATACAGTGCCGCGGAACTCAAGCAGGCTTGTCAAGAGGTTCTGCAAAATGGCCGTTCAGTAAGAAATGTAGCTATGCAATTTGTAATACCTAGAATTACACTGAAACGGTACGTTGACAAATGCCGTGAACACGACTTGGAGTCAATTAATTTCCGTCCAAATAATGAACATCTTATGTCTTTTACACAAGATGAAGAACTGCTTCTCAAGCAATATCTACAACGTGCGTCAAACATTCATTATGGTCTTTCCGCAAAACAAGCTAGAGCACTGGCTTACGAATTTGCTGAGGCCAACAACAAGACCATAAAAGAGAATTGGTCTCGGGATGGCATGGCAGGCAAGGAATGGATGTTTAATTTTATGCAGAGGCATAAATTTTCACTAAGGACCCCAGAGCAGACAAGTTTGAGCAGAGCAACCAGCTTCAACACAACAAATGTGGAGGCATTTTTTAAAAATCTTCGCGACCTTAAAATTAAATATAATTTGCAGGCCAAAGATATTTACAACCTAGATGAAACTGGCGTTACCACGGTGCATAAGCCTCCTAAAGTTCTAGCAACAACAGGTCAAAGAAATGTTGGGCAGATGACTTCTGGTGAAAGAGGAACCCTCGTAACTGTAGTGGCAATTATTGGTGCCACAGGAAAATTTGTACCACCGTTTATGATTTTCCCACGCGTGCATTTTAAGGACAATATGCTTTATGGAACTCCTCTTGATACTAAAGGTGCTGCTACGCCTTCTGGGTGGATGAAAAGTGAGCTATTTTTGCCTGTCTTACAACATTTTGTCCAACATGAAAGGCCAATGAAAGAAGAACCGAAGCTACTTATTGTTGATAACCATGAAAGCCACTTAAGTATTTGTGCCCTTAATTATGCCAAAGAAAATGGTATTCACCTTCTGACATTACCACCCCACTGCAGTCATAAGCTGCAACCGCTAGACGTCGGAGTATTTGGTCCGTTTAAGAAGTTTTATGGTGCAGCTTGTGACAGATGGATGGTCAATCATGCAGGAAAAGCCATCACTATTTATGACGTGGGCAGCCTGGTTGGAGAAGCTTTCCTTCAAGCTTTCACACCAAAAAATATATGCAGTGGATTTCGAGCAACAGGCATTGAGCCATTTAATGATCAAATATTCCCCGATGATGTTTTTTTGTCCTCTTATGTCACTGACAGGCCAACTCCGGATCAAGGGCCACAGCCTGGACCATCGTCAGAAGAAGTTCAGCCGGTAACATTACAAATACCCATACCTCAAGTGTTTACTCAGAAATTACAGTCAGAGCAACAGAATCCTGGAGAAAATCTATCTCAACAACTCTCCCAACCTACACACATCAATATAATAACGCCGGAGCAAATTCGTCCTCATCCTAAAGCTCAACCGCGCAAATCCACAAATCGACGTAAAAAAGGAAAGTCCTTGGTATTGACAGACACTCCTATTAAAGCTAACCTAGAAGAAGAAGCAAGACTCCGGGAAGCGAAAATCAAGAAAAAAGTTAAAGTTAGTGAGGTTAAGAGACAGACTGTGAAAAGGCGTGTTTTGGACGATAGTTCATCTTCTAGTGACGGTAATATCAGTTACCACGAAAGCTCTGATTCTCCTGAAGATTTCGATGAATACGAAAGTAGGCCTAGGGAAGTATCAAAGGGTGACTATGTAATTGTAAAAGTTTATGGGAAAACTAATTCAAACTTCAGACATTACGTAGTTAAAATCGACGACATTTATTTTAACGGTTATGACGTTACTTTTTTAAAGCGACACAATCATACAAAATATTTTTCAAATCATGAAAACGGTTTTGTTCCTTCCGAAGATGTTATTTATAAGCTGCCCATGCCAATAAAAAATAGCAGTGCTCGGTTTGCTAATATGATGTCGTTTAATATAGATTTCAGCGAATTTAGTTTTACAATCTATTAAATCTTATAAGTTTATGTTATATGTGTTATGTTACAAATATACATATCATTTTCAATGAAATCTTTACTATTTTATTAATTTTATGGTTATGTTCAGTTACCCCCGTCTAATGGTTCACTTAACCTGTCTGTCAGGTTAACTGAACAATTTTGCAGGCTCTCGTAAAAGTTGATCTGATAAATCTATAATTTGTTGTTTCATTTGAAATATATTTTTTTTCAATTACCCTTTGAGCAAGTCATGCGTGGAAAAATTGCTACACCCTTATTGTTCGAAAGAAGGTCAGAATGTAAAATTAATCTCGAAGTGGAGCAGTTAACCCCAGTCTACCCTACTCTAAAAAACGTTTTGAAAGATAAACTTGTAGGAGATGGAAACAATTGTAACACCCTGTATATTGAGACTGACAATTTTGATATTTTATTGTAGATATTTTTGTTGAAATGTTTATTGTAGATATTTTTGTTGAAAATGTTGCGTTTCTGACCAGGTACAGGGTGTCCGGATTTGGTTGCAAAAGCAGGGTATCTCGCTTATTTTTAAAGATAGAACCTTGCGGTTTTCACAAACCTGAGCTAATTTTTTGTGAAACTCATGAAGCCGTAAACAAAATTTTCTTAGCCTTCTTCGTTTATGAGATACAGGGCGAAATAGAAAATTTTGCATTTTGGGACCCCCTCGTATCTCGGTTATCCTTTAACTTAACGCAAAGGGAAAAATTGCTGCTTATGCAGTTTTTTACGCTGGATCCAGTGGCATATTTTTCATTTGAGTTATTATTTTTTAGATATGACCCAAAGTTGTGTTTTGTTAAATGGGACACCCTGTATATTTGTTCAGAAATTGATTTGTCCTTTTAAAAGCTTCTCAAAAATATATAATAGTATGGGTCTATTTTAATAAACAACAACAAAAATCCTAGTTTTTATAATTATCGTCCCATATTTTGCAGTAGGCCATGCAAAACGATTCCGTTTTCTTTTGTTTTCTTGGAAGCAAATGACATTTCCCAATTTTGTACGCGTATATAAAATATAGCGCTAGTTTTTTTGTATTTATTTATTGTGTAAAAATATATTTGTATTATTATGGAAGAAAACCAAACTTTCGAACATTATGAAAAGTACGATATGTTAGCTTGTTTTATATTAAGTAATGAAAATGTTGAAGCGGCTTATGCGATGTATTTTAACAGGTAAATAGTTAATTTTTAGGTATGTTGAAATACTATTGCTTAATTTTTATTTAGATATCCAAAAGAGGCCACCTAATATATCCACTTTTTATCGGATAAAAAAGAATTTACTTAATCACGGATCATTTATCAAACCTCATACGAAAACATATAATAAAGAAAATCGGGAGGCTGAGGAAATTACGGTTTTGGCTAATGCGGAAGCTTACCCTACACACTCTTGTAGGGCCAGTGAAAAGAGCATAGGGATTCCAAAAACTAGAGTTCAAGAAATTCTAAAAAAGCACAAATATCACCCATACAAATTTAGGCTCGTGCAGCACTTACAGCCAGGGGATGCAGAGCGTCGGGTAGTCTTCTGCAATTGGTTTCGAGAAAGATGCGATATGGTTAGAGATTTTGAAAGGAAGGTTTTATGGTCAGACGAAGCTCATTTCAGTAATTCTGCTATACTCAATAGGCACAATAGTAGATTCTGGTCCCAGGAAAATCAACACCAAATATTTCCCAGAAGACAGCAGGGCAGGTTTGGTCTTAATGTGTCCTGCTTCATATTAGGAACACATATAAAATTTTATACATTTGAGGGAAATCTAGCAGCCAATCGCTAAACAGAAATTTTAGAGGCAGCTATACCTGAATTCCTTGACGATGTTCCTCTAGCGCAAATTAACGAAATTTATTTTCAACAGGACGGTGCTCCTGCACACAATTCTGGAATGACGAGATTATTTCTGGACAATAATTTTACCAATCAATGGATCGGAACAAATGGACCTATAAGATGGCCCCCTAGGTCCCCAGATTTGTCGATTTTAGATTTCTTTCTATGGAAAATCTATCTGGAAAATATAATTTACAAAGAACACTATGATAATGTCCAAGATTTAGGAAATGCAATAAGAGAAAATTTTCGCTATTTACAAAATCATCTCGTTATTTGGCTTAATCCCCTAAAACGAATACGAAAATTGTGCGAAGCATGCATAGAACAAAATGGAAATCAGTTTGAACAGTTCTTTTGATTTCCTTGGTTACTGTAGTTCTTATACGACAGTTGATTTTTGCTGAAAGGCTTGTTACATAATAATTTATTACTGTTTTGTTCTTGTGTTACATAAATCTAGGTAGGTGGTACTTTTCTGGTGCGAAATTATCAATACATATTTTGATAAATAGATTTAATTACATATTTATTTTGATTTATTGTTAGGATGTAGATATTGTTAACGACTTTAAATAAAAGGCAGCATCGGTTTGCTTGGCCTACTGCAAAATTTGGGATGATAATTATAAAAATTAGGATTTTTGTTGTTGTTTATTAAAATAGACCCATACTATTATATATTTTGAGAAGCTTTTAAAAGGACAAATCAATTTCTGGATAAATATACAGGGTGTCCCATTTAAAAAAACACAACTTTGGGTATATCTAAAAAATAACAACTCAAATGAAAAATATGACTACGCCACTGGATCCAGCGTAAAAAACTGCATAAGCAGCAATTTTTCCATTTGCGTTAAGTTAAAGGATAACCGAGATACGAGGGGGGTCCCAAAATGCAAAATTTTCTATTTCGCCCTGTATGTCATAAAAGAAGAAGGCTATGAAAATTTTGTTTACGGCTTCATGAGTTTCACAAAAAATTAGCTCAGGTTCGTGAAAACCGCAAGGTTCTATCTTTAAAAATAAGCGAGATACCCTGCTTTTGCAACCAAATCCGGACACCCTGTATATATTGGCATTGGAGTACTGTCACCCCCTGAAATATGTCCACGACATTACTTAACATCCTGTATATTTTGGAATATACTTTATTAGTTTAGCAAATCATCTATAAAGGTAAATACCTGTAAATTATCAGTTTGTCCCACATTTACTTGTCTTACTACTAAAATCCTGGCTGGTCTCAAAAAAATCGTGGTTTTATATTTGGATAATACGGTCCAAATCACCATAATTTTTAAAGTGACCAAAGCCGGGAAAGTTTTTGTCCTCGTAAACTTAAAAGTCTTTTTAAAGCTTCATTGTTGCAACAAAATCTTTTTTAAAGCAATATATATAAATGGAGTATTTGTGAATAGTTGTACTAAGATAGAGAGGGAGAGAAACCGCCTGATAAAGAAGAAAACAAAAACTAATATTCAAAATATTAACTTATTCTCCTTACTAAACGACGATATGGATGTATTCTACTTAGAACAAATTGTCTTATACCTGAGATGATCTTGGTCCCTTTCACAAGTGAAGCACCTTTTTATTTTCTTTATTTTGATTGTGATAAACTGGCAGTATCAGTCTTGATGTTTAACAGAAAAAATATTTCACAAGAAATAATATTGTAAATAAAATGATGCGATAATAAATTCATGAGATCTCAGAAACTGTAAAAAATACGACAAAGTTGCGTATTTGTGGGGTAAATTGAAACAGGGCCATTTTCAAATAAGAGCTTATCGATCGATTCGACGCATTTACATCATAATTGCCAGTTGACCGCCGAAAGTTTCAGTTCGAAATTAACCTATAAAATTGACCTTTCATACGAGGTACAGGGTGGTCCACTTAAGATGCTCCTATACTTTATCTTAATAAATAAGACACTGAGAAAAAAAAAAGTTAAATACAAAAAGTATTTGACCCTAATCTAATTTTTTTTATAATATTTTTATACATACAGGGAGTTCCAATGTGCCAGGACAGTGACCAACTTTTTTCTTTTTAATGAAATGGAATGAATATTTTAATAAATTCTAATTCTACGCTTGATTTTGAGTATTTTTTGTCATTACATAGCATACGAAATTTTGGGTAGTTTTTCAGAAAAATTAACTTTTCTAATTTTTTTTGGAAAAACAGGTTTTTGAAAAATGTGATTTTTTCACACTTGAAGACTAAAATTGTAAATTTTGGTTATGGATCCATGGGAGTGGTTAATATTTAATACTCTGACCCATCAAGAGCGAAAATCCATTATACAGGGTGGTCACAAATGACCATCAAAAAAAATGTTTATGTAACTAAAAAAACTTAATTTTTTTTAAATGGAACACCCTGTATTTAGCACTTTTATTGTATTTAGGATTTAATTCTGCATCATTCCATATATATAGTTTATATGCCAAAAATTAGTAGTTTAGAAGTTATGACCAATTTTCTATAATTCTGGTATTTTTGTCAAAAATGTAACTAAACCTAAATAATATCCTATTCCAAGTTTTTTTTTAACAGTATAATTAAATTTAACATTAAATCAACAAGTAATGCAAGAAAGAAAGTAACTAATTACTTATTACAAAACATTTTCGACATAACCCCCGTCTTTGGCAATACAAGCAGTATAATATTACGGTTACGGTTTTAATTTTCGCAATAATAGTATTTCTAAACGCGTCTTAATTTTACAACATATCCATGGAAAAACAAAAATAGTAAAATTGTTTCCAGGACACCAATAAATACACAGTTTCTATTTGACATTTAGTTGCCTCTAACTCTTTTTAAAGGAAAAATGACTTTATACAGTGTCCAAGAGCGTTTAAATCTTCATGAATGCTACATAAGAAATAATAAAAGTCCAGCATTAGCCCTGCGGCAGTATCGGTTGTTGTATCCTGCAAGACGGGTACCCACGAAACTTATTTTTTCACGAATTGTTCGTGATCCTGACCGTGGAGTGGTAATCAATAAACAAAAACAGCGCCCAAAAATTGTCCTAATAGAAGAAAAGTAATTAGAAATTCTCCTGTATTTTGAAGAAAACAACGAAAATTCGCAAAGAGATGCATCACGAGATCTACCGGGAATTAGTAAGACTAGTGTTCAAAGGATTTTAACTGATGATAACTACCATCCGTTCAAATTTTTACCAGTTCAGGAATTATCCCAACAGGACTTTCAAACAAGGCTTTTTTATTGTTCTCTCATGTGGACCACCATTTTGAAACTGACATTTTTAAAAATGTTTTATTTACCGATGAGGCAATTTTCAATACGGCCGGCATGTTCAACCGAAAAAATACTCATTACTGGTGTAACTCAAATGAACATCGTGTGAAAGAAATGAAAAAACAGGGTCGCAGAAGTGTTTATGTGTGGTGTGGTATTATCCGTGATCGAATAATAGGTCCAGTATTTTATGATTTTGTTCTGAATGGTGAGAGGTATTTAAATTTGTTGGAGAACGAAATATTTCCGTTAATTGACAATCTGCCGAACGATATTAAAGAAAGGCTTGTTTATCAACAAGATAGAGCTCCATATCACACTGTAGTGCCTGTTAGAAATTGTTTGAATCAACGGTTTCCATTTTGGATTGGTCGGTACGGGACCATAGATTGACCAGCGAGGAGCCCCGACTTAACACCCCTGGATTTTTTTTATGAGGCAACCTAAAAACGAGGTGTATAAAAATAGGTGTTCAAGATATAAAAAGAAGAATTAGGCAAGAGGTAGAAAGACTTAATGCAACAGACGCGGTTAGAAATGCTATTACGAGAATTGAAACCACGTATACTACTTGTATTGCTAAAGACGGGGGTTATGTCAAAAATGTTTTGTAATAAGTAATTGGTTGCTTTCATTCTTGCATTACTATAATGTTAAAAAAAACTTAGAATAGGATATTATTTAGGTTTAGTTAGATTTTTAACAAAAATACCTGAATTATTATAGAAAATTGGTCATAATATATATGGAATGATGCAGAATTAAATCCTAAACACAATAAAAGTGCAAAATACCGGGTGTTCCATTTAAAAAAATTAAGTTTTTTCAGTTACAAAAACATTTTTTTTGATGGTCATTTGTGACCACACTGTATAATGGATTTTCGCTCTTGATAGGTCAGAGTATTAAATATTAACCACTCCCATGGATCCATAACCAAAATTCACAATTTTAGTCTTAGGTGTGAAAAAATCACATTTTTCCAAAAACCTGTTTTTCCGAATATAATTAGAAAAGTTAATTTTTCTTAAAAACTACTCAAAATTTCGTATGCTACGTAATGACAAAAAATACTCGAAATCAAGCGTAGAATTCGAATTTATTAGAATAGAAAATATTCATACCATTTCATTAAAAAGGCACAATGGAACACCCTGTATACATAAAAATATTATAAATAAAAAATATACTTAGGGTCAAATACTTTTTGTATTTAACTTTTTTTTCTCATTGTCTTATTTATTGAGATAAAGTATAGGAGCATCTTAAGTGGACCACCCTGTACATAGCCGACATTACATGCCACATGTTACAAGTGGCAGCAACGAATTTTAAATGGGTTTAAGAACTGCTTTCGTATAATGGGGTCTTAAGAAATCATAGTTCTTGGGATTAGATCGTGTAAAATTGGAATAACTATACACTGAATGAGCTAGGAGAGATTCAGGCGGTCTTTTATACCCGATTTGTGCTCGCCGAATCGCAACCCTGTGTTAAGATCGGTTTATTTGACCAAAGACGTATTGTTCAAAAGAAGGAAAATAAATTTTCTCAGTGTATAAACTAAGATACTATCAAAAAAAACAAAAAAGCCATCCAGGAGTCTCGAGGAGGTCAAAGTCTGTTTAAAAAGGAGGTTGCTAATCCAGGTCTGTATTAAAAAAGTGAAGTTGATGATGGTACCACAAAGACGAGACGTCGGATTTTAAGTTTAATTATGTCTTTTTATAAAAAGCAAAAAGGTCCAGTGTTAAAGTAACATTTGTTTCGCATTCCCTTTATAAATAATGTCAAGAAAAATTAAAATATTTTTTTTTCGGACATTAGTAATAGGACTTAATTAATAATTAAATTTGTAAGCGGCAAATACCCAACTTTACTCTAATAGAACCGACTTGGTATCTCTTACGGTTTCCGAGATCCCCATTCATTTAGTCGAATTTGGGACAGTGATCAAACATAATTCGCAATTAAGTCGTTCATATTGTAACGATCTTAGAAAGTAGAAAATTGGCGATAGCATTTTTACCATTTAGCACCAAGCACTTCGGGTGATGAAAACACAATCTGAAATAAAAAAAAAAAATTAAATATTAAATTAGTCTGGACTTTATTTGAAATAATCTCCGTAATTCTAATTACTTAACTATGAGTTTGAAAATATGAACATGAACATGAAATTTTCTATTTCGCCATGTATCTCATAAACGAAGAAGGCTATGAAAATTTTGATTACGGCTTCATGAGTTTCACAAAAAATTAGCTCAGGTTCGTGAAAACCGCAAGGTTCTATCTTTAAAAATAAGCGAGATACCCTGCTTTTGCAACCAAATCCGGACACCCTGTACATCTCGAATAAATATTTTACTGGACCGTTGGCGGCATGTCTTTTTAAAACTTTCAATCGAACTTTATTATAACAACTATAACAGTGGCGCAAACCGCTTCGATTTTGCTGGAGGTGCTATGTTTAGTTTACGATTTTCCTACTACGTTGCCACGACAACGCGTACGCGATGACGTCAAGCGCATGGAAGATTAATGTTAACCAGCGCCATACAACGCTCTCGGTGAATTGCTAACGTAGTACACTACACCCACGTGTCGTTCAGTTTGGGGTGGTTGTTTACTTTATTTCGCTGAAACCGATTAGTTCCTTTGCAATTTGCTTGACTGTTTTGTGTTATATTTATTTATGGTGTTGTTACAACTTTATTTTGGTGTCGGGTTTATTAATTTACATTATTAATGAATCCGATTACGGATATGGTTTGCATTTTGTTAGAATCTCCATTTAATCGATGGAAGGAACAAGGTCAGAGTTTTAATCGTCATTCTGGTTTTCGGCGTACAAATGGTTATGTGGTATTTAAATATTACAAAAATTGTTTTGCTGGCCTCGTTTACTAGTTTCCAATAAATTTTCATTGTGGAATAAGGACGGATTTGCAGGTATGTTAAATATATGAAGGTATTTACATAAACATGAAGACTCACACACAGAGAGGTATTTTTCCTAAATTTCTGGCCAAAACTTTTTTTTCTATTTTATTAAATGAAAATGAATAAATGGCATTAAAAATGGTATTAGAGAAATATATTTGCAAATAGACAATGTACAGGGTGTTTCACCATATTTAGACTTCATCTACTACCTTTATTAAAAGAGATAGAAAAAAATGTTAAATTCAAAAGTTGTAGGGATTGTCCTAAGCTGCCAGGAAATAATTTTTATTGAAACAAATGAACATCGCAAAGCTACTAAAACATATAAACTTGGTTTTTTTTTTAAAGAGACATCCTGTATATTATTATTTCAATCAATGCGTCTCGTCTTACCGATTATCAATATACCAGGTTTGATGCCTTTAAAGACAACCAAGAAAATCGAAAAAAACCGTGCCATAATACGCAATGCGGTAGAAAGAGAGGGAATATTATCATCCAAATATGGAATAAATATACATTACATTGCCTTTTATGGAACGGTTTTAGTCAATTTTCTCGGTTGTCTTTAAAGATAAAGGTATCAACTTTGGTATATTTTTAATCGGTAAGATGAGACGCATTGATTGAAATAATAATATACAGGGTGCCCCATTTAAAAATACCAAGTTTATGTTTTTTAGTAGCTTTGCGATGTTGCAATTTGTTTCAATAAAAATTATTCTCTGACGGTTTAGGACAATCCCTACAATTTTTGTATTTAACAGTTTTTTCTCTCTCCTATAATAAAGGCAGTAGATAAAGTCTAAATATAGTGAAACACCCTGTACATTAATATTTTTGAAATAATGAGGAAAACATCTTTTATACTGGAAACAAAATAAGTTTGGCAGTTTTTTTAAACTTCATATATATATTTTCTTATTTTAACAAGTTTAAATATAATACGTACAAGTAACATATCAGAATTTTCGTATTTAAAGTTTTTTTTCTATCTCCAATAACTAACGTTTTGTTGGAGAGCAAAATATAATAAAAAACCCCAGACATTATAAAAAAAATCAAATAAAATTAAAAAAAAAAAATAGTCACTTTCTACACTGGATAAACCAGATGACATGGAAGAAGAGTTATCATCATTTGATATAACTTCATTTAGGCGATATAATTCAGTTCTTGGCATTGAGGATCTATCTGGTAGTAGGAGAGTTAAGATTTCTCTGCAAAACTTTTCTTATCAGTTTTCGATGCGAGAACAACAAGTCGATTTTTTACGCCTTTGTACTTACTCTTGGGGTTGCATTTGTGTGTAAATATTTGAATCCAAAAGAAAGTTTAAATTTAATAATAGTTTTGCGACAACGCATATGTTTAAATTTGTTCATATCAAAATGGCGGACGGTGGCGGGAGATTTTACTGTTAAAGCAACCCACTGGATAATTTTATTGTATAATGTCATACACCTCACTGCTGGACAAGGCCGGGCACACTTGCTTAAATGTCTATTTTATATAGAACATAAATGACATTGACGTATGTAGAGGTGGGTCGTTCACGACCGACCCGGCTCAGTGATCCGGATCTTCAAAGTGATCCGTAAGAGCCGGATCGTTCAAATATAGTGAGCCGGCTCCGGATCCCAGAAATATCAGATCTCGTCTGTTTCGCAGGTCCCTGATCGGAGCGGCTGAACGTGTTTAGTCGTTGTTGATTCGTTCACTAATTGCACACACGTGTTGCCTTCTTGAAACGCCGCGCCGGGCCTTTTCCAATTTCTATTCATTCTCGATGTTTGTTTGTTTTGTGTCAGGAATCGGTTGCGTTACGGTGAACTTGAAAACATGAAATTCTAAATAGTAAAGTTTATTCATTATATATTTATAAAAAATACTATATCACAAAAGTTTGAAGTTTTATATTTAAATTAATTAATAAGGCCTAAATAAAATTTATATAGGTGGTAGTAGTCTATATACAGGGTGTTTACCAAGTAAGGTAAAATATTTTAAAGGCTATTTCTTAGTTAATTCTAAGACATAAAGTTCATATAAATAAACACATGTCTGAAACAACCTAATTTTTAAGATACAGGGTGTTTTATATATGTTTTTAAAAATTAATTTTTTTTAAATACATATATATTCAGTATTATTCAGAGCTAAAAAGAAAAAAAACATGTGTTATGATGTCTTGACTAGGTCCGATCCCATAATTTTTAAATAGGTACCTATGTAAAAACCAATATTTATTTGGTGTGTAAAAATAACATATTGGAATAACTTAATATCACTACATATGCATATAAAATACATTTTTGAAAATTTACGATTTTCGGCGAATCGTACATCTTTTACTCAGGATGGACGTCAGTTTCGATTTTTATGGTATCAAATTAGCATATAAACAAAGTTTAAGCAAAATTTATTATGCGAAAGTTTTTCGAAATTTTTGTATGAAAGTTTTATTTTTATTTCCAAGACGCTTCATAATTATTTGTTGATACTGAGCGCGGTTGAATGCGGTGAATATATTTACCGGGCGTAAATAGTTAACCAGATGTCTAAAAAATATCACTTTTAAAAAAGTATTTCGCGAATTTCCAATTTTTGCGGATCGTGGAAACACTACCGTACATCCACGTCAAAATAGATGTCAATTTGGATTTTTATGGTATCAAATTAGTATATACAAAAAAAAAAGCACAATCTATTTTCTGAAAATTGTTTGAAACTTATATATATAATGTATAGAACTTTTTGTTGAACAGTTACGAAACAAAATATTAAAATATAAATGATTGGTTTTCATATTTTCTTCTGAAACCACAATTAAATAGGCAAATTAGTAACACGTAGGGATGTCATACTAATTAAATTAAAAAAGAGCTATCTTAGTAAACAAATAGTAATTTTTAATGATGGTTGAAAAATAATTACCAATCTTAAAATCTATTTTTATATTTAGTTATATTTTTCATCAATTAATAATTGTTATTTGTATATTTAATTCACTGCGTAAAATATTAAAATTGATTTTGTTAAAAACATCCGCTGTAGCATCAATTACAAAGGAAACGACGGATCACCCGGGTCTCGTTCGCGACCCGACTGAGCCAACTGAGCCAAAAGTGTCACTTCTATTAAATAGCCAGGGATCCAAGTGATCCAACTGACCTGGATCCGGCTCACTGACCCGGATCTTTTAACTGATCCAGATCCATTGACCCGGCTCTTTTAAAAGAGCCAGATTGCCCACCGCTAGACGTATGTCTAATGACTAGTACAGGAATTGTCCGGAAATATACCTAAATTAGTAACTAAAGCTAAAGGCAAACACATAAATTTAATCAACATGTCTTCCGCTTCATTTTCCGCCATTTATTGTTGTCATAATTATTTTCAATCATAATTACTTACACCAGAGCGTAAAATAATACGCAACATAAGAATTTGGGAAATAAAAAAATGTGTGCGCTGCGCTAACGTATCTATTCGGACTGTCGCTGGTGGGAAAGGGGCTATAAGGGGGACGCAATCTGGCTGTCATGTGATGCAACGTTTATCGAGTTATAGAGAGGTGTTGTACTTTCGGCCAGGTTTTACTAATAGCTCTTTGTGCGGCCGAGCATTTAAAATGCGAATTAGTGCTAAAAACATTTATAAAAAATCAAAGCACTATAGCTGACACTTTAAAAAAAAAATGCTAAACTATATAAAATACATTTTAACGAAAACGTCCGATTAAATAGGCTATTTATGTGCTTGGTAATTGACGCAGTTTTGTACCTTGCAAAACAAGAGTTAGTCTTTCGCCATGATGAGAGCAGCCAGTCTATAAATAGGGGGAATCTTAAAAAGCTTTTAGGTTTATTAATATCAAGAAGTTCCCAAGAACTAAAAGATCATCATAATTCAATGCATTTCTGATTATTTAAATGATCATGTAAAAAATGAAATAATGAACACACAGTTTTTTTCTGTGCAAGTGGATGACAGCACTGATATTACGCAAACCTCCCAGTGCTCCATAATTTTAAGATACGTTAATTCAGAAGGTTCAGTAGTCGAGAGATTCTTAGGATTTTATAATGTCAGCTCCGATAGAACGTCGGAGAATTTATATTCTCTATTGGATCAAATTTTGGACCAATTTGATTATAAACATAAATTAATAGGGCAATGTTACGATGGCGCAAGTGTGATGTCTGGCCATCTAAGTGCCGCAGGGTGTATTTGTCCTGATGCAGCAAAGTTTAAAAATATTTCTAAATGTCGAATTTTTTTGCCAACCTTAGTGGTATTCCCTCATTTTTTCATCACTCATACGAACTAGTGATGAAACAATTACGATTACGATTAACCGCTGATTATTGGGATTTTCTGATTTATCGTAACCGCCGATTATTTACACGATTATTAAGTAAAGTAATAATAACCGATAATGCTCGAAACATGCGTACTGCTAAGGCAAAATTTCCACAAATAGATCATGTCAGTTGAATGGCTCATTCGTTGCAACTGGTATTAAAGGTAAGAAACAGGAAATATAAAAAAACAAAACCCGAAATTCTAAATTAATATTAATTTATTTACTTTATTTTTTGGTGCCATTTTTTCGGTTGATGACATCAAGGAAACTATAATTATCGCTAGAAATAGTGGGATATTTCAGTCATTCAACTAAAGCTTTAAAAATACTTAAGGAAGCACATAAAAATTACAGTGTACTTGGACATGTGCTAATACAAGACGTCCCAACTCGATGGGACTCTACATATGCAATGCTAGATAGATTGAATGAACAACGTATCGCAGTTCAAGCTACATTTCCTAAAATTAAATGTCCATATGATCTCAGTACTCTTCAGTAGATCTTAGTTGAACAAATAATTAAACTTTTGTCCTACTGCAATGATATTCCAAAGGCAATCAGCAATGATCTATTTATCTTTAAAATGTTGAATAAAGAATCTTTAGATAAAGAGAAAGATAGTTTTAAAATTATTGTTGATAATTTAAAAAATCACTTAACCCAGAGGTTTTATGATCTCGAAGAAAATGAAAATTATATCTTGGCCACTATCCTCAATCCTCGGTTTAAGGCGCGGGTGTTTAGACACCAGAGTGAACTTAAACCGCTAGCAATCGAAGTCTTTACGAGTGATGGAATTTGGAATATTTGCCGAGAATTAATGGGGGATGTGCAACCGAAGCCTTTACGAGTGATGGAATTTGGAATATTTGCCCAGAATTAATGAGGGATGTGGAAATGCAAGAGCTACTGTCAAATTTTGCTGGTCAGTGCCATATAAACTTTCATAAAGATATATTTTCAAATTAATTTTAGAATACTGCTTCTCTAATAATGCTTTTTCTTATTTTCAGCAACGGGTTCAAGGTCACCTAAGTAGTTATAATATGGGAGCGCCTCCTCCTCCTCCTCTTCCTCTCTCTCATGTCCCTCATTCTTAACTTCCTCCCCTTTTATTCTCATTCGCATCATATTTTTAATTTTTTCTCTTTGTTCTCCCACATTTGATTTTGCATTCTTAAGTCTTATAAATAGGTGCATCATGATCATTTTAGTATGCCGAGGCACATTTACTAAGCTGTGCTCGAGTTGCGTAAAAAGTTATTTTTGAATTTTTCCACCAATTTTGTATAAAACAAAAAGAAAAAATGTGTCAAGTAATAAGTGAATTATGTGTAATCGCGAAAAATTAACTACAACTATCAGACAGTTAAAAGTTAAATATCTCAATTTCTTTGAAGTGATTTCGAAAGATGAATACACCAAGCTCTTTTATCCACTGAAACGAGATTATTTGGAAGCAATTGACTGTTGTGATGATTATTTAGAAGGAATTATAAGCCTTACTACGTTTTTCAATACATTTGGGAAATCATACTTTGTAGGAGAATTAAGCCACCTAATAGAATTTATAGGAGAAGATTGCCAATTTATACCTGCTATTATTGCAACCCAAAAGAGGTTTCAATTATACGAAGATAAAAAACAGGTATTATCAAAGAAAGTTAATCCTATTCGCAAGAGACGTCCCCCTACATATTTAAAATATTATGTCAAATAAATGAAATGGCTGAGTTGCTGATTGCAGTTAAATTATTAGAGGAGAAATTTAGTAATCTTTCAAAAACCTATTTCTCATATTGTATGGCAAGTGGTCCGGAGTGGATAGACTTTTATTGTAATCAATCTGAGGAATTCGTAAAGGCTGCCCTCTGTTGCAACAAATACATTGAAACATTAAATTTTTTTCAACTTATTCAAGATCTAAAAGATATTGGCTTTGGTTACTATTTAAAAGACTTGAAGCAATTTATTGACGAGGATACTATTCTTCAAGAAATTGAAAAGGAAGAATAAATTTAATAATATTTACAATGGAGCAAATGGTTACTGAAATGTATGAAGAGTTTATTATATCTGCTGCATACTTCCAATATTTATCAATTGTAGGCGAAGAAGACGCAGAAGCACAAGATTTGTCAGCATATGTTAATAATATAGATCGAATGGAACAATGTAAATTAGCCGCTAAATTTTGTAATGATTATTTAAAATATAAAAATGAGTATGAACTTTTAAATGAATTTAGAAAATTAGATTTAAGGTATCATATTAATTGTATTCAATCATGGTTGGTTAATGCAAAATAAAAAGGTAATTAAGTTTTTTATATTTTTATTCATTCATAAAACAATTGTCATATAAAAATAACACATTTGTCAAAGCACACATACAAGGTGATTTTGAATGATAGAAGCATTTTGGTTCCATTAGCTTTAGCGCTGGTTGTTCATCTATTTCAATCACAGGCTTTTTAGAATATTTCTGTATAAAATCCTTTTTTTCGCTTCCTTTTACAAAAACAAAATCTGCTTTCTTCGTAAGTGTTTCAATTATTTTTGGGAAATGATGTAATGGAGTAAATCCATTATTCCAATGTATACAATGATAATTTTTCGTTAACCATACCGCCTGCTTGTGACAATCAGGTGAAAGAAACTCCATTGGAAAAGGCCTTTTAAAAATGTAATGAGTCATTTCATAACCATCAAAAGCTGCAAGCTCTTTCGGTATAAATTTATTTTTTTCATCCTTGAATCCTTGAATATCTATAACCAATCTCATATTTTCAAAGCAGCAAATTTTTTAATGAGACTTTTTTTACTTGAATAATTTGCAATTTCTTCTTTCAGTTGATTAATTTTAAAAATAAATTTTTCAATTTGTAGTTGTAGTTTTGATGTCATGACTAAAACTAAAAGCTTTTGAAAATTTCTTTAAATTAAATCGAAATATGAAAATAGTGGGGATAAAGTTTATAATTGTTTCACAATTTTAGTAAGAGGGTTGTAGCTAAATAATTTGTCATGTAAAATAAGACAATAAGCAGAAGTATCTTTTTTAATTGCATTGTGTGTCTCAAATTCAATTCTCATTACTACGGATCCCGTTTGAATTGTTTCTTTTTGATGGGAGCAATCAATATGTGTAATAGGACTAATGTTTTTGAATTGTTCAGGATTAAAAATGGGTTCATTTGGAACACCATAGTAAGACTGTCTAAAGTTGGCAAACATTTCGTATAAAGCAGAAAATTTGTTTTCTTCGAAATTTAAGTACAAATCGTGATAAGGATATCTTTCAGAATTTAAATATACTCTAATATTTGACAAGGTAATATTGTCAAATTTACTCATATCTTTAACAATTTTCCCTTTTCTGTTTTCTTGAAAGCCAATCACAACATGACGAGGAGCTTCTAGTTTACTAGTTGTTTTTACCGGCCATGTGTGACGGGTTGTTTCGCTTAGAGAAGAATATTCAACAAGTTCCCAACTCCTGAATCCTATCAATATATCTTTATTTGATTCTAATATTTTTGATAGAGCAAGTTGTTGTGGCATATCAACTAAAATGTGAGGAACTTTCCAATAAATTTTATCGAAAGTAACCAATGGAGTGTCAGGAGCAGTAACAAGGTGTGCCGGATCTTCTTTGAAAATAACACCATCTAAATCATCAGTTGATCTAATAAGAACCAATTCCTGTTTCATATTCATAATAATTTTTCTGTAATCTTCAAAAAATCCTAAAAGCATTTTTAGTGGTATGGATACGGAGAATTTTCCATCATTATCAACTAAAATTGTATCACCTTCTTTCCGATGTGGAAACCAACCTGCATTTTCCAGTTTTAAACTTTCGTTGGTATTGTGAGAAAGGTAGCTTTTTAAGGTTGATGCTAATCCAACATTTCTTATTGAATCTATAGTAATTCCGTTTAGTTCATAGCGGATTTCTCTGAACAAAAAGGCTATACCATTGTTAATAAATAGCAATTCTTTCTTATATTTACCTTCTGTATTAGTTAATTTTCCTTCGATATAAAGTAAACTATCTGATGGTAGAGTGTAAGCATCGAGTTCTTGAATTGGGATCCTTATTTCATCATTGTAATCGAATTTTGAAGAAATATATGGTTGATATGTGTGAAGCTCAGAACTGACGATGGAATTGTCTACATAAAGCTTTTCGTTTACGTTTAATATGTTCATTATTTTAAAACAGTGAAACCCAAGGATGTGAGAAATTTACGATTATCTCGTCTTAACTTGTTGGTGTTGGATTTGATACTGAACTGTTGTTTAGGCTTTTTCTTTTTATAAGTTTTTACTTTGTTGATAGTGGTAGGGGCAAGTCTCATCCCAAGGGCTCTATTATATCTAACAACCATTTTATATTTCACTTGTTTGTAAATGCAACCTTACTGTTATAGTTTCTCCTCTAAAACTGATAAGTTCTCCGTCTTGATCAACTATTTTAACTGTTATATTGTTAATTGCTTTGACGCTAACTGGAAAATACAAAATGGGCAAAGGAGATTCAACTATTTTATACCCTGGAGCTACAGTTGGATAAAACTGGTGAATAATATGAACAGGTTTACCATTATTGTAAGAACCGACACAAATATTACAGTCAATACAAATAGCATTCACCTTAGTTATTTTTGCAACATTATCTGATTCTTCCTCTTTCATAGCTTCTAGTATCCTGCTATTAAAACCCAACATTTTTCCTATCGAATCTTCCTTGGTAAAATCAATTATTCTACTACACATTAAAAAAGTTTTTAGAGTATTAACATTTGCTTTTAAAAGAAAAAAAATTTTTTCATTCGGAAATAAATCTTCTATACTTTCTCTTATGTATGTTTCTATATCTGTAATGTCATAAGTTCCGTCGGGAATAACAATTACTTTATTATCTATATAAAATTTATTATATCCTTCTTTTATATTGGGGATAGTCATAAACGTTTCAAAATCAGCTAAACCCAGGTAATATTGTTTTTCATCCTCTAAATATATGGGCGGATTAAAATCAGCAGACAAAACAGAACTGTTTCCTGATATGGCAATTGTGGTAGACATTGCAGTTTATTTATGAATGAGATATTACAATAAATAATGAGTTTATATATTTTTTTGCAAAAATTTTAGGGATAGTTGACCACAGTTATATGAATTAAATTTTTGTTTATTTTCATAAGTATAAAATACATCCACTTTGCCATTCGAATTAAAATATTTGAGAAGTTCTAAAGGTGGTTTTAAATTTCCATAACTATCAAAATATATTACATTTTTGTTATTTTTAATATAAGCAGTCCAATGAGATCCTTTATTTTGTTTTTTATCCAAATTTACAATACCACATTCTTTCAGATTAATTTTTTTTGGAAGTTCATCGAGCATAAAAACACCTCTAAAGCCAGTTATTTTTAACAGCTTTACATATTTAATAAAATCATTGTTCGTAAGTGCTCTTTTTGGAAAACTTATTTTGAGTTTTTTTTTTGTCTGATTGCTTTCATTTTGACGGATCCTCCTTTATAAGGTCTAATAAATAGTCCCTTTCCTTTATATGGTCTAATATATAATCCTTTACCTTCTTTAGAAGCATTTTCCATTGCAATATTATGTCTATGTATTTCTTCTAGTTGCTGTTTAGCTGCTTTAGCATCATTTACTGCCTTAGCAATTCCTGCCGCGCCTCCACCTAGTGCACCCAGGGCGCCAAGAATGGGAAACAAAAGAGGTAGAAATCCTCCAATTTTTTTGGGTGTTCGAATGATACGTTTTTTTCTCAATTTAAGTTTACCCCCTTTTGTATTTTTTAATCCCAAACCGAACTTTCTTTTACCCTTCATTATTCCTGCAACACTTAAAGCTGCAATTTTTTCACCAATAGAAGAATCTTTAGCTTTTACCCTATCCCAGGCTTTTTTTTCTAATATTTGGTCAGATATGTGTCTTTTTGATAAATCTTCAGTCTGAGAGTAAGATATATCATGTTCTTTGCAAGCGGAATCCAATGGATTTACACCAACGTCACCTCTAGTTAATCTTTTTTCCCAGTTGGTGCCGGGACCACAATAATTATATCCTGGTATATGAACTTCGAAAGGTAATTTACTAATTAATTTATTTACTAAACCAGAGCCTTTTCTATTACGTCTTTTAATAGTTTTTTTCAACTTATGACGACCCACAGTCATTGAAGTTCTTTTTATACTAAAAACACATTGACATTTTTCTGGTATAAATACTTTTACAGCTAAAAATATTTACTAGTGTGATTAAGAATGAGGATTGAAAAACAAAAATTCTCATTACCAGTAAATAATCATGACGAAAAAATTTTAAGTAAACAGTTGAGAAAACATGGTGACTTATTTTGCGGTGGTTCAAAAAGAGGGCTTATAGTTGGTTGCAGTGGTAGCGGTAAAACCAACGTTATGCTTACACTGCTCGAGCATCCTAATGGAATTAGGTTTGAAAATGTCTATGTTTATTCAAAGTCATTAGATCAACCAAAATATGAATATTTAAGGAAGTTGTTAAAGCCTATGAAAGAAATTGGATACTTTGAATATGATAGCGATGAGAACATTATTTCACCTCATGAGATAAAGCCAAATTCCGTTATCATTTTTGATGATATTCCTTGTCATAATCAATCTATTATTAGGGACTATTTCACGCATGGAAGGCATAGAAACACCGATTGTTTTTTTATTTTTCAAGGATATTCCTCAATCCTTAAACGTCTAATTCGAGAAAATGCAAACTTATTAATTTTATTTAAACAGGACTGTTTGAGTTTAAAACATATATATAATGACCACTGTATATTGGATATGACATTTGATCAGTTTAAAAATATTTGTGCTAACTGTTGGATGGATCCATATGGCTTTCTTGTAATTGACAAAGATTGTGAAGTAAATCACGGCAGATATAGGAGTAAATTCGATTCCTTTATATATTTATAAAAGTAAAAAATTTGCAGTTTTATTTCATTTAAAACTTGTACAGCATGGATAAACGTTTAGCTCGAGAATTAATAAAATCGAGACAAGCCGTGAAGCAGAAATATCAAAGCTTGAAATTAGCTACTTCTACTGCTCAGTCCGAATTAGAACAAACTTATAGACCAATAACACAACCACTTAAACAGCTAATTTCAAGTATTGGTAAATCCGAACCATTCGATTTAAAAGAAGAAAGAGTTTCAAAGTATGAAGAATTCAAAACACCTACAAAGCTTTATAAAACATCAACTCCGACGAAAAATATTCAGAAAACAGGAAAAACTCCGTTACTCCCTACAGAACTACCAACATTTTTAAATGACAGTAGTATCACTTCTTCCTCTCCTGTAGTACAACCATTGTCATCAACTGTTATAGCAGAAACTTCAGATCCTTCTAGTGACACAACAACAAATTTAAACTTGTCAGACATATTGGAACAAACTAGAAAAACAATTCAAACCTATGTTGGTACACCATCATATAAAGATTACTTAGCAGATTTTCATGAATTACCCAGATCATATATTGATGAGGGTGTGAAAGATACACAACATAAATTTGACCATTATTACGGAATAGTTCATGACCTCGAAACGGATAAGTTTTCTTTTGGTTTAACACAGATACCGGTAGAAATTATTGGAAAGGACATTAAAGTGGGAGGAATAACGTACACAGGCACGCCAGGTTTATACGAATTGCTTTTCAAAAAAGAACCGATAGGTTATAAGAAGGAAGATTTAGATAATTACATGAACATTCTAGCTAAAACAAATGTATATCGTAGGAATTTTGATTCAAATGAACAAGTTCAAGGAAATACATCACACAAATATGTTACAATAATAGGACCATATTTACAAAGAAAGGGGATTACAAAGACAAAAACCTTGCCAAGATTAGTTACAGCATTTAACAAACCACAACCTCCGTTTAGAACAACTAGAGCCAAATCTACAGGAAAGGGATTAATTTTGAAAACAAACAGATCAAATACAGACTATGTATACTGGAATAATGTAAACGAAATTGTTGATAGGCTACGTTTATTAATTTCATCAAGTGATGCGGGAAATAATGCTCATAGTAACGAGATTATCTCTATTATTGAAGAATTAAGAGAAGATAAAGTAATACTATAAATAACAGCTATCAAATATAATCATATTTATTGTTTAATGAAAGCTCAACATGACAGTTGATAAATTTGGACGCCATATTTCAAAACAAAATCAAGAGAGAATAAGTGACATTAATAATTTAAAAAGGAGATTAGGTGAAAATGAAACAAATAATGAAATCTTTGCTAAAAAGCTTAAGGTTTTTGATGAAAATTTTTTAAAGTATGAAAACCAGATTAAAGTATGTTATACCTCAATTGAAAACGTTAATAAACAGTTGCTAACGCTAAATCAAATAAGTAAAGATTTGCAATTTTTAAATGAACATGTTAAAAAGGAAGACAAAAAATTAAGTGATGATATCAACAAAATTAATAAAATAATGGAAACAAATATAAGAGAAGTAATAATTGAAAAACACAAGGAAAAAATTAAACAATTAAGAACTTTTATAAAAAGGTTAGATGATGAAAAAAGAAATCAAAATAGCATTCTTAACAGTAGAACAATTGACCAACTCACTTTGAAGAAAATCAACAATATATTTCCTTGGAAAATATAATGTCCAGTGTAATTAAGAAATTAGAACAAGAATTAAATAAAACAGAGGAGGAATTAAAAAATAGTGATAGTAGATCAACTACTTTCTTAACTGGAGAGATAAAAAAATCCTTTAATGCGTTAGAAAAGGAGATTACTAAAATTAGTAAAATTTTAAATGAAAAAAGTTATACAATACAAATTGATAAATTGAATGAATGGGAAAAAACATATAAAAGTTATATTTCGAATTATTACAAAACATAGAAAGTGAACTTCCTTAAAATTGAATAAACAAGTTTGTTGTCATGACAACCGTTAAACAGCAAGTCGTTAATGAATTACATAAACCTGCTAGAAAAAACTACAAACGCAGAAGGGTGGTAGTGAAAGGGTTAAATGATCTTTTTCAAGCTGATTTGGTTGAAATGTTACCCTATGCCAAATTTAATAAGGGATTTAAATATATCTTGATTACCATAAATGTATTTTCTAAGTATGTTTGGGCCGAACCGTTAAAATCTAAATCTGGAAAAGACGTAACAGCGGCAATGAAAAAAATATTAATCAGTGCAAAAACTCCACCAAAAAACTTGCAAACGGATAGAGGAAGAGAGTTTTTCAATGTAAATTTTCAAAATTTGATGCAACAATTTCGAATTAACCATTATAGCACGTTTTCCAATTTGAAAGCGAGTATAGTAGAAAGAGTGAACAGGACTTTAAAGAATAATATGTGGAAAATATTTAGCATTCAAGGAAATTACAAATGGTTTAATATATTAGCGGATATTGTAAAAGATTATAACAATACAAAACATTCTTCAATAGGAATGAAGCCAAAACAAGTAAATAAAACAAATGAAAATAGAATCTTGAAATCTGCATTTACTCATGCTAAAACGTTAGATATAAAATCTCCAAAGTTTAAAGTGGGTGATCACGTACGAATAAGCAAGCATCGAGAGGCATTTTCAAAAGGTTACACACCAAATTGGTCAAATGAGATATTCCACATTAAAGAAGTTAAGATGACAAACCCTTGGACATATTTAATTCAAGACGAAGATAATCAGGACATTCTGGGTGGTTTTTATGAGCAAGAATTACTAAAAGTAAAGCATACCGATGTGTATCTTATTGAGAAGATTTTGAGAAGGAAAGGAAACAAAGTTTATGTGAAATGGTTAGGACTTGATAAAAAATATAATACATGGATTGATAAAAAATATTGTTTAATTAAATTGAAATTAAATTTTAGTTAAATTTGTTTTATTTCTGTTCCTCACTTTATGCTTTAGCTGATACAAATTACAAAGTCTTAATGTGCTAATTAATTTCAAATAAAATTCACATTTACTAAACTAAAATTTTATTAAGTAAAACATCAAATACAATTTTTATTAAAACGTGTCAAATATATTTTATTTCTATGTTCCTCACATAATATCGAATCTAGAATAAGTTTACAATCATTTATTCTTTTTTCAAAACGGAGTCTATCTAAGTACCACATCTGAAAGTTACTCCTACGGGCTTGTCTGTAAGCAAAGCTCCACTTCACTAACACATGCACCTTATTGTTCTCTTCCAGAAAAGATATTGTTTTCTTCGTAATATTTTCTTTTTGATCCATTTTCATTGTTTTCTTCGTAATATTTTCGTTTTGTTCCATTTTGCTTCAATTTGTTTTCCATTTGTTCAGGATATAAAGCAAGTAATTCCATCATAGTTGAAACATTTTCACTGTTAGGATTTTCTGTTGGACTTATTATATTATAAACATGCGTACACAAGTCGCCACAATCAGATGAAATATTATTTTGAAATATTTTGAAATATGTATTGAATTCTTGCCTTTTAAGTATAGATAATCTATAATCAATAATTTCCTTTAATCGCCACAAATTGTCCAAAGACTCTTGTCCTAAGTATATGAAGTGTGGGCCTTTTGTAATTTGTAGAACAGGGGTATCATTTATTTTCTGAACCTGCAGATGAATGTTGTTTATATTCACACTGGTTTGATCAACTTGAGGAAAGTAGAAATTGTTTACAATAATTCCTTGATGAACACAAATGTCTTTCCAATTTTCTTCGGTTAGTGCGATTGAAAATCCAGTTTTTCCACCAATTACAATTTTTGGAGAAAAATCATTTAAACTAATGCCAACAAGAACAAATTTTGACAAAGAATTATTTAAAAAATAAATTTTTGAATTAAGAAGCGTTTCCAAAGGTTTATGAACCACGGCGTTGTTCATAATGACTAAACGAGACTGAAACATATTGTGTTATTCTTGTACTTAAATATTCTCATCCCCACTTTCTTTAAAGTTTCGTTTAAAATGGATTAATGAAAAAATAGATTTCCAGTTTGAAATTTATAATAAAGATAAATAATTAAAATGGTAATGTATAAAAATAATGCAAAGTTTAATGTAACACTAATGATGGAAAAGTAATAATTTTTGAATCCGTCATAATAATTGGTACAGTTGGGGGTTAAAATTTGTAACTGATTATTTTTAAACTCTAACCTTTCTATCCAATTTGTATCAAAAATAGATCGATTTGGATAATGATACAAAATTTTAAAAAATTTACTTGCATTTTCATTTCCATTTATTCGTTCCATCCAACTAATTGTACTATTGTTAATTAATCCAATTTTCATAAATTTACAATATTTACTTAGAGTGACGTCTGTTTTATTAGAAAAACATATTTCACACTGTGTTACGCCAGGGGGATGATGAACATAAAAAACATTTTGGAAAATAAAATAAAGAAGAATAAATTGAGATCTACTGATAGTCATTAAAACAAATTAATAATAATATTCCAAA
>JAUTXW010004000.1:0-69114 GCA_030620095.1 Kuschelorhynchus macadamiae | reverse complement strand
AAAGTTGCAAGGCCCCCAAAATATCTCTGTCGCATGAATTCGTTATTGGTCTGTTCGGACAATTTATAAATGTCCTATGGGAAGCCAATATTGCAATTTTTTGGGCTCAGCGACTGGGTAGAAATGGCAGTTTTCGCTTGCGCAGTTCCATAAAAGGGGACCTGAGAGCAAATGATTCGGGCATCAGTTTTAAAAGATATGAGGCTGCTACATTTATGGTTTATATATAATGTTTTAATTAATAATATTATTATTATAATTAATATAAAATACAAGAACTATATTTTGTAATGGCTCGCTGAGGCTTCTTGGGACTTCAAAATGCTTTATATTTAAGGAATAAATAAAATATTATTTTTTAACTTTTAGCATACTTTTAACTTACTTTTAAGCCAGTAAAATTTTTCTCAAATATTTTATTGGCATGTAAATTTCACAGATTTGATACCTACCTATATAGACAACTTCAAAAAATCTGTAAAGGAACTTAACTTGGAATTCTCCCTTCAAAAGAAAACGCAATTTAGATTCTTATTCCTAATAAAAGGAAATATTCATAATCTAGGAAGATTCGCAAAGGAAATTTACCCATTTTTTCTCAAGACTATGTCTAACAGACTCGTTGTTATGTTAACCCTACGACTGAGTACGTCCCTGTTTGTCGTTCAGCTTGATGTAACTTCCTGGGCGATTTAAAATTCAAGACATCACAGTAATTATTTAGGAACATTTAATTCCGGCTATGTACTATGAAGCAACCAATAAATTAAGGCAATTACGTGCTTAATGAAGCTTTTTATTAAACAAGCCTTGTTAGTTCTAACTTGCGCAATTTTTTCTAGGCTGTACTGAACGACTAGTTTTTGTTTGTTTAAATCCAGGTTTAATTAAAATATAGATCATTAAAGATCCATTTGCTTCAAGTTAGGTAGAAACTCATTATAGGAACTAGTATATGAAATTAATTACATTATACAATTACTTACAGAGGTGTAAAAATACCTTGACGTGAAAGAGAACTTCTGAGAACTGATAAATATTGGTAGAACGTCACTCCTGATGCCATTCATGATAGTTAAAGCACTCAAAAAATTCGGTGATAAACCCGATAATTAATTATTTCTTGACGCATCTTCTTGATTACTCGCCTGCTAAATCTATTCATTCACAGTTCCCTCGTGAAGAGAAATAATGTAATTGTAAAAAACTCACCCTCCCAGGTTTTTGAAATCTTCACGTTTTTGGGCCCCCAGATGGCAAAAACATGTTTTCTCAATTACGTCTGTCTGCCTGCCTGCAGTTCGCGGTGGTGATTCCGCGAAACGGGACAAAATTTCTACTCTCGTCTCGTCTCGTCTCGAGTGTCAAGACGAGAATGAAGGGGTCGAATTTTAATATAAGAAACTCCCATCTTGTAGATAGAAAAGAACTACGCTTTTTTATTTTGTCTCAGACATAAAGAACAATAATTAACATATTGATGCTTGGATTATAATACTCCACCAAATATTAATAGCTTTTCTTAACCCCTTTTTGATAACTATTTTTTATACTTACTTAATAGTCTTGTTAAATCCTAAAAGGATTTATTTGTAATTCTCTTCTCTTGAAGCAGAAAGTAAAAGCTTTTTAAAAATGAAGTTGCGTTTAAAAATTAACAAAGCTCGTTTGCTTAAATGAAATTTTGTTTTTATTTTTAGAAATTGCTTACCTATTTAAAACATTTCTGCAATTTTTTAAGAAATCTGAATGCATAATGTAGTTTGTGAATTTTTATCCAGGATGAAGCCAAAATACTAAAAATTTCGTTGGTAGAAATATCGTATCAGTCTCAGCAAACGTATCTGCTTGAATACCACTTTGAGAACCTTTACATACTATGAAAATGGGATGTAGACAAAAATAGATTTTGGGGGGCTATTTGGGGC
The DNA here is from genome assembly GCA_030620095.1 of Kuschelorhynchus macadamiae. NCBI lineage: Eukaryota > Metazoa > Arthropoda > Insecta > Coleoptera > Curculionidae > Kuschelorhynchus > Kuschelorhynchus macadamiae. The sequence goes on along the minus strand of JAUTXW010004000.1, from coordinate 67,186 downwards.
ATAAATTATTCTAAGGGGCACATCGATTTTAATAATAATAAAATAGACATATATATAGAAATTTGAAAGGGTCTGTATCACATTACAATAGAAAAAAATCCGAACGAATTTATTTGCACAGTGAGCTCTACCAATAAAAAGTGAATAACATGTTGCAAAGAAAATAAACTGCAGTTGGAGAAGAGAATACACGAAATGGGGGCAGCTGCATTCTACGCACTTCTCCGTGAAGGAGATGCCGAAAAGACAATTAAGTACTATTTTGATTTGCAGCAAGTCCAGCTCTACCTAAGACTCCGATTCAACAAGCATTTTACTCTCGCCAGATTAGTTTTTATTGCTTTTGTATTGTTGATCAGTCGTCCAAAGAACCGTTTTCTTATACATGGACGGACAATCAGGCTGGCAGGGGTTCCCTTGAAATATCTTCCACTCTATTGGACTTTTTTGAAAAAAATATAAGAACCTGTGGTAAGAGAAACGTCAGATTGTTTTGCGACGGGTGCGTGGGACAAAACAAAAACAATATTGTACTGCATACTATACAATATATATATATATATATATATATATATATATATATATATATGGTAGCAAATATATAATGAAATCAAAAGAATATATTTATTTAAACAACTCAAAAAATAATCAAAATAACAATAGTATTACTTATTTATATATTTTACAAAAAACAACTCTTTTGCCAAATCATGTTTGAAACAGTGGATTTAAATATCTACCAGCCCAAAAATATCGTTGGGCTGAAAATTAGAAAAGCTCTATAAAGTACGGAAGCGAAGAAGGGCCACAATTTTTTTATTTTTCAATTCTGAGTTTAAAATCGGAATTTAAGAAAATTCTGAGTTTAAAGTCCGAATTTAACAAAATTCTGAGTTCAAAGTCGGAATTTAATAAAATTCTGTGTTTAAAGTCGGAATTTGAATAAATTCTGATTTTAAAGTCACAATTTAACAAAATTCTGAGTTTAAAGTCGGAAATTAACTAAATTCTGTGTTTAAAGTCAGAATTTAATAAAATTCTGAGTTTAAAGTCAGAATTTAACAAAATTCTGAGTTTAAGGTCGGAATTTAACAACATTCTGAGTTTAAAGTCGGAATTTAACAAAATTCTGAGCTTAAAGTCAGAATTTAGTCCGTACGATTGTATAACAGACTGGAACCAAAAAAACAAGTTCAACATTCTTGTTTGAATAATAGCAAATGCGCTATGAATTGTTCCACCAAACTACAGATAGTTAAAAAATGATAAAAGGGGAGGAGGGTACAAAATAAAAGTTTCCTATTTTGATTTTTGATTGTTAAATAAGTCCCTGACAAATTAAACATGTTTAATTAGTTCATTTTATATATTTTTATTTATTTCTATTGCTGAAACAAAAGCCAAAATGAATACAAGAAAACATGTACATTAAAAGGTTCACAAAATAAAAAAGGTAATATAAAACGATAAATAAGTCTTAAGGAACGGTTCATATATGTTTCAACGATTTAAGGGTGTCTCGCGAAACGTACTGACAGATTTCCCCCTTTGTTTCAGGGTGATTCAAGTTGAGTGTCCTATTAGAAATATCTGGAGAACCAATGAATAGGATGTTTTGAGAATTTGGCTTTGGCCATAGATGAACATAATATACTCTCGTTATAAAATATTTTAAATTACGCGGTGTTGCCGTTTCTACCTCAAACCGGAGGCATCATCCGTTTTTTAAATGAAATACCCTATATTTCATTAAATTTTTATATTTTTCTAAAAAATCCAAGCACTTATTGAGTTACTTTTCTCATGCCTAAATTTAACTGTTTTCGAGAAAATAGCGCTTGAACAATAAGAATTTTGACCCTTTGAAGCTCGGTAAATCTCAAACGAGTTTACTGGCAACAAAATGGATTTCACTTATCTGTCTTAATATTTAATTATCTATCTCCTGACACGAATTTCAGGTTTGACAGGAGACGTCAAAACTACGTTTCGTTAAATTCTGACTTTAAACTCAGAATTTAGTTAAATTCTGACATTAAACTCAGAGTTTAGTTAAATTCTGACATTAAACTCAGAATTTAGTTAAATTTTGACTTTAAACTCAGAATTTTGTTAAATTCTGACTTTAAACTCTGAATTTTGTTAAATTCTGACTTTAAACTCAGAATCTAGTTCCATTCCGACTTTAAACTAAGAATTTAGTTAATTTCTGACTTTAAACTAAGAATTTAGTTAAATTTCGACTTTAAACTCAGAATTTTGTTAGATTCTGACTTTAAACTCAGAATTGTGTTAAATTCTGACTTTAAACTCAGAATTTTGTTAAATTCCGACTTCAAAGTCAGAATTTTGTTGAATTCCGACTTCAAAGTCAGAATTTAAAAATAAAAAAATTGTAGCCCTTATACGCTTGCGTAATAAAACGCCACAAATCAAAAGTCCACTAACCTCACTTGCCCTGTTCTATAAAAAAACTGCTAAATTACTTGGAAGCTCTTAACATTCAAAAATTTTGGTAAGAGGTACCGTTTTATAGATATTGGCTAATATTTTTTTTTAATATCTTTCCGTCCATGTAGCTCGGCTCATAAACACCAAAACGAAAAAAAGTGGTCCTTTCTTTACTATTAGAGTAGAGCCCAAATAAATGTTTTCAATGATTTACTTTTTTAAACTAAAGATATTTTATGTTTGCTGCTCATTGGGGGGGCAGTGGAGGGGCCAGAAATTCCATAGGAGGAGCCACGGCCTCCCCTCGTCCCTCCCTGTCTACGTCTCTGCTTTAAATAATCCTCTGCGTACTACTAGTGTTATGTGGACCGACCACAGTTTGAGAACCCCTGCTTTACTATTTTTATTAGGCAATTGAAGGTATTCCCATAAAAATCGATAAACTAATCTTGTGGCAGAATGTCTCTAGATTACCCCAGGGAAAAAATAAGGGCAATTTAATTTATGAGTGCATTTTTTTTTTGAAATATTTCTTCTTATTTAGAGAGGAAGGAAAAAATAAATGTCAAAAAGTAATTTTATTGCAGAAATGTTGTCCTCTTAGTGATCAAACAAAAAAATAGATCCAGGCAGGTTCGGTAGATATATCAGTACTTGCTAGTGTTTATAGATAAAATTTCATGTTCAGTCAACATATTTATTTGACCCTTATATTTAAAGTCGAGATCAGGGCCTTGTCTCGTCTCGAGCATCATTTCGGGACGAGACTAGACGAGATTAGTCCGTAGCTCGTCTCGCGGCATCACTAGTTCGCGATATAGCTAAAAAATTACTTACTCGACTAACTTCAAATTTCAATTAAAAATTGAGAGTACGACATGGTAGCATTTTGGAAAAAATTCAATATGGCGGAACAAAACGGAGGCCCAGTAGAATGTAAAAAAATATTACTGAAAAACACTACTTTCTCCTACTTGTCTTAAATTTTGCATAAAAATCAATTGTGATATAAAAAGTTTTTTACGTAGAATACAATGGCCTGGTTAGTTTTTCTTTAGGGATCTCAAATATTAAGTTACAGAACAAACTTGTATTTTTTTAAATGGAACACCCGTTATATTTTAAATCAGAAAGCAGCTAAAGCATATCCTTTCAAGTTTTTCAAAAATATGTAACACTTAATATTTATTTTAAATAATAAGCCCCCAATTTGAAATGTTAATAAAGTAATAACAATTTTACGAGTTTACAGTGGTTATAATACTGAATTTTTAAGAAAATTACCTTATTTAAACTATAAATGCTGTTCAAAATGGTGCCCAGTTTCTCGAATGACATATTTACATAATATTGTAATTCATTTTAAAACATTTAGAATAAATATTGAAGGACGTTGCAAATACTGAAAAACCAAATGTATAGCTTCACAAGATTTTTCTATAGAACGATGAAGAGTCTTGTAAACCTTATTTTGTAAAAACAAACATAAAAGTCTAAGATAGAAAGATCTGGTGATCATGCTGGCCATTTTATCGGTCCATGCGTGCCAATCCATACTTTACACTGAAGAACAGCAAATATGTTTCCTAGACCAAAATAGCAAAATCTTACTTATTTTATTATACTAATTAACAATCTGTCTTGCAAAAGTCTCAGTTGGCTCCGGTTTCATAGATCCATGCTTATTATGATAATTTACCCCCTTAATATATGGGAAAGTTCGACCAATAGCCAAATTACCAAGTGTACTTAATAAGTTTAAATACATATAACCATAAACCCTAAATTGTTAGTAAGTTGTATTTCAACTAGCAGTTGATCATGTCTTGCAGAACAAGGGTAGAGATTTTGATATATTTAATCGTTTTTATACCATGAGATACCAAGGAGCAAGATTCAAAAATTTCTCAAAATTCACCCTTAGCACTGACCGAGTTGATTTTTGCACCAGTTTCTTGGTAAGGTACAGAGGTTTCTTTGTGTATTTACTTGATTTATGTAGGATCAACTCTTCATGTGTTACAAGGCCAAACATAAAACCATAGCGAAATATATGAACAGAACATTGCAATTCTATATCTAAATGGCTCGCTCTATATAAACTGGAGAGTAATTTAAGTGATGAGGTTTTTGAATCCCTCGGGGAAAATTTGGGTTCCGATAAACAAATTCCAACCCTTGTTACTCTTCTCTTCTAGAAAAAAAAAGTGAAATATAGGAAAATTAAAATGTCGGAAACTCTATTGATTTTAAATCTTCTGTATATTTCCCATCGAATCCCCTTTTCACCTTGACAAATTGGTCAGGGTTTCGACTCCGCAAAATGCCTTCAACATTACCCCTTTTTTATTTTTTTAAGTGACATCCCGTGCTCCGATATTATCTGTTAACGAACTTGTCTGAGATTTTGGAACGAGAAATCCGAAAAAAAATGCCCCACCTCGAGAAGTTAACCATAGTAATCCGCATTTTGAATGATCGGACGCCACTGTCGGGTTATTATAAGCCCCAACGAAATCGAGTTTGAATCAAAAGAAAAAGAAGAAGACATTTATCCTCTACGATCGACCCTATAGAAGCGTATTTATCCGATGCACCGTTATCGGGCTAAAGCACTTCGAAGTTCAAAAACCACGAATTTCAAAATGAGGGTAGCAGTAGTTGTCATTAAAAGCTTTTGTTTTCCTCCGCTTATCTACAGCCACAGCCAACTTGAAAAATTATTATTTTATTAATAATTTCAAATTGCGGGCTTATTATTTAAAATAAATATAAGGTGTTATATAATTTTGAAATGCGTGAAAGGATGTGCTTTTAGCTGCTTAAAAATATGTTATGTTCCATTTAAGAAAATACAAATTGGGTCAGTAACTTAATATTTGAGGCCCATAGAAAAACATTAACTACGCCATTGCATTCTACATAAAAAACTTTATATAATAATCCTTTTATACATTTTCATTAGCTTGTATTCTAATTAAGATAAGAAGGGTGCCAAGAAGGCCATTCAAATTTTGTTTACGGCAGCTTTCGTTTCACAAAACAGTAGCAAAGTGCCGTGGAAACAGCAAGGGCGCTTCCAAGGGGGGGGGGTAGAGGGCGTAATTACCCTCCCTCTGACACCCAATACCTAATATTGAAAATATTAAAAATTATTTTGCCCCTAATATTTTTATAATTTTATATATATATATATATATATATATATATATATATATATATACAGGGTATAAAACGTACCGCAAGGCATAACGGCCATTTTTTTTTCAAAAAATCCAAAAACACGTCAATTTTGTTTGTGAGGGGGACAACTTTTGCCCTTAAAATGATCGCAAAATTTTCAACCCTCTAAGCGGGGGTGTCATCCCCCAAACTTTTTCAAATGGGAAGAGGGATCAAGTGGTACCGCAATGAAAAGGGCTTTCTATTCTCTATACATTCCCGTTTTGGTTTTGAAAATCGGTCAAGTCATTTAGAAAATATGAAGGATTGAATTTAAAATGTTTATTTACAAATTATCAGAGTAAATGATAAGGATAAATTCCTTCGACCAATTCGCTATTTTTGTCCTGTTATTTTAGATGTTTACTGCTGATTTTAGTGATTTGACATGCCACAACGATCAGGTGCGGTAGTTGCTAGATAGCTGTTCTGTAACTTGTGCGTTTAAATTTCTCAATATCATTAAATTTTTTATCAATAATTATGGTGTACTCACTTGCAGAAAAAGTGGAAATAATCGAACTTTATTTTAAAAATAATGAATGTGGCAATCGGGTTGCGCAGATATTTAATGAACGACATCTTGAAAAACACCTTTCCGGCAAAATTGTTCGCGAGTTAGTAGCAAAATTTCGCGAAACTGGATCCCTTATGAATAAAAAGAGGCAGATGGAAAATCTTGTAGTAAATGAAGCTATGGAGGTCTTTGTATTGGGCCAAGTTGCCATGGATAGTACGCTGAGTACAAGAAAATTAGCCAATGAGACCGGCGTGAATCGTACAAGTGTCCAAAGAATATTGAAAAAACACCATTTCCACCCGTATAAAATTCAGTTGGTACAAGAACTCAACGAAGACGATTTTGATCGCCGCTTGCAATTTTGTGAAACTATTAGTGAACGAGTGGCCAATAATAATAATTTTCTATTCAATGTGTGTTTTTCGGATGAGTGCACTTTCTTTTTGAACGGTGTAGTTAATCGGCATAACTGTCGGTACTGGGCTGAGAACAACCCCAGGGTATTTCACGAGGTGCACACACAACATCCTCAGAAATTGAACGTGTGGGCTTGTATTTTTGGAAATTCTATTGTGGGTCCTTTTTTTCTTCCTGGAACTCTAACAGGTGATATGTACTTAGATTTACTGGAAAATACCATCGACCCAGCCCTAACTGACATCATCGAAAATAATCCTGGATACGTTGAAGCGGAACTGATATTTCAACAAGACGGTGCACCTCCACATTACTCTCAAAATATGCGTAATTATTTAAACACTAACTTTCCCGGGCGGTGGATAGGACGAAGGGGTGCCATTGAGTAGCCTCCCCGGTCACCCGACTTGACTCCTTTAGACTTTTTTCTATGGGGACACATAAAAAGTAAAGTGTATAGCACTCCACTTGCCTCATTAGAAGATCTGCGAACACGAATTATTGACGTTTGTCGCGAAGTTCTTCAGAATGTTCGAGAACGATTTGAAGCTAATTTGTATTACTGTATGGAGGTCGACAGGCAACATTTTCAGCATTTGCTTCATTAATACGGTAAGTTTTTTTTTATTTAATTCAATTTATGCGTTTTTTGAAAAATGTATTTTTCAAATTTGAATCCTTCATATTTTCTAAATGACTTGACCGATTTTCAAAACCAAAGCGGGAATGTATAGAGAATAGAAAGCCCTTTTCATTGCGGTACCACTTGACCCCTCTTCCCATTTGAAAAAGTTTGGGGGATGACACCCCCGCTTAGAGGGTTGAAAATTTTGAGATCATTTTAAGGGCAAAAGTTGTCCCCCTCACAAACAAAATTGTCGTGTTTTTGGATTTTTTGAAAAAAAAATTACCCTGGCCGTTATGCCATGCGGTACGTTTTCAATGGGCCACCCTGTATATATATATATATATATATATATATATATATATATACATATATACAGGGTTATGATAAATTAAGGAATAAATTCATTATCTTGGAAATTAAAAAGGTAATAGAAAGACGCTCGAACCCGTCGATTTAGATTTATTTTTACGCATATTTAGAAATTATTTTAAACTATACAGGGTCACTCACAAAAGTTGTACAACTGCCATCTTTGATTTTTTCAATACAACGCCTTATTTTTTTCTGCTGATTTGAATTCTCTATGAAATTCTAGACATTTTTGGTATAACATAACTTATACTGAAAATCAACAGTTATCGAAATATTCTTATCTAAATAAAACCTGTGTATTTAATAACCTATCGGACATTTGAATACTCTACCTATGTCTGTCGCGTAATCCCAAAGAAAAATGACTTTGTCACTGTCACTGTGTTGACAAGTCATATAATTTATTTATGATCTGCCATTTTGATTTCAAATATTGACTATGCGTTTAACAGAGAAAGAAAGAATTGAAATTCTAATAATTTTAAATAAGTTTATCAGCTGTTTAACAACAGATATTTTCAAAGGCAACCTATTACTCAGTCTGCAGTGAGCAAAATAGAAAGGAAATGGACGGATACTGGTAGTGTTACGGGCCGCTTTGGAAAAGGTCGCCCTAGGATCTCAGATGAAAAGAAACTAAACGTTCTCTTAACTTTTCAAGATAATCCACATTGCTCAACTACTGGCGCAGCCTATGATAATGATATACATCAAACAACAGTTTCCAAATTTTCGAAAAAGGAAAATTCTTATCCCTATAAAGTGAAATTCGTTCAAGAATTAATAAATGATGATTCAGATCGCAGAAACGAGTTTTGCGAAATTATGACCAACATGTGTAATCATGATCCATTATTTGTCAAAAGAATTTGTTTCACAGATGAGGCAATATTTTGTCTCAATGGAGAAGTAAATAAACAAAATTTTAGACACTGGGCACAAGAAAATCCTAACTGGTACAGGGAAAGTCATACACAGTATCGTCAAAGTGTTAATGTATGGGCAGGTATTGTAGGCAATAAAGTTATAGGTCCATATTTCTTTGATTCCTCACTAACGGGGCAAATGTATCTTCAATTTTTGAAAGAGAATCTTATACCAGCATTAGCTACCCTACGTCCTAATGTAAACGATCCGGATCTTCCCAGTGAACTGTTATGGTATCAACAGGATGGGGCACCAACCCATTTTGCAGCTGATGTCAGGAGATACTTAAATGAAACCTTTCCGAGACGATGGATTGGGCGACGTGGGACAATAGAGTGGCCGGCAAGATCGCCGGATTTAAGCCCGTTAGACTTTTTTCTTTGGGGTATGTGAAAAACGAAGTGTATGAAAATAAGCCACATACTATTGAAATTCTTAAGGATCGTATTCGAACTGTTATAAGAAATATTCAATGTGATACGGTTACTAACGTGCAACAAGAGTTTTTCCGTCGTCTAGGGCATTGTAGAGCTGTAAATGGAGGACATTTTCAAAATTTAATAAAGTAGTTTTCTTATTTAATTTCCTGATATGTGTTTTATGTTTTATTTAGATAAACATATTTCGATAACTGTTGATTTTCAGTATAGGTTATGTTATACCAAAAATGTCTAGAATTTCATAGAGAATTTAAATCAGCAGAAAAAAATAAGGCATTGTATTGAAAACATAAAAGATGACAGTTGTACAACTTTTGTGAGTGACCCTGTATAGTTTAAAATAATTTCTAAATATACGTAAAAATAAAACTAAGTCGACGGGTTCGAGCGTTTTTCTATTACCTTTTTAATTTCCAAGATAATGAATTTATTCCTTAATTTATCATAACCCTGTATATATATATATATATATATATATATATATATATATATATATATATATTATTAAACGAAAAATTTGATAGATAAGTATTGTGATAATATCTAGATGTATGAATAATATTCGTCTGATATGGCAACAACGTCTCGCACACGTAAGGCGTTTCTTGGTATTACCCCCCTCGCCACTCTCAGAATTTATACCCGAAAAATCACGACGTGGGATGGGAGACCGAAATTGAATTTTAAAAATAAGGTTAGGTACAGGGTAATTAATAATTCTTTAATTTCTTAACCTTTCTCTAAAATTTTCCTAAACGGGTGGTCGCTCCCCGTCAATCTATACCCTCCCCAGATCAGAGTTCTGAAAGCGCCACTCGGAAACAGCATCCCTCTAATTTCAATAATAACAGAGATACCCTGCAAAAGTATCGAAAATGGGACAGCTTGTACATGTTGTAAACAATTCGGATGTTAAATAGTTTAACAAAAGATTTAACCTTTTAGAGATCAATCCGTATTAATATGAAATGCACTATACCAAAATCCGTGTCTATTTTTTTTTGTTATAAAGCCTACTACACAGACATTTGCAAATAGTTCTAGAGGCAAATAACGGCAAGGTCGCCGAAAGTTAGGTCAGTGTAAGCATCCGGAGGGTGCAACTGCAGGGCACTAAGGGCGCAGCATCGAATTTTCACGTGGGCGTGATATCGATCCGACTAGCACAGCAGCTGGATGATGCCGTTTTCTGAGCCAGGCCGTCTGATAAGAAGTTTAGACTGTTAGGGCAATTATTGTTCTTTCCCTCCTTTTGTTCCCTTCATAAAGGGCAGATTTGTGGGATTTTCTTTTCTGTATTAATCGAATTTAATATAGACTACGTGTCTGAAGTTGAGAGAACTTCTATTATAAAGACTAGAAATGATAATAATTCTAAATTCTTGGTATGTATTTGTTTATATAATACACCTGTTTCAATTCGGGAACAGGAGTTTTAATCACACTTAGTCGATTAATCTAGCATTTTGCCAAATATAGTTAAAAAAAATCGGCAAACTGGTTTTACAGGGAACCTAGAACTTTCACTTTTATCAAGGAAAGTGAAACATGACCCAATTTTGTTCCACACATAATTACTTAGTAATATGTTGAGAAAAAATCGGTAAATTTCCTTTACCCGGAACGTCCTTCGTTATGGATATGTGTGACCCAATGTAGTTCGGTCCATGATCATTTAGTAGCACATGTATACTGTCATTTCAAATATTTTCGTTAGGCACCGTTTTGTAACAGTGAATTGACTAAAAAAGAGCCACGTCTTTTCTTATTTCAACCAGTGGTGACTCTTCCATAGGGTAATTTGGTCAATGACCCCCTAAAAATATTTCAGAAAATGAATTATTCGTTACCCTTTCCCTCCTAATAGTTGTAATAAAACGCAAACCTTGGGAAAAGTTAAATACGCTACACTATTAGCCACGCGTGGCGGTGGTTCGAATGGTCTCTTTGCGTTCCTTAGGCATAATAAAATAGGCTATACTAAGGCTGGGCAGTCCGAATTGCCCTGATTACCTTAAAGCTTGACGAAAGTTCCCGAGGATTTCACAGCGACCGAACGGCAGCCGGAAGTAAAATGTTAATAGTGACTAGCGCACTTAATTTTGCAAAAATAACCAATTTCAAGGTGGTCTATGTTTGAGTTGTGAAACTGGTAAAGACAAAAATAAAGAGGTTCATCGAAACTTTCGCAAAAGTATGTACGATTTAGCTAACTGAATATGTTGTTGTGAAGTCTCTAACTCATTTTACTGTTATGTTGTTTTCTAAGGACTCGTCGGACTCATTATGGTGCAAAACCGGTGTTAAAGACTTAAAACACTTAACAAAAAATAAAAAAACATGCGCTTTCTGCAAATCACATGATATGTTCGGTGAACTATGCTACAGTCGGAAGTGTTGATATTCGCACTCAGCTGGTTACAGCTTATAGAAAATCCCTTAGAGATTTTAAAGAACAATTTATCCAAAAGTCGATATACAGGGTGTTTCACAACTTATCCACGAAATTTTAACCAGATATGCACTGTTACGAAAGAAGTTGATTTCTCAAAAAAAAATGTAATAAAAGTCGTACAGAAATCGAGATAATAAAATAATACAGTTTACCAGTTCAGTTACTTATAAAAGCTGTTCAAAATTGTTTCCATTGGCTTCAATGCAATATTGGGCGCGTCTAATACAATTTCGACGCACTAACTAAAATACACCTCCTTCCTGCTGTGCTTGAAGCCACTGTGATTCGGTCAAGTAGAACTTCAATATTCTGAACTGGAGTACGATATACCTCGTTTTTCAAGTATCCCCATAAAAAGAAGTCCAGAGGATTTAGATCGGGAGATCGTGAAGGCCATGCAATTGGTCCACCCCTACCGATCCAGCGTATCTGCTGTACCTCATTCAAAAAATTACGAACTTCTAAACGAAAATGCGGAGGTGCCCCATCGTGCAGAAACCACATCCTTGCTCGAACCGCCAATGGCACATCTTCAAGAAGGACCGGCAAATCATTCCGAAGAAATTCCAAATACTGTTGACCATCCATCCGATCTGGCAATATAAACGGTCCAATTAGATGTTCCTCGACAATACCTGCCGACATGTTTAAAGAAAAACGATGTTGGAAGTTTGTCTGGACTATTGCGTGAGGATTTTCAAAAGACCAAACGTGTATATTGTGGAGGTTGGTTATACCATTACGAGTAAAAATTGATTCATCGGTGGCGAAAATATCAGCTGTAAAACGGGCATTTCGAGCATTTTTTTGCAACAACCACTCACAAAATCTTATTCTGAGGGGGTAATCTGTGGGTAGCAACGCCTGGACTGTCTGGTCATGATAAGGGTACAGTTGGGCTTCATGTAATATGCGCCACGCTGTCGCATGTGAGACTTCTGGTACCTGTTGGGCTAACCTCCTTGTGCTTATTCCTGGATTCTCTTCCACAATATGCAAAATTTCTTCTTCGGCGTTTAAAACGCGACTAGCACGTGCACGTAAAACAATTGCAGTAAATGTTTGTGGATGTGGTATGTGCCTATTCGGAAATCGGTTTGCATACAAACGAGAAGCCGCTTGCGAATTTTGCCCTGCTTCTCCGTACGCTAAAACAATATCCACTAACTCCTCATTACTGTACACATGTGCCATTTTTAATAAATATCGAAAAACATAAACTGGCAAAATACTTTTTTTAAATTCACAAAAATCGACCGTTGTTCATTCAGATCACTCACGATACAGATTAAACATTATTTACATGTTCTTATCAATATGAAAAAACAAAAAATTCCTGATATTTTGTTTTCTTTAGTGAATTGGTACAACATTTGCTACAAGAAATTATTAATGAGTGTTGTGATATCGCAACGATGAGCGCAAAATACAGATATTTATTTTTCATTTTGTTATTGACACTAAGTTTTCTATTGTTACACTATTTCTTTCTATAATTTGTTTATATTGCATTTAAAATATTTTAGAATGTCCTTTTGCCCTTGTTAATGATCTTCTTTGAATCTTTTGTCGGATTTTAGTCAATTTTTGCTTAAATTAAATATTCATCTTGAACTTGCTTTCGTTGCAAAAGCCCCTTTTTGGAACGCATGTTCAATGTCCAAGAAATTCATGCAGCTTTTTGTTGTTTTTCTAGCTAAAAAAAAGGATATTTAGAATAATAGGCTCTTTGCGTTTTAAAGTGTTGTTAAAAAGGACTTTTTTAGCCCAGAAAAGTTTTGGGTTTGATATTATAAATAGCTTAATATAAAATTTTAGAATAAAAACATATTTTGTACGTTTTTTTAATGAATAAATCACATTTCATACTGTTTTCCTTTTCTTTATTTAATTATATAATTATATATAGTTTTTGTTAAATGTTTGTTAAAATTAGCATTCATCCATCTTAATGGCAGCCACACACCAGCACGACCTTGGACGCGATCACGTCACCATAAGAGGATCGCCACCGCGATTGCTGCCGAGAACACTGTGGTTTGTGAATTCCTTAAATAACTAACTACCGGTTTATCCCTATATTATAGTCACAGCCTGCAAAACCCTCAAAAACAAACTCACATGTGGTCCTGACGGTATACCAAATCTGGTCGTAAAGGATTCCTGCCACTTTTTGTGTGAGCCACTGTGTTACATTTTCAATTTAATGCTGAATCTTCCCCAATTTATGGAAAGTGGCTAGAGCCCTGTTCACTCCTCTGTGATTGAAAACTACCGTCCAATCTCAATTCTATGTAATTTTTCTAAAATATTTGAAATAATACTACATAAGCACATATCATTCAAAATTCAAAACAAACTATCCCTTGAGCAACATGGCTTTTTTCCAAATAGGTCTTGTGTTTTTAATTTAAGCTGCCTTTCAACATATGTTTGTGATGCTCTTAATGATAAATCACAAATCGATGTAATCTACACCGACTTTTGCATTCGATCAGATAGACCACTATGTTTTATTAGATAAAGCCCAAAACAGATTTGGCTTCTCAAATAGCCTTATTCATCTCTTGAGATCATATCCTCTAAATCGTAAACAATTCATTGAGATTGAAGTTTTCAGAACCGACTCTTTTACTATTTCCTCCGGTGTGCCATATGGAATCAACCTGGGACCCCTACTCTTTAATATTTTTGTCGATGACCGCAAGAACAAATATATTTCGACAAAACCCCATTAACACTATGTGCATAAACCTTAACCTCATTTCTGATCGTTATAACCTACATTATGCCTTTTAAAGGTCTCGTTCCTCATGAGAGCGGCTCTGTGGTCTTAATTTGTGGTTTTAATTCTTAGTTATATTATTTCTTTTTATAATTAAGTTCTTAATCATTCTAGATTTCGTTAGTTCATTTATCTAAATAATTTTTGTTGTTTTATGTTATTATAATTTAGTATTTTTAATTTTTAGTTAGTTAGCTACAAGTAATTATTCAAATTCAAACTCAAATTCATCGTGCTTTATTGTCGAAAGAAATTATCTTATTGACAAAGCTGAAAATTAAATCTTAATAAGTCTAAAATGAATGCTTACAATACAATTTACAATAAATAGGTAAATCTTAAATTAAAAGTTCATGTTATATCGTAGATGCGCTTCTATTAGTCCAAAATAGGAATTCCGAACAATTGACTTATCAAGTTGCAGGCTCAAAACTCGAAGAGCATAGGAGCCAGAACCAAGTTTATTTCTTAATTTTAATATATGACCCTCAAACTTTAACTTATCATCAACGAACAGTCCAAAGAATTTATTTTCATTTAGAGATTTCACAATTATGTTTTCTAAACTTATATTAAGTGTACATTTAAAATTCATAATACCAGTTTTGTTCATATTTAAAGTTAGTTCATTTGCAACACACCATTTCTTAATTTTGTTGAGATCCCTATTAACTGATCCATTTAGAGTCAGGGGGTTTTTGTCATGCCATAACTGTTGCATCATCAGCAAAAAGAGTGAATTTGCCCTTGATATCTAGATATCTCAGGTCGTTAATATATAGTAAAAATAGTGTGGGTCCCAAGACTGAACCTTGAGGAACCCCATGTAGTATGTCTTGATTTGCTGAATGGTAGCCATCCAAAGACACTCTTTGAACTCTTCCCGAGAGATAAGACCTAAACCATTCTAGAGCCACACCTTTAATCCCATAAGTTTCCAGTGTCTGAAACAATATTTGATGATTTACACAGGCGAACGCTTTAGTTAAGTCACAGAATATTGCAGCAGCCAAGTCTCTCTGATTCAGATTCAAGTATAGCGATTCCAGGAATGAGAATATCGCATCATCTGTGTTCTTGTTTAAGCGAAAACCAAACTGGGCGTCACTCAGAATATTATAGTGATCCAGAAAGGCAAATAAATGCTTCTTCACTATTCTTTCAATAATTTTTGACAATGTAGGTAGCAGAGCAATTGGGCGAAAGTCTAATGGGGAATTTTTATCTCCACCCTTAAACAATGAAATTACAATTGCCAACTTCAAACACTTTTATAGCTATGTCATCCCACCCCGCAGAATTCTTAATTCTCATACCACAAATAATCTGGCCAAGTTCAATTGCATCAGTAGGAAAAAGAAAAAATGAATCCATCACATTAATATGTTGTAAATTGTGTCTGTTTATTAGTCTCACAATTGTTTTTGAATTTCCTTTAAGTGGATATTTACCTGTTGGAAATAAATGCTATTATTATTATTATTATTATCACATTTAATTTTTCTGCAAAAATTTCTTATTCCCACTTACAAGAGAAGTAACAAAATTCACATCAATGCACACATCTAAATATCTTAATTAGAAACAAATATGCACTGTTACGAAAGAAGTTGATTTCTCAAACAAAAATTTAATAAAAGTCGTAAATCGGGATAATAAAATAATACAGTTTACCAGTTCACTTACTTATAAAAGCTGTTCAAAATTGTTTCCTTTGGCTTCAATGCAAGCTTGGGCGGCAATTTCGGCGCACTAACTGAAATACACCTCCTTCCTGCTGTGCTTGAAGTCTCAAATTATCGGCAGCCACTGTGATTCGGTCACGCAGATCTTCAATATTCTGAACTGGAGTACGGTATACCTAGTTTTTCAAGTATCCCCATAAAAAGAAGTCCAGAGGATTTAAATCGGGAGACCGTGGAGGCCATGCAATTGGTCCATCCCTACCGATCCAGCGTATCTGCTGTACCTCATTCAAAAAATTACGAACTTCTAAACGAAAATGCGGAGGTGCCCCATCGTGCAGAAACCACATCCTTGCCCGGACCGCCAATGGCACATCTTCAAGAAGGACCGGCAAATCATTCCGAAAAAATTCCAAATACTGGTGACCATCCATCCGATCTGGCAATATGAACGGTCCATGACGCATGTTTAAAGAAAAACGATGTTGGAAGTTTGTCTGGACTATTGCGTGAGGATTTTCAAAGGACCAAACGTGTATATTGTGGAGATTGGTTATACCATTACGAGTAAAAATTGATTCATCGGTGGCGAAAATATCAGCTGTAAAACGGGCATTTCGAGCATTTTTTTGCAACAGCCACTCACAAAATCTTATTCTGAGGGGGCAATCTGTGGGTAGCAACGCCTGGACTGTCTGGACGTGATAAGGGTACAGTTGGGCTTCATGTAATATGCGTCACGCTGTCGCATGTGAGACTTCTGGTACCTGTTGGGCTAACCTCCTTGTGCTTATTCTTGGATTTTCTTCCACAATATGCAAAATTTCTTCTTCGGCGTTTAAAACGCGACTAGCACGTGCACGTAAAACAATTGCAGTAAATGTTTGTGGATGTGGTATGTGCCTATTCGGAAATCGGTTTGCATACAAACGAGAAGCCGCTTGCGAATTTTGCCCTGCTTTTCCGTACGCTAAAACAATATCCACTAACTCCTCATTACTGTACACATGTGCCATTTTTAATAAATATCGAAAAACATAAACTCGCAAAATACTTTTTTTAAATTCACAAAAATCGACCGTTGTTCATTCAGATCACTCACGATACAGATTAAACATTATTTACATGTTCTTATCAATATGAAAAAACAAAAAATTCCTGGTCTTTTGTTTTCTTTAGTGGATTGGTGCAACATTTGCTACAAGAAATTATTAATGAGTGTTGTGATATCGCAACGATGAGCGCAAAATACAGATATTTATTTTTCATTTTGTTATTGACACTCAGAATTACAACTTAATTTCTGTAGGACTTTTATTACATTTTTTTTAGAAGTCAACTTCTTTCGTAACAGAGCATATGTGGTTAAAATTTCGTGGATAAGTTGTGAAACACCCTGTATACACTGTAGCATTACTTTTAAACAACTACAATCTACTTTCAAATTAGTACTGCGTATATTCAATTAGACTGTTCATTAATTTCACCTATTCACAATGCACTTCCTACTAGTAGTATTTCCGAATTTTTAACTATGCAGATCGTGTCATTGTAAGTACCTCGTTAAATGTATGCGTTCCGTAAAAGGAGAACGGAACTCTCTAACAGTACCTCGCGCACGTCTTTTTTTTAATAGTTCCGAGGCCCTTGTCGAATACGGAATGTTGGAAAGTTGAGTTTATTGTCTGAGCCAAAAAGACACAGATTATTTTAGAAACTAGAATTGTAAAAACGATAAATATAGAAATAAAATTTAAGACAAGTAATTCAATTTTTAAAATTTTAAATAAATCACGCAAAGGTTTTGTTTTTCTCCCCCTTTTTCAGACATTTTTTTTAGTTTCTATTAATATGGTTATATGCAAAAGAACTACAGGGTGACCCACTAGTAATTTATGCCACTTCCATAGTTTCGGATTGATCCCTTTGCAAAATTCTAATGCGTGCAGTTGGATACTTGTAAAAATAATTTAAATTTAACAAACTATATATGTACAGGGTGTTCAAATTTCGATGCTTTTACGGGGTATCTCGGCTATTTGACAAGATAGAGATTTGCGGTTTTAGTAACACCGTGCTCGATTTTTGTGAAACTAAAGATGCCGTAAACAAAAATTTCCCAGCACGCTTCGTTTCTGAGATACAGAGTCCTTTTAAAAATACTGCATTTTGGGATTTAAGATATCAAAAAGTTAAAAACGCTTATTATGCAGATTTTGACGGAGAATCAAGTGACGTAGTCAGATTTTTTTTTATCACCTACCATTGTTGAGTTATTTACCAATATTATGTTTTTTTTAATGGAACACCCTGTATATTGGTTGACAGTTCGAGAGGGTTTTTTTTAGCTTTTCAAATATATAATTTGTGGTATTTATCTGTATCCGTTGGCCTAAAATTTACATTTTTAAATATTTTTTTCTAAAATATCCCAGATAGCCATGAAAAACATTTGCTGTATCTATTCTACTTAGATAGATACCTTAAATTAGAGTTTCAATTAAGATGTTATACTAAATTTTTAAATAATATAAATATATTACCAAACACATAACAACTCAACAATTTAACAATTCAACATAAACTTTTTAAAAGATAGATTTAATAGCTTTAGCAAAACAAATACTTAATGGTTTAGTTTACTTCTTATTTATTATTTACAAGAATTGCTGAAAATGATTTCCGTTTTCTCTAAAACATAATTTAGTCAGTTTTGAAATAATTGATGGCCCTTCTAATGCCGTTTCGGTAGCTTCGCGCGGTTCTTCCATTGTTCGGTGGCGGGTTTTATAGACCTTATCTTGTATATAGCCCCATATGAAAAAATCCAGCACTGATCGGGAGACCACGCTGGCCACTTATTGGTCCATTAGTGGCTATCCACTTTTAAGGAAATTGATTTTCCAAGAAAGCTTGCTGAAAGAAGATATTATCTAAATGCGCCAGAGGAACGTTATCCAACAACTCCGGTATTACCTCCTGCGATATTTCCAGGTAACGAACCCCTGAGAGACCTCCTTCATATATTCGATAAAGTAGCTGTGTGCCCAAAATGTAGCATGCAACACTAAAGCCAAATCGATCTTGTTGCTCCTGCCCAAATAAATATTTATTTTCCTGATGCCAGTATCTGGTATTTTGTCGACTAAAAATACCAGCACTTGAGAAGTGTGCTTCATCAGACCATATAACCATCCTTGCAAAATTTACATTTGCTCTAACTTTTAGTTGGAACCAATTGCACAAATTTAATCGACGTACGGCATCGCCAGGGTGCAAGTGCTGCACTATGTTTACTTTGTACGGAAAAAAATTGTATTTCTTTACTATTGTCTGTGCTCTAGACTTAATAACACCGACTCCAGCTTCAATAGCTCTACATGAAACCGAAGAGTTCGCCTCGACATAGGCCACGACGTTGATTTCATCATTTTCGCTCCATAATCAATATTTTCACCTTTTAGATCCTAACTGTTCTCTTAATAATTATCACAAAAACGATAATTAGGACAATGGCATCCGTGGAAAATTAATTTAAATACCCAGAGGTAAAACACCTACCCCTTCGAATAAATATACCTACCACGTTTTATAATAGATTTTACTAACTACTAGTTAACTAGATGCCTACATACCTGTTATAATAAAGTGCGGCAGCCTCAACATTATTTTCATTTGCCTGTATGTAACAAACTAACATATCATACTTTTCAAAATTTTCATTACTTCGCTTTTCAGCCATTTTTAGCAATAGAGAAAATATAAATCGGAAATAAATAAACGAGTAAATAAATATTAAAAAATGTAAAAACTCAACAATTAGGTATTACTTATCAAAACTTGACAGGTAATAAACAATTCATATACAATTGTTTATTTATTTGTTTATCCATGGCCACTTTGATTTTTGTTTAAATTTCCTTAAAATGTAAAAATAGGGGTTGTTTTTTAAAATAAGTACCACAAATTATATATATTTGAAAAGCTAAAAAAATCCTATCGAACTGTCAACCAATATACAAGGTATCCCATTTAAAAAAACATAGTATTGGTAAATAACTCAACAATGGTAGGTGATAAAAAATCTGACTACGCCACTGGATTCTACGTAAAAAACTGCGTAATACGCAGTTTTTACCTTTTTGATATTTCAAACGGTAAGCGAGCTACGAGAAAGGTCCCAAAATGCAGAATTGTCAAAATTTTTGTTTACGGCATCTTTAGTTTCACAAAAATCGAGCACAGTGTTGCGAAAAACGCAAGTTTCTATCTTTTCAAATAGCTGAGATACGTAAAAGCATCGAAATTTGGACACCCTGTACACATAGTATGTATATATACATATATATATATATATATATATATATATATATATATAAATAATATATATAGGGTGTTTCCTAACTACGGTACGTAACTTCTTAGGTAATTTTAAGGAAAAAGTTAGTATAAACATGGGTATGAAGTTGTCTCGATACTGAGATACAGGGTGATAAAGTTTTTAATAAAATCGTTTTTTTATAAACATCATAAACATCCATAGGCCGACTTGGAAGAAATTTGGCAGTGTCATTTTTAGTACTAAGGCGCTAATTCAGCCCTAACTAGATTGAAGTTATTAAATCCAGTGGCGTCTCAAGGGCCACCGCAACCAATATTATTGAGAAAAATAAGTACGCCACTGATTCTTTTTGCAGTTTTTATAGTTTTTCCAGTTTTAGCATCTAAAAATAGAACTTTTTTGTCTCTTGTGTTTTGTCCGTATCTAGCCTCGTTTTCGAAAAAAAAAATTGATTTTAAACCGTTATAAAAATTATCCATGGCAAACATTAAAAAAATGAAAACTATGTATTAATTACTATACATAAATTACAGAAAAATAAAACTTTAACTAAATGAACAAAATGACTACCATCTGATAAAATACACAAATGCCATCGCTTCGTGATTGATTGTCTGACACGGTCAAAGTTCCCTAGAGTATTCCTTATAACATTGCAATTGTCTATTATTCAATTTCTCAAGTCGTTTACATCTAGTACAGGAGTTTTACAAACCAGAGCCTTCAGACAACCTCATAAATAGAAATCTAGAGGATTCATATCAGGACTACGAGCTGGTCAATTTTGAAATACTGCGCGTCCGATCCAGCGATTAGTATAAGTAATGTCGAGATGCTGACGAGCAAGGACACACACAAATGAGCTGGGGCCCCGTCGCGCATAAACCACGTATTCGTTCTTACATGTAAGGAAACATCTTCTAACAAATTGGGTAGATGTTCTCGCAAAAAGTCTGTATAGGATTCACTGTTAATCTTGCTGGTAAAAAAAAGGCCATCAATAATTCCTACCCATACGTTCAGCGCAAATTGTTGCTGAATATGACTTTCTCTAATAACGTGGGGATTTTCGTCGGTCCAGAAATGGTTGTTATGATAATTAATGAGAGCATCTTGTAAAAAAATTGCCTCGACCGTAACTAAAATGTTTGGTACAAGATTGTTATTGTGTGCCACCGTATGAAGCAACCACCTACAAAACATTAATCTTGGGTGAAAATCCCGAGTCAGTAAAGCTTAAACCCGCTGTATGTGATATGGGTACAGTGGATTTCTTCTTAAAACTTTCCAAACTGTTTTTGTACTATTTGAAGTATATTCTTCGACCGCATTAAGTATAGCTGCTTCTAATTCAGGCGTTGTTACAGTCTCTGGTCTTCCACCACCTGTATTTTAATTAAAACTACCACTTTCATTTAATCTTGCATGAATCATTCCAAATGTTTTAGCTCATGGAATTACTCTGTTAGGATATCTGTCTTGGTAAATTCTCCGTGCCTCTTCCGAATTTTCATTGCATGTCCGTCATTTCAGAATTATTAATATTATTCATAATGGAATCACTGCTAATTGACAACTTTAAAATGTATTGATATGACAGTGACTATCACTGAGTGCTGATACCACTAAGGTAAACTCCCCCAGGTAGGTGTAAAAATATGTAGAGTGGTTTAAAGTGATTTTTTTTTCGCAAACAAAGCCAGATATAAACAGAACAAAAGAGACCAAAAAGTTGCTTAAATCGAAAAAGCTATATAAACTGCAAAAAGGGTCAATGACGTACTTTTTTTCTCAATAATAATGGTTACGGTGCCCCTTGAGACACCACTGGATCCAATAACTTCTATTTAGTTAGGGCTAAATTAGCGCCTTAGTACTACAACTAACACTACCAAATTTCAACAAAATCGGCTTAAGAATATTTATGATTGTTATAAAAACCCGATTTTTAACGAACTTTAACACCCTGTATATATATATATATATGTATCATATATATATATATATATGTATCATATATATATATATATATATATATATATATATATATATATATATATATATATATATATATATATATATATATATAATGACCAAAAATGGGGTAGCGGGATTGAAGCCAATTAATCCTTGGTTGGACATTTAATTGATGACTCCTTTTACTTTGTGAAAGCTTTCGGGTTTATTTTAACCCTTCCTCAGTCACACTACAAAATGGTTTGTTAATATAACGTAAGCTATTGAATTTTTTTTTGACTTACTGTAAGCGAGATTACAAACAAAAACAGCTATCCAATAATAACACCTCCTTGTACAATTTAAAACAAAATTTCTTTACTACTTACAAAACCGTTAACTACAGTTTAAAATTTCAAAAAAAACAAATTAGGACAACAACAAAAAACATCACTTAACCACACACGAAACTGCAGAGTGAGAGTGTGTCCACTCTGTATTCGACTGGAGCCGATATTTAACTAAAATATGAAGAAAACAAAATATATCTAATTGTTTTTTCTAAAAGTGGCAAACATATATATATATTTTTCTTATTATATTAATTAATATAAATTTAAACAAAGATTATTTCCAAAAATAATTAAACCTAACTAAACAAATAGCACTTAACAATGGATAATGATGCCAAAATAATTGATAATATTTTGAATCAAAAAACTATTAAAAAAAAAACACTTTCAGAAATTTATTTTGTGCCACCCAAAGAAAAAAATTTACCTAAGTTAAATCGGTAAACCTACAGAAAAGGTGGCTTGTATACTGCGTAAAAAGAACATTAAATTGCTTTTAAAACAGATAATCATCTAAGTAAATTTATAAAAAATAACAAAGAAAAAACAAAGAAAATTAATAAATCCGGAGTTTATAAATTAAACCGTAAATCATGCCCAAAAGTGTATATCGGCCAGACTGGGAGAACTTTTAAACAGAGATTAGCAGAACATAAAAGAAGTTCTATTAAAAATAAAACAGATTCAACAAACGCCCCAACATTGATTAAATAATAACTATGCTTTCGATGAAAAGTTTGAAATATTACATACAATAAACAAATGGAAAAAATATAAAACTGCAAAAAGAGTCATTGACTTACTTTTTTTTGTCAATAATGACGGTTGTGGCGCCCCTTGAGACACCATTGGATCCAATAACTTCAATCTAGTTAGGGCTAAATTAGCGCTTTAGTACTACAAATAGCACTTCCAAATTTCAACAAAATCGGCTTAAGGATATTTATGATATTTATAAAAAACCGATTTTATTTAAACTTTATAACACCTTGTATCTCAGAATCGAAACATCTCTGGACACATGTTCATAGGAACTTTTTAGCAAAAAGGGAGTAACGGTGGTGTTACTGGGACATTTAATTGATGACTCTTTTTACTTTGTGAAAGCTTTCGGGTTTATTTAAACCTTTTTTTAGTCACACTACAAAATGGTTTGTTAATAAAGTAAGCTATTGAAAAAAATTTTTTTTACTGTAATAAACAAAAACAGCTATCCAATAATAACATCTCCGTGTACAATTTAAAAAAAATTTCTTCACTATTTACAAAACACTTAACTACGTTTTAAAATTACAAAAAGACACAATAGAACAACAACAAAAAACATCAATTAACCACACACGAAAGTGCAGAGTGAGAATTTGTCCACACTATATTCGACTGGAGCCGATATTTAACTAAAATATGTAGAAAACAAAATGTATCTAATTGTTTTTTCTAAAAGTGGAAAATAATTTTCAAAAATAATTAAACCTAATTAAACAAATATCACTTAACAATGGATATGATGCCAAAATAATTGATAATATTTTAAATCGAAAAAACTATTAAAAAAAAACACTTTCAGAAATTTATCTTTTGCCACCCAAATATACTTACCTATATCGGTAAATCTGCAGAAAATTGGCTTGTAAACTGCGTAAAAAGAACATTAAATTGCTTTTAAATCAGATAATCATCTAAGTAAATTTATAAAAAATAACAAAGAAAAAGCAAATAAAATTAATAAATCCGGAGTTTATAAATTAAATCGTAAATCATGCCTACAAGTGTATATCGGTCAGACTGGGAGAACTTTTAAACAGAGATTAGTAGAACATAAAAGAAGTTTTATTAAAAATAAAACAGATTCAAGAAACGCCCCAACATTTATTAAATAATAGGTATGCTTTCGATGAAAAGTTTGAAATACTACATACAATAAACCAAAGTAAAAAATGGGCACTTTTAGAATCAATTGAAATTAATAAACGTAAAACACCCAGTATCTCTTAAATGACCGTTTAGAAATGAATAATTCACCTCTTTTAAACCTATTTTGTTAAAAAATTCCGTCCAGATGTTATTTAGTACTCTCGTAGGCCATAAAAGTCTTTTCCTAGAAATATGTTTTTATAAAAATCAAGCTCATTTAGCAAATCGTACCGTTTGTCTGACGAAGCTACAGTGTTAGAGAAATATATGTCACAAGTTGTGAATAAATGTGAAAATCTAATAAAGTCTGAAGTGTTTTATTTACATTATTGATCAAAATACAAGAGTTCTAACCACACTACACCACAACTTGTTACGTTCTGGACGCGCGTTTCTCTAACCAAGTTAGCATCATCAGCAGATGATATAAACTAAAGTAACTTATCTTAACCGAGACTATTTATAGGTAAATGTGGTCACACTTGGTTGCGCCCGACTGCACCGTTGTCAAGTAAACAATAGAGAGGACTATAGGGAATAGGCCCTCTGTCTTTATTTAGTGCTTTCTTACCACATTTAACTATTTCTATATTCTCAAATGCATCCAATAATCTATTATTAGATACATTTTTAATCAACTTAAGATTATTTATTCCTATTTGGTGATTGTTTTCTAAAGCATGTTGGGCAACGCTTGACTTTTCTGTTCT
The DNA here is from genome assembly GCA_030620095.1 of Kuschelorhynchus macadamiae. NCBI lineage: Eukaryota > Metazoa > Arthropoda > Insecta > Coleoptera > Curculionidae > Kuschelorhynchus > Kuschelorhynchus macadamiae. Next base: position 42,009 of record JAUTXW010004000.1, on the reverse strand, counting down.
TCCGTATCTTAAATGTGCCATGTGTTCTTTAAAACGAATGTTTATGGAGCGTTTAGTTTGCCCAACATATTTTAGATCGCAGTGATTACAGCTTATTTCATTGATGCCACTCCTCTCCTTCAAGTCGACTTTGTCTTTAGGGTTTCCAAGGAGATTTTTCAAACGGTTCTCCGTTTTGTAGGCTACTCTAAAACCTACGTTTTTAAATACTTTTTCTAGACCTCTCGTATATCTGGGATCATATGGGATTACTATGAACTTATTGGGAGCCTGAGGTGCTTGAAGAGTAGTGGCATCTTTTAACATTTTCTTATGTTTATCTATTTACTAATTTATGTACAAAATTACTATTATATCCATTACTTTTAGCGTTATTTTTAATCCGATTCATTTCATTGTTAAAACGTTCTTTACTGAATGAAAAATTGACTAATCTGTGAGTTAAGAAATGAAATGATGCCAAGGTTTTTACACTGTTTTAAAACAGTGTAAAACCTTTTGTCCGATAAACTAAAATTTAAACTAACACATAGTAACCCACAGTTATCTAAACTGTATTACCTTCCCAAAATCCATAAACCTGAGAAGTCCATGAGACCTATTGTTTCAGCTGGTGCATCTCCAACGTACAATATTTCAAAATGGTTAGTAGAAGAATTCAGCAGATTAAATATCTCGTACGATAACTTTGAGGTTACTAACTCGTTGGAATTCTTAGATAAAATTAAGAATGTTCACTTAAAAGAAGGTGAAATTTTGATGTAAGCTCATTGTTTCCTAGCGTACCCATACCACTACCTTTAAAGTACTTAAAGGAACTACTTGAAATCAATAATTTAAAGAAAGAAATTATTGATTAGTATTTACTTCTTACAAAATTATGTATGAATCAAATTTTTTTTCAGTTCAACAATAAATATTATAAATAACTTGAGGGAACTGCGATGAGCAATTGCTTATCTCCGTTCCTTGCAAATTTGTTTATGGGTAGATTAGAAACCCAGTTCAAAAAAGAACTCAAGTATTTCCCAAGGGTGTGATATAGATACGTAGACGATATATTTGCTATTTTTGATACTAAAACAGAAAAATTGGACACTTTCTTAGAAACATTAAACAATAAATATTGTAATTTTACGTACTAAAAGGAGAACAGTGGGCAATTACCTTTTCTCGACACGTTAGTTATTAGAAATAACGATAAATTAGAATTTGATATTTATAGGAAATTTACTAATACTGATAGGTATATAACATCCGACTCATTTCATTGCCGTCAACACAAAATGGCAGCATTTCATTTCTTAACTCACAGATTAGTCAATTTTCCATTAAGTAAAGAACGTTTTAACAATGAAATGAATCGGATTAAAAATATAGCTAAAAGTAGTGGATATAATGGTAAATTTGTACATAAATTAGTAAATAGACATAAGCATAAGAAAATGTTAAGATATCACTACTCTTCAAGCACCTGAGACTCCCAATAGGTTCATAGTAATCCCATATGATCCCAGATATACGAGAGGTCTAGAAAAGTATTTAAAAACGTAGGTTTTAGAGTAGCCTACAAAACGGAGACCAGTTTGAAAAATCTCCTTGGAAACCCTAAAGACAAAGTCGACTTGAAGGAGAGGAGTGGCATCAATGAAATCAATGAAATAAGCTGTAATGACTGCGATCTAAAATATGTTGGGCAAACTAGACGCTCCATAAACATTCGTTTTAAAGAACACATGGCACATTTAAGATACGGAAGAACAGAAAAATCAAGCGTTGCCCAACATGCTTTAGAAAACAATCACCAAATAGAAATAAATAATCTTAAGTTGATTAAAAATGTATCAAATAATAGATTATTGGATACATTTGAGAGTATAGAAATAGTTAAATGTGGTAAGAAAGCACTAAATAAAGACAGAGGGCCTATTCCCTATAGTCCCCTGTATTGTTTACTTGACAACGGTGTAGTCGGGCTCAACCAAGTGTGACCACATTTACCTATAAATAGTCTCGGTTAGGATAAGTTACTTTAGTTTATATCATCTGCTGATGATGCTAACTTGGTTAGCGAAACGCGCGTCCAGAACGTAACAAGTTGTGGTGTAGTGTGGTTAGAACTTTTGTATTTTGATCTATCGTCCACCACAGGTTCCAGTGTTAGGACCCTACATTGTTGTAAATGGATTTTCATCAAGTAACGATCCAGTCAATCAGATTTACAAGAGTAAAGTACTACTTGTATTACTACAGGAATGACTTTTTTCAACTAGCATATTAAAGAATTTTTTAGCGGCATATCTCGAATTGTAATTGAGAATTGCAGTAGCTAAATGTTCTGCTTCCTAAAAATAAAAGAACATTTATTACCATTTCAAAATATAATCAACTGTGAGTTTCACTATAAGCAGGCGAAAAATGTGAATGTAAATTACTCTTTAATTTATTTTAAATATGTTTATGTTTAGCACAAAAGGAATAAAGAAATATGAAAATAATGTTGCACCAACATTAACAAAGAACCATTTAGCTAAAAATAAATTACTAAGTGCTTGTGATAAAATGGTTTAATCTCGAAAATAGATGTTTCCCAAAGTAAAATGAAACCGGCATTTCTATTGTCGTTTTTAAATGCTTTTAAAATACTAGTGGCACTTATATTTCGGATGTTAATTTTTCATGGTTTGGATTATCTACCTTTGTAGCTAAAAATGAACGTTATTTTCATCTGGAAATAGTCCGTGTTCTTTTACATGTAAAATGTATTGATTACTCGTAAGAAGGATGTATTGTAATTGTAACAAACACCCTCCGAGATTTTTTCAGATCCTCGCGTTTCAGAGTTCCTAGAAGTCAAAAAACGTGTTTTTTCTCAATTTCGCCGATTTGTCTCTTTGTTCGCCATATACATAAAAAAAATCGGTAATTTTTTTTTATCCGGAACTTCCCCGTTAATATTTTCTTTTCTTAGTAAGTTTAGTTCTACAGATAGTAATTTTCACATATATAAATCACATCTAATTTTTGTAAAAAATGTCAACTGAATAAGAAAAAAATTTTACGTTGAATTTTTAAACATTTTATTTGTTCTGCCATTTTGAATTCGTAACAAAATTTTACTAGTTTGTCTCTATATCACACTTAATGCTTGCATAAAATTTGAAATTAATCAGGTTGATTTTTTTAACTATTTTATTAGGCCGTCGTCTTGGATTCGTACCAAAATGTTACCAATTCATTTCTATATAACATTTAACTTTTATGCCAAATTTTAAGTAATTTGGATAATTAAATTTTTAACGATACTTTTTTAAAAGAATTTAACAAGTCGGCATTATGTTCCACCCTATATAGGACCTTTTATTTTTGACCCAAATTTGAAGTCAATCAGGTAAGTGGTTTTTTAGCTATGACCCCAATTGACAGCTAGACACAATTGGGAAAATGTGTTTTTGGGCATCTAAAAACGCTAAAACTTGAATCTATGCAAAACCTTGGAGGGGGTCTTTTTTCACGATTACAAATATTTTATTTGGCCGTCAATTTGATCCGCCATATTGATATCGTACCACAATTTTACCAGCTCATTTTAAATTTTACTAAAAGAATAAGTAGTTTTTTAGTAATAATGTTATTAACATTTCACCAAGCTGCTATTTTATTTCGCCATTTTGAATTCATACTAAAATTTTACCAGATGATTTCTACGTAATACTTGATTTTTGTGCAAAATTTAAGAAAAATTGGATAGAAAGTTATCGACTAATAATTTTTTTACCATTTGACTAGACTGTCACTTTGTTACGCCAATCGTCATTTGGATTTTTACCAAAATGTAAACATGTTTGACCAAAATTTGAAGTCAGTGGGATAAGTAGTTGACCTATTTCGCATAAAAATAGACCGACAGACTACAATACTAAATGTAGGGTCAACAGTTTGGTAGAACGCCAGTATGGCGAAACAAAATGACGGCTTAATTAAATGTTGAAAAAAATAATTGTAAAAAACTCAAGTGTGACATAGAAACTAACTGGTAAAACTTTCATACAGATCCAATATGGTGGAAGAAAATGAAGGTCTACATCAAGCTTAAAGACTTTGCCGTAAAAAACTACTAAATTATTTTAAAATCAAATTTTTATGCGTAATTTGAGATCCATTCCGTAAATAGTTTCTTAAAAATAATTTTTTTTACATTTTGTTAGGCCTCCATTTTATTCCGTTGTACTGAATTTTTACTAAATTGTTACCATTCTATCCCCATATGACCCTCCATGTTTGACCAAAATTTGAAGTCAATCGGATGGGTAGTTTTTTAGCTATATCGCGTACAGTCTGACTGACAAACGCAAAGATCTGCAGAGATATCAGAGGTTGATTTTTTCACTATTACAATATTTCCTTTTACAAGGCAAATTTTTGTATTATTTTGGGATTTATTGCTCGGGTAGCTTTAATTTTAATTTGGTAAAAGAGATTAATTAATGTTAATTTCAGACTCATTGAAATAATTTTCCAACTTTGAAGTAACCTTACAACGTTTACTGTGTATGTTTTTCTTTTCAAAATTCAGTTTGTATGTTTTTCCTTTCATTCAAAAGTGCGATTTTACTTTCCTCGTAAAAGGGAAGTATCGTAAAAAAATCACCCTCCGAGATTTTTCAGATCTTCACGTTTCGGGGTCCCTAGATGACGAAAAACATGTTTTCTCGATTCCGTCGCACAGTGATTCAGATTGTAATTCTTGTTGGACAATTTTTTTTGCTGTTAGTTAGCTAACTTCTTGGATAAATTTATTTTTACATGTTATTTTAAAGCATTTCTGCAATTAACGCGGGGTATATTTTCAATAAGAAATTAAGATATAGATCCTATATACAGGGTGATTCAGAATCGGTCCATAATTTTATTCTTGACCTTTGCAACTAAAGTAAAAGAAGCTAAACTGAGCGTAAATTAATACATGTTATAGATTTTATTGACTTAAATTAGTTAACTGCATAAAATTATTAGAATACAGGGTGTATCAAAAATTACTAAGAGTGTATTTTAACACGTGTCGCGATGTAAAAATTTAAAAAGTCCAAGTACTACACTAAACATACAAGTGTTATTATAACGTTTTTAGTCAGCTATGAGCGAGTTTATACAGGGTATTCATTTAGAAACTTCCCACCTCGGATATTTCGAAATTTAAAAATTTGCCAATACTTTACTTTTTTATTATGAATGTATTAGGATAAGAATTACTGATTATAGGTACTATAATATAATTTTCATACTAACAAAAATAATACATCTTTAAAAAGTAACGCTGAACAAAAAACTGATAAAATCTAATCTAAATACTATTTTAATTAACACTTAACAGTTTTTTTTTAATTTAGTTTTGTTTTTAATTCGTTTAAGTAACAAATTCTTATGATCTTATCGCTAGATACTTAAAAAAAAATTAAAACTGGGAATCTGAGTCGTCAGAAGCATCGCTGCCGCTGTCATAACCTACATTTTTGTCAGGTGGCTTAAGAAAATTTATCACATCTCTATTGATAATACCTTTTTGTCTGGGTGGCAAAGTTCTAATACTGGATATTAATGGATCCGAGGATACTAACAGAATATTTAAGAGGTCTTGATGCGTACTGATTCGCGAAATTTTACGAGTGTTATGTTCTCGGTAATAACGGATTTCTTTATGACGAGCTTCTTGGGCGTCCTCGGACATTTGCCCAATAGGTAGCATAAATAGATCAAGAACTTCTTTGCTATGAATAAGTATTTTGTGGACACTCGGAGCCATAGGATACCACTCATATAATTTTATATATAAATCAGCTGTTTCCATTGCATACTCATGGAACTTTTTCGAATCGATATTATAATTACAATTTAACGTAGAAAGAATAACACTAAATCGGTAAATTAAGTTCTAGTCTATACCTGTATGCTGGCAGACATTTTCGGATCTCGGAAAAAGCGACGAGCAGTGTTGCCATCGTTTGTATTTCCAAAGCCTGATTTAGGCATATCTACTAAAAGTCCTGTTTTTTCCCGAAATCCGGAAATAATCTGTTTTTTTTTCGTTTCAAATAAATTTTTATTTTCTTTTTGGACTCGCCAAGTTTTAAAGTCCAAACGATATGCTACGTGCACCAGAAGTTCAAAAGACCTAATGTATGCATGTAATGTTGACAATCCTAAACTAATCGCTTCCGTACACAATTTACGTGATACCAAAGTAGGAATATCATTAAACTCTTTAGGACCCGCCTTACAAATACAACACTTTTGGGACGAGTTATCCATCAATGAGTTACAAACCTTTCCGTCAACCATAGTTTTATATAACTGATGTTTGACAAAGAAGCTTGCTTTCTCGATAACAATTTTGGTTAGTAAGAGATTTTTGATTTGTTCGTCCATATGGGCAAATTCTTCTTTAATAAGCGAATCTGTTTCTTTCACAAACTGTAATTTCACTGGCCTACAAAAACGGGTTGAAGATGTTCTCGGATTTTGGCAAATTATTTTTTTCTCAGATTTTGATTCATAGTAGAGCTGTAAAGGTACCACACAGGTTGCAAAGATACTCGAGTCGTTCGATTCTTTTGATTCAAATCGTTGCTTATAATTATTGTAACTTCCACTACCATCTCCCCCCACTTGAAATCCATTTGCAACTCTTTTAGGCTATTTTCGGCAGAGCAATCAAAAGTTGACAAAAACACATCTCTCTGAACTGCACTGATCCGTTCAATTGTGTAGATTAATAGACTCTGTAAATTAATTTCGGCAGATTTTTCTGTTATGGATATATGGTTCTGAGAAGGATAGCAACTTTTTTTAGATTCAATAATATTGTGGTAGCTTGGATAAAGATTACTAAGCCCTTTCTTTTTTGCTGATGTTCTTAATCCGATATATTGATGACGTGTCAATTTTAAAGAAATAAACAACGCTAAAGCTTCATCAGGGGTATAAGACTGGTTTTACTTCTCACTATTTTTCATCGTTTTTTTGAGTTATGCAGCTCTGTTTGGAGAATACGCTATTTCGTGAAAGACACTTACTACGTTTCTATGTCCGTCTGATCCAAGCTTCATTTCAGTGGCCATATAAAGTTCATTTTGACTGTTTTTTTTTTACTAAATTTTTCACTCTGCGCCTCTGGGTACGATTACTCGCTTGGGAAAATGCTATTTTTGGCCGACCAGCCTTTTTAATAAAAGTTTAGTTCTTTCCATTTTTTCAGAAGCAGAATAGAGAAACCTTTTAGCTTACCCTGTATATTTTTTAAATTTTCATCATTGATGTCTTTATCTTTAATATGTTCTTTTACGAAATGCATTAATTTCGCTTGCGACTGTGATGTTTGTTGGCATTTATCGCCTTGTTTCAGCACATTAAACATAACAGCTCGTTTAATGGATACGCGTCTCTAAAAAAGAGGTGAACACTCATTAAAAGGCAAAAAGAGGCAAGCAAATCGAACATCATACCTTATCAAAGATACCAAGAAACGTTTTTTAACTAATATTTAATAACTTTTGATAACTTGAAAGCGCAAGCCTTCCCATTTTTCAATTTAAAAAAATAGGTATTATTTTGCATGTGTACACAAGAAAGCTATCAGAAGAAAAAAACATATATTGCAGAGCACGCTATATGTAAAAAATTTAAGTAAATACCTGGCAAAATCACATCCATTTTCCAAAAATTCATTAATTCTTTACCAGGACACGCTCAAGCACGCAACAACTGACATTTAGCAACAAATAATTGTTTATAAATAAATAAATAAATAAATAAATGCTTTATTGTCAAAAAAATTTTACAATTTTGTGGACAAAGCTGTTGTAAAAAAAAATAGTTTACAAACATCAAAATTAGCAAACAAAACAAAACAAAAACACATCATAAATATTATAGAAAAATAATATTTAAATCAAGAATTTAGAATATTAATATAATAGAATCCTAAAAGAAGTACATTAGAAATGTACTTTGTCGTCGTCATCTCGCTCCGGCCGCGGCCTGCTAAGACTGGCGCTTGAATTTGACTAGTAAAGATTATTTTATATATTTTTTTTGTAATGATTTAAGTTGACTGGGTATTGTTCTTTATTATTTTAGTTATATTAAATAATTTTGCATATTAAAAAAAAATTACTTCTGTCCAGCTAAAAGTACCTGTGGAATTACTGTGCGCCGGTCTATCTGTCTGTTCGCGGCATTGCTAAAAAACTACTTACTACTTACGTCAAGAATTAAGGGTCTTATGGGGATGACTTGGTAACATTTTGGTAAAAATCTAGCATGACAAAACAAAATGGCGGGCTAGTGAAATGTTAAAAAAATATGATTAAAAAAAGCGTTTACCCAATGTATTTCAAATTTTGCACACAAATCGAGTGTTATGTAGAGATCAACTTATATAATTTTGGTACGAATCCAAGATGGCGGAACAAAATGGCGGCTTAATAAAATATTTAAAAATTCAGCCTGAAAAACTCCTTAATGAACAGATTTCAAATTGTGTGCTATAACTAATTGTAGTATAGAGATGAACTAGTAAAACTGTGGTACTAATTCAAGATGGCGGTCAAATAAAATTTTTGTATTCTATCTTCGCGTTTTGGTGTCCCTAGATACAAAAAATATGTTTTTTTTTCAATTCCGTCGGTCCGTCTGTTGGTTTGTCTGGCTGTCCGCCCGTTTGCAGCATAGCTTCTTAAAAACTACTCATTAGATTGACTTCAAATTTTGTTCAAAATTTGAGGACCATAAGGATATGACCTAGTAATATTTTGGTAAAAATCCAATATGCCGGAACAAGATGGCGTCCTAGTGAAAAGTCAAAAAAAATTTTATTAAAAAAACTAATTATCTAGTTTATTTTAATTTTGCACAAAAAGTTTTCCATGGTAACATTTTAATATGAATATAAGACAGCAAAATAAAATGGCAGCTCTATAAAATATTTAAAACATTAGCCTGCAAATACTACGTCCTAGATTAATTTCAAATTTTGTGCAAGCATTAAAGTGTGATATAGATATAAACTGGTAAAATTGTATTACGAATTCAAGATAGCGGAACAAAATGGTGGCAAAACAAAATGTTTAAAAAATAAACGTAACAAAATCTTCTTATTAAATTGATTTTAAATTTTAGAGAAAAATTAAATATGATATAAGGGTAAAATTGTATCATTGTGAAAACTATTGAATTTATTTTAAATTTTGCCTAAAAATCAAGTGTGGCATAGGACTCCAATATGCTGGAACAAAATGGCGTCCAAAATAATGACATGACATAAACTTGATCTTAATTCTAATTTTGCTTTTCACCAAATTTTTGTCTATTGCTTTGTGAATGTCTTCAAAACATTTTTTTTTTTTGAGTTTCTGTTCATTCACTGACAATACAGGTTGTCATTACAACATACTATTTAAATTTTTGCCATTCTCGCTTATTAATAAAGTGTGTGTTTCCATTGTTTCTATAATCTTTTGAGTGAAATACTCATGAAAAATTAAAAAAATAAATAAGTTAAAATTTCAAATAAGTGAAAATAAATGGGCAATTGTGTTGGCATTTTCTAATTGACAATCTTTAGTCTGAATCCTTTTACAACTCGATGGTCTCTGATATATTACTATGTTAAGGTATGTATCTCGGATCTTTCTAGACGGTTTATATCGACACTACCGCACATTTAACTTTTTGTTTCCTTCGTAAAAGCTGCGGAGCTCTGCATTTTACGGTCTGTAGGTTCAGAAAAACATTTTCATCCATTTTCGTCGTTCTATCCGACGCGGCATAGCTGCAAAAGCATCAAATCATGTACTCAGTTTTTATTGGCATCTTGGGAAATAATTAGATTATGAGTTTTAACTCTCCAGTAGACTTATTGAGGCTTAATTACCTGTTATTTTGCTTTTTAAACCTATATTTTGAATTTTAAAAAATCTAATATATAAAATTCTCGTGTCACGGTGTTTGTTACCAAACTCCTCCGAAACGGCTAAACCGATTTTCATAAAATTTTCTGTGCTTATTGGGTAGGTCTGAGAATCGGCCAACATCTATTTTTCACACCCCTAAAAATTAAGGGTGGTTCACCCCAAAAATTTTTTTTTTAATTTTTGGACAAAATTGTTTGTTTTTATTTTTTCACGATTCAGCATTAAAAAATACATAAAACCCTAAATTTTCACCCTTCTACCATCAACCCCTATTTCTTAATAGCTATTTTTGTATTATTCACGTTATTTACAATTTTTTCGAGTCCCGTTGTAAACTACTTCTTTTTTTATTTTCTACCACATTTTTTTAAAAAATCCACATTTCCTTAAAAATCGGGTATTACATATTTAGTTTCAGGTTTTTTTTAAAGAAAATTATTTTTGTTCTTTTATGTTATTAAAAATATTTATTGATTTAGCTGGCGGTCCCGCATAAATAAATCATTTTGAATTGAATTTCCCGTACAGCAACGCAACCGCAACCCCACATACACGGGTTATACGCGCCTGCGCAAGTATCAAATCAACTCTACGGAGTACTCAGACAGGATGAAACCTGTATTGTTTTGTTTTTAATATAGTTTTTTTGTTTTAATTGTGTCTCGACTGATACGCCTCTCAAGTTAATTTACTTCAGTTCAGTTAATAATTAATAATAGACATTTATTTTGTGCCAACAACGCCCTTACTTTAAAGGTATGTAATTTATTATACTTTAACATTTTGTGGAAATAAAGTGATAGACAGTTGTTTTGCTAAATAAAATTTATCCAAATTATCTGTTTTAAACGTTAACTTTTGAAGGAGTTGAGTTACCAAATTGAAAGAGAGGGTTGAAATAAATATATTCTAGCAGCGAAAAAAATGAGTAATATATTTTATGAGAGTGTTAATTTCAATTTTAGGACTCACTTTGCAATTGAACAAAAAATTCAAGACATTTAATAAATTTATTTTATGAAGGGGTTTTATGATGTTGAAGTAGCTATTCCATCGACAGCGGTTTTTAGGGTTCCGTACCCAAAGGGTAAAAACGGGAACCCTATTACTAAGAGTCTGCTGTCCGTCCGTCCGTCTGTCACCAGGCTATATCTCATGAACCGTAATAGACGGACTGACCAAAAATATTGTACACTCCATTGCGCTGAGAGAATAATCTTTGTTTATTTTTTAAATGCCATAATAATTAGTAGTAGTGTCAAGCTATCAGAATCTGTAATTTAATATATTTGGTATTTTAATAAAGATAATACTATATTAACTTAAATAAAGTATGCTTCAATTGTCTACAACGCTTCATTACTCTTTCAAATTCCCACACACTTATAGTGTCAGATACTTTTAAAAACATTTCCTATTGTGTATGGCAAAACAACGTTTGCCGGGTCAGCTAGTAATTTATAGAAATTTTATTAAAACAATCGTTGCCTATAGTATAAAAAATGGATGTCAATAATTAGATTTTTAAAAAATTTAAATTCAGCAGGTGTTTTAGCATGACTTAAGCTTTAATATTTTAATAAAAAAACAAAGATGAAAATATGCGTATTCAGAATAAAGAAAAACGAAAATCTGGACCATTTTCATTTTTGTTCAGCTAATTAAGTTTCCATATTAAAACAGTAGGCGTTAATATTTTACGTAAAATAAACAATAAGTCATCACACGCAATACCTGTACAACCTCATCAAGCAGTCAGCAGGATTCATTGACATTGATCGAAGAATGAGTCAACAGTCCTTCGACCAAGTTCACGTAATCGTGTCGTTACATAACACCGACCATAATACGACGTCGGAGTCCACTTTCCCAAGACTTGACCAAGCTAGGAGAAGGCAACCTGCTGCCGGTGACTGGCTAACGCGACGTTGTCGCCTTTTGCATTACGTTTTAGAATATGATGAACCACCCAAACATTTTCGGTTTTGTGGATATTTTATTACAAAAAAGTTTTCAAAGTATGATATAAAATTCTTTATTTACACAGTAAGTATATTTCTTAAAAAGTATGGTTTTTCAACAAGTCATCCTAAATATTTATTAGGTTGACAACTTGGTAGCGCAAAAAGATGCCTAAATAAACTACCACTGCTAACCAAAGGTCTTACTTTTAATAGTTTTAAAACTGCAGCCATTTAAGTGAACCGTTTCCCTGTCGACAGAACTATGTGTTAATTGCTAGTCAATCGCGTTATGATTTCACTTGTTACGCTCTTAACTCAACAATCTGTCTAATCGTCAGCTTTTTTGTTACTAAAAATGCCTTTATGTTTTTAAAACAATTAACCAACAATCCTAGCAATTAAATGCTGTTATATTTATGTGCGTAAAAAACAGACTAGATATGCATAATATATGCACAAAGTATGACATAAAAAAATTATTTTTTTTATATTCCTAGAGGAATTAATTACGAGCTCAATATTAGACAGGCTTTTTAGTGTTGATAGTTTTAAATTTTTGCCAACGTTTCGATAGTAGTTTGGTTTCTATCTTCCTCAGGGCTATGTTTAAAATAGACATACAAATAACAAAGTATTTTTTAAAATATTGGACAAAAAATAAAAAAATGTACGAGCTCCAATGTACTGGCATAAAAATATTTATATAAATATATTTGTAGTTAAGCTTACATGATTTAAAAATATATATTATTAAAAAAAAAATTGTCTCGCTTAAATATAAAATTGTTTGAAATTTAAAATCAACCAATTTGCCGTAAAAGTCTTAAATATATAAAAAAAAACTTTTTTTATAAATATATAAGATTTTTATGAAAAAAACTGCTGCTGGTCAGTTGAGGTATGTAATCACTGTTTTTTTATATACCTAAGATTAAGTTGGTTGATTTAAAATTTCATTTTTATATTTAAGTTAGTCAAAACGAAATCAAATGTGATTCATGCATGAAGGTACACCAGCATATTTTAGCATTCAAGCGCGATAATTTTCGAATTAAACTTTTAATAAACCCTGGATAGGTGGAGGAGGCCCCCCAGGTCATCAGACCTTAGCTGCCTGGATTATTTACTTTGGGGTCTTCTTAAAACTCTCGTTTACCGAACTCCGATTCCAAATGAAGTACAACTAAGGAATCGCATAATAAATTCTTGGCAAATGATTAGAAATAATCAGGGGGTTTTTCAAAGAGTCCACAAATCGATGAGAAGAAGGTTGGATGATGCATTTTGGCAGGAGGTGGGCATTTCCAACAATAAATTAGTGTTTCATTATTTGTTGTTTTTTATAAATCATTGTCTGAAATATTTATGATGATTAAAAAATGTGTTACTCCATGATAGTGTTTCATATAATTCTCATAGAAATCATAAATCTCGAGAAACAGTAAAGATTTCAATAAGAATAGCATTTTTACGAAAAATTGATTGAGAAATTCATTGTTTTTCAGCCTTTAACAGACATGTAGTTGCCCCCCCCCTACAAGTAAGAACTAAATTAAGTCCTAACACTGGATCCTGTGGTGGAAGATAGATCAAAATACAAGAGTTCTAACCACACTACACCACAACTTGTTACGTTCTGGACGCGCGTTTCGCTAACCAAACTAGCATTATCAGCAGATGATATAAACCAAAGTAACCTATCCTAACCGAGACTATTTATAGGTAAATGTAATCACATTTGGTTGCACCCGACTGCACCGTTGTCAAGTAAGCAATAGAGGGAACTATAGGGAATAGGCCCTCTGTCTTTATTTAGTGATTTCTTACCACATTTAAGTATTTCTATACTCTCAAATGAATCTAATAATCTATTATTAGGTACATTTTTAACCAATACAAAATGGCAGCATTTCTTTCTTAACTCACAGGTTACTCAATATTCCATTAAGTAAAGAACGTTTTAAAACTGAAATAAATCGGATTAAAAATATAGCTAAAAGTAATGGATATAACGATAATTTTGTACATGTACATGTGCATGTAAGAAAATGTTAAAAGATGCCACTACTCTTCAAGCACCTGAGGCTCCCAATAAGTTCATAGTAATCCCATTTGATCCCAGATATACGAGAGGTCTAGAAAAAGTATTTAAAAACGTAGGTTTTAGAGTAGCCTACAAAACGCAGAACAGTTTGAAAAATCTCCTTGGAAACAACAAACTTCGACAACAGTGTAGTCGGGTGCAACCAAGTCTGACCATATTTACCTACAAATAGTCTCAGTTAGACTAAGTTACTTTGGTTTGGTGATGCTAACTTGGTTAGCGAAACGCGCGTCCAGAACGTAACAAGTTGTGGTGTAGTGTGGTTAGAACTCTTGTATTTTGAGCTAACTTAAGATTAAATACAAATTTCTAATGTCAAAAAACCCATAATGTATTATGGATATCTTAAAAAATAATTCTTTAGATTTGAAAAAATAGTCCTACATTTTGCCATTCAATGTCACATGCATCGATTATTTCAAATCCAAATATCTCGAAAACGATTGCTCTTAGCAACTTCTAATAAAAAAGGCCTTTTTCACGTAAAAATGGTTGAGGAATTAATTTTTTTTTACCAAAAATGTAATATAGAGTTATATGAAAAAGTTAATACCTTTTGAAAATGAGAAAAGACATCAAATTCAAATTCCAGGTACCAATTTTCATCCACAAATCGGCATTATTTAGGAAACTATGCAGAAAAACAAAAATAAAAATAAAACTGAGACATCCTGCATCTCGAAAACAAAGCAGTTTAGACCACACGTTTATATTAACTTTTTATTTTAAAAATAATTGAGAAATCGCCCTGTGAAATATCTGACACCTTCAGCAACACCCTGTATATGAGCCAAAAATAACTGATGTCTAAAAAAAAAAAAGGTCACGTCTTTTGTATTTTAGCTAATATTATTAGTAATCTTTGATTATGCGGATTTTAATGGACAATGGGACACGATCTGGGGAACATTTTAGTCAATGAGAGATTTTTTCAATTGGTGATACGTGTTCAAAATGGGGGACGAATGGTCACTCTACTTTAATATTTAAATTCAACAATTAGAACTCATTTTCCGAACTACCGAAAAGGACGCCCATGAATACAATTTAATATTATACACTCTACACATCTTAAATACATTTGAAACAAAAAAAACTTAATTGCATTTCCTGTACTTAACAACTTGGCAACGTTGCTCCGGTGCTGCGGTCACTCAATGTTGCATAAAGGAACATAATTTTTTGTCGCCTTTTATGGTCGCTTACACTGCTGTGGTTTCTCTAGACAAAACAAAAGAAGAAATGCTATGAAACGTAGCTTTATTACGGTTTTTCTACGGAGACGTTGAGCTGGGCTGCTGCTGTTTCGCAATACGTTTTGTTTAATTGTTCCTAGAAATGCTCGAAACGAATCTGCACAGACATATGTATGGTTCATTAGCATTACTGCCTTAACATACTTAGTAACATAAATATACTTTTTCATACCACCAATTACGAAACTGACAAAAACACATTGTTAATTGGGCTAGAACGTGCCATATATCATACGCGTATTGAAAAAAAATTCGACTGGTGTGTAGAAATAGTTATTTACCTAAAAGTGCGGAAAGAGGTACTTTTCCGCACACGACCGTCAAGCAGTCAAGGGTGGAAAAGACATTTTCCGGATGTGTTAGGTACAAAATTTTTCCTACCATCGATATAGTCCTCATATAAACGTCAATTAGGGTTGAGTTCAATAATAATATACTGTAATTACAAAAAATATTGAGCTTCTTACAAAAAAAATACTTACTTTGCAAGTATTTCACCTTATTGAGTGTTTTAGATAAGATATTCATTAATTTAACGAATCGCGAGGAAAAGTTACTTTTTAATGCTAGTAGTCCTCAAAAGTTACTTTTCTGTAAGATTTTTTTTCGTGTGGAAAAAAAACTTTTCTGCACAGTCGTAGGAAAAATACTTTTCAACATGACAATCTTGTGTCAGTGTCACAGCTGACATAAAGGGTAACAATTTTTTTTTACACTAGAGTTGAAACTATTTTTTCCCCCTCCCTGTATTGTAAGCAACCTATTTTGACACTGCTTTGACGGACGTAAGTGAAAGTTACTCAGCAAGGTATTGGTTGCCCTTAACGACAGGATGTATGTCAACTTACATCCCTAGGGAAATAATAATCTAAAATTATTATTAGTAGTGTTTATTTTTGATATCAGCAACATATTACAAAAATCCGGACAAAAACTAGGTGATATTAATTGAAATAAATATTAATGGTACAATTATTACAATTATTCACATTATTGTGTGTATTACATTTTCTGACTCCACAGATTCTTCATTTCTAACCAATGTCTCCGCCACTGTTGAAGCACTGCAAGAGACTCCTGGCTGGGTCTTATTGTATAAAATTTTATTCGCTACTTCCTTTTTATTATTGAGGCTCTCAGCTACATAACTTTCCGCAATAGTAGCAGATTTCCATCCACTATGTCGCTTGATAGCTAATACATCAACTCCAGTGTTTGCTAATAAAGTTGCAGACGTTCTTCTAAGAGAGTATCCAGTATACATTTTGAAGTTCTCAAACTTTAGAAATTTCGCAATTTTACTTCCAATTGACGAAAACGTATTTTTCCCGATAGGCTGATTTAAACACTTTCAATTTTGATATCCCATAAAGAAGCGTGAAGTAATAGTAGTCATGTGGGATCTTGTATCAATATACTTTTGAATTATTTTGAAATGACAAACCTGAGTGTCGTCACTTTTTGTCACTGTAAATGTACGTGACATTCCACTTTTGGAGTCAAGAATGGTCACAATTATGAATTCTTGACTTATTTTAACATTGTCCATTTTCATTTCACAGAGTTCATTAGAACGGCACGCTCCAGCAACTGCCATTATCATTACGACCTTCATCAATAAGTATATATCATCGGGGGCTTCAAGCATGAACTTATTCACATCTTCCCTGTTAAACACATTCGATTTTTTGGGTCTATAACCATCATTTTTTCTTTTCAAAAATTCTACTTAGAAATATCTATATTTTTCTCTATAAAAAGTGTGGACTTCAACATAGAATACCCACACCATAAGCTTGATGGGGACTTCAATATAGCAGTTTTTTCGTGTAAATACGCCAAAAACAAGGTTTCTGAGACTGCAGTGTCTTGCTTTGGCACCAATTCTTAAAGGATTTATATGCTGCTTCATACTTTTTTTTCGAATTTTCCGGTCTGAAACATCCATTTTGTCCACACAGAATCAAACAATTCGACTTCTTCAAACTTTTCGCTATGAGTTGTCAACTTGAGGTTGTTAAAATAAAAACTGCTTATGTTGCTCTGGCAACGGATCACGGCTGCCTGCTATGAATAGAATGCTATAGAATGTAATGATAATGAAAATCGAAAAATATATCCAGCATTTTCTTGTAAACATACAATACAGGGAGGGGGGAAAATATTATATATTATATGGGATGTAAGTACATTAACCAGTCCTCGACTGGTAAATGTTACATACATCCCTTATAGTATAAATAACTATTATTTAAACCACATATACCAGGTGACAATGAGACTACTACCCGAAGTGCGGATATCGAGCGCACGCCACTGCTTCCTACTTCCTGAACTTGCGAGTAGATGCTGACTCATGTATATCCTTAATACTGCTTCGTATTAAAGCTCTCTGGCTAAATTGTTTATTATTTTCAGGTAAGGTTTTACATAACCAAAGTAACATGGCCAAGTCGTTTCCAATAAATGTTTTGTTGACCAAAAACAAAATACTGGCTAATCCAAATATAAGACTTTTTATCAAATGTATCATCTATATCAAGGGTTCTCGACCTGTGGTACGCGCGGCGTGAGTCATTTAACTTGAAACAGTGATTTATCTTAAAAACGACGTCTTTTAGAAAAAACTGTTTCAAATAATAGTTGATTGGAATCGAAGGGAAAACATCACATTGACATGCGCAGTCATGTAACTCCCATTGCGTAACCTTATTATAAAAATTGAGGTACAGGACCTACAGAGAAAAGCTTAGAAAATAATGAAATTACAACACCCTGTATCATAAAACCCAATGTTAGAAAAACGTGTTATGCTGTGTAGTGAAAGTTTCATAAATATTTTTTTACACTGGTCCGAAAATATTTTTTTATAGTATAATCACCATTTTTCTGCTTTAACGCGTAAGAAATATTTAGTCTAAAAACTTAATTGAAAGTAAAACACAACAAAATATTATCTTCATACAAAACACTATTAACATTCTTTCTTGGGAAGCATATCAGATTCGTGCACGGTGGTTGGTTACACGCGCGTGTTTATTTTAATGAGTTTTCACCTAATTAAAAATGGGATACGACGGAATCATTAATTAAAAGTTTTTCCAGTAATGAGTAGCGTACATTGATTACAAAAGTTAAAACGCATTTATATCAGTATCTATGTTTCTAGTTAGTTTTGGGCCAAGGACAACGCAACTGATAAATTAAAACTGTATTGGATAGATTATGGGCACCCGAGATTCGAGATCCTGAAATCTCGCAATTCCGTAAAATTTGCAGGAGAATTGTAAAACAAATCCTGAATTATTATCATAAAAAAATCGGTAAATTTCCTTTACCCGGAACTTCTCTCGTTATTTTAATCTTTCCTTTTATTAGAAATAGTAAAGTCTGGCCTAATTTAGTAGTAGTAGCCATTAGTTTTCTCAAACATTTTTATTAGGCGCCATTTTGTTCTACCATATTGGATTCATACCAATATTTTACCAATTTCTACTTTCTACAATTAATTTAATTTTTGTAAAAAATTTGAAGTCAATTGAATAAGTAGTTTTCGTAGTTATTTAAGGAGAGAAGTCCCTCCTCCTCCTCCTCAGTATGCATCTACTCTTCCTCCTCCTCCCTAATATTGGAAATTTAGTTTTATGTTAAATAGCACCGTAAAATGGGGTGAATAGAAACAGTTTTGAACCTTTCCTACTTTGTTGCTAAAGTGATAATCACCTTTTCGCCAACGAAAAAAATAGGGCTTTTCCTTAAAAAAAATAAAAACGCCGTTTTTCTATTTACACTTAAAGTGGGGTGAATAGAAACACTCGTTTTATTCAGTGAAATTTGCTATTCTACCCACACGGGGATGAATAGAAACACATAAAATGTTTTTAAAGTATAGGTAAAAATAATAAATATATAAAAAAGTGACAAAAATACCAATTTTACAAAAAAAAATCATTTATTTTTGTAGTAATGTAACAAATTTAAAGACATATTATTTAAATTAAACAACTTTGATGTACACTAAATTTCAAAACGTCTCTTCTCGACGTAGATGCTACCATCTAGTCATTAACTGGGAAAACCTCTTCGACAACCTGACTAAAATGAAAAGTAGAAATATCCGGAACTTCTGGAAAGCCATAAATATATCCTGACGAGTGTTTGGTAGGACGACTTCGTAAGAAAGTGGCTTCAATCTCATTTCCTGCAATACTTGGGACTTGTCCGATAAAACATTTATTCTATGCATATTTCGATATTTCGTTGGAAAACACACCAGAAGTCAAATTCCTTCTTCTATTAAATCAAACGAAACAGGAGAAACACATCGAAACAATTTACCCTCAAAGCAGACTGATGCTGATGAATCATTTATAACTCACTTATCATCGGACTTATCGGTAAAACTTGGTAGTAAAGTATTCATTTCCAAGACATCTGCAGAATATTCTCGAGCTTTTTCCATAATAGATCTTAAATTAGCAAGGGGCAAATTTATTTCCGGGTCTGAATCTTCATCTAAGGTTTCCATACGTCTTTCAAAATCATTATCCCCTTGATCTTCATTAGCCGCCGTAATGCTTTCAAAACAGAAACTGTACAGGGTGTCAGGATTTGGTTGCAAAAGCAGGGTATCTCGCTTATTTTTAAAGATAGAACCTTGCGGTTTACACGATCCTGAGCTAATTTTTTGTGAAACTCATGAAGCCGTAAACAAAATTTTCATAGCCTTCTTCGTTTATGAGATACAGGGCGAAATAGAAAATTTTGCATTTTGGGACCCCCCTCGAATCTCGGTTACCCTTTAACTTAACGCAAAGGGAAAAATTGCTACTTATGCAGTTTTTTACGCTGGATCCAGTGGCGTAGGCATATTTTTCATTTGAGTTGTTATTTTTTAGATATGACCCAAAGTTGTGTTTTTTAAAATGGGACACCCTGCATTTTTGTCCAGAAATTGATTTGTCCTTTTAAAAGCTTCTCAAAAATATATAATAGTATGGGTCTATTTTAATAAACAACAACAAAAATCCTAATTTTTATAATTATCATCCCAAATTTTGCAGTATCTTATTGCATTTCCTAAATCTTGGACATTATCATAGTGGTCTTTGTAAATTCTATTTTCCAGATATCCCCATAGAAAGAAATCTAAAATCGACAAATCTGGTGACCTAGGGGGCCATCTTATAGGTCCATTTATTCCGACCCATTGATTGGTAAAATTATTGTCCAGAAATAATCTCGTCATTCTAGAATTGTGTGCAGGAGTACCGCCCTGTTGAAAATAAATTTCGTTAATTTGCGCTAGAGGAACATCGTCAAGTAATTCAGGTATAGCTGCCTCTAAAATTTCTATATAGCGATTGGCTCAAATATATAAAATTTTATATGTGTTCCTAATATGAAGCAGGACACTTTTGACCAAACCTGCCCTGCTGTCTTCTGGGAAATATTTGATGTTGATTTTCCTGGGACCAGAATCTACTATTGTGCCTATTGAGTATACCAAAATTACTGAAATGTGCTTCGTCTGACCATATAACCTTCCTTTCAAAATCTCTAACCATATCGCATCTTTCTCGAAACCAATTGCAGAAGACTACCCGACGCACTGCATCTCCTGGCTGTAAGTGCGGCACGAGCCTAAATTTGTATGGGTGGTATTTGTGCTTTTTTAGAATTTCTTGAACTCTAGTTTTTGGAATCCCTATGCTCTTTTCACTGGCCCTACAAGAGTTTGTAGGGTAAGCTTCTGCATTAGCCAAAACCGTAATTTCCTCAGCCTCCCAATTTTCTTTATTATATGTTTTCGTACGAGGTTTGATAAATGATCCGTGATTAAGTAAATTCTTTTTTATCCGATAAAAAGTGGATATATTAGGTTGCCTCCTTTCTGGATATCTAAATAAAAATTAAACAATAGTATTTCAACCTACCTAAAAATTAACTATTTACCTGCCAAATACATCTCAGAAGCCGCTTCAACATTTCATTACTTAATATAAAACAAGCTAACATATCGTACTTTTCATAATGTTCGAAAGTTTGGTTTTCTTCCATAATAATACAAATATATCTTTACACAATAAATAAATACAAAAAACTAGCGCTATATTTTATATACGCGTACAAAATTGGGAAATGTCATTTGCTTCCAAGAAAACAAAAGAAAACGGCATCGTTTTGCATGGCCTACTGCAAAATTTGGGATGATAATTATAAAAATTAGGATTTTTGTTGTTGTTTATTAAAATAGACCCATACTATTATATATTTTTGAGAGGCTTTTAAAAGGAAAAATCAATTTCTGGACAAATATACAGGGTGTCCCATTTAAAAAAAACACAACTTTGGGTCATATCTAAAAAATAACAACTCAAATGAAAAATATGACTACGCCACTGGATCCAGCGTAAAAAACTGCATAAGCAGCAATTTTTCTCTTTGCGTTAAGTTAAAGGATAACCGAGATACGAGGGGGGTCCCAAAATGCAAAATTTTCTATTTCGTCCTGTATCTCATAAACGAAGAAGGCTATGAAAATTTTGTTTAAGGCTTCATGAATTTCACAAAAAATTAGCTCAGGTTCGTGAAAACAGCAAGGTTCTATCTTTAAAAATAAGCGAGATACCCTACTTTTGCAACCAAATCCGGACACCCTGTACTTGCAGAAAAATGTGAACTGAGATTGTCGCCAATTAAGTATGTTTTCCCTGGGAGATATTTTACTGCCGGTATGATGATTTTCTGCACCCAATCTGAGAAGGATATTGCGTCAAACCAACTAGATGAACTTCTATTAAATCGGGCGCCCTTTGGACCTCCAACTGTCCAAGGTATATACATATTTTTAGCTTTGTACACCACGTATGGTGGCAACAATTTTCCATCAGCTGAAGCAGCATACAAATAGAATAATACATAATAGATTACTTTTTTTCGACCCGGGTCATCGGTCTCGTCATAATTGATTATATTTGATGGCGGCACATTTTCCAACTCCCTGGCCAAATTGTCAAAATAATCATTGATAATCCTGGGAGAAACAGCGGCTCTTAAGCGTTTGATGTTCTGGCAGATCCTAGATCTCAATTGATTTTTGTGACGTTTTAAAAAAGAATAGACAAAGTCTCTACCGAAGGTATTATCCTTAAATCTCTTTATTGTTTTACCTCTACTGTCTAGGTAATATTTTATAATCATCCTGACGTCCAAATGGTCAAGTGGGTAGCCCCAATCGGAACAAACTATTAGTTGATGGATTAATATATCTTCTTCTTGTTAGGTTAGAGCTGTTTGTCCTCCATGACGCTTTAGATTTCGGTTTTTATGGTGCCGATAAAGTACAGAATAATGTATGTTGTAAATTTATTGTGCCACTCTATAACTCATTCCATTTTCAATTGAAGCAATGGCTATCTTTAGTGTTTTTTCATCAATCTTCTTATATGTTTTACCTCTAGGGTCTGGAATATAAACGCGAGGCATTTTTC
The DNA here is from genome assembly GCA_030620095.1 of Kuschelorhynchus macadamiae. Lineage (NCBI taxonomy): Eukaryota > Metazoa > Arthropoda > Insecta > Coleoptera > Curculionidae > Kuschelorhynchus > Kuschelorhynchus macadamiae. The sequence goes on along the minus strand of JAUTXW010004000.1, from coordinate 19,221 downwards.
TTCAAAAGAAAAATGGATTGTAAATAACTATGGGGTGAATAGAAACAGCGGGTGAATAGAAACAGTTTGTTTCTATTCACCCCAAAATCATTTAAACGTGAGGTTATAGAACATATTAGATAATATTTGAAAAAGCAAGCAAAACAGGCAATTTCTGAAACCGGCAATGTAATCTAGATACTTGAAAGCTACTTTAACCAAAAACTCAATGTCTTACCTTTTTTTATCTAATCACCACGAATAAAGTTTTGCTAGTAATCGAAAAGGCACGCGCATTTACCCCAACAACTGTTTGGTACTGTAATCAGGGTTGCCAATAAAAACATCTTTGGTCTGTTAACGCAGTTATAGCGACATCTGTTGCTCATTTACGCACAAATTTGAAGCGGTGGAAGGTTTATTTCCGCGGCAGAAATTTTCTAAAAGAAGTTTCCTGTTTTTTTCTACTCGCCCAGCCGTTGCTATTCTTCCCATTTAATACTGAAAAATAACGAATTAACATCAACAATTCAAGAATTGCATAGTGAATTTAGCAAATTACTATATGAAGTTAATGAGCATCAAATGAAAAGTAAGCCATCTTTTTCTTCATTTTATTTCAGAAGATCATTCAAAGACAGTATCGTTGTGTGTTGACTATTTAAAAAATTTTGATTTGTTAGAATTTGTGCGTGAACTGATAAGGTTAGGCTTTTATAGTGAGATTATGAGCTTAAAAAATTTTGTCCAAAATTCAACAGTTTTGAAGGAAAGAAATATCAGCGGCAAAAGCTGAAAGAAATTTTTTTTAATAAGTAAGATGGTATATGTTGTATAGTCTCTGATCTCTCGCTACATTCGGTCTTTGATACTGAATTTCGTGTAATTCCGCGTGTTAACAACTTGGTCCTGTACTGTTATCAGAATTCCTTCTGTCTCTGGGAATAGTTGTCCATCCTTCAGCAACCTATTGCATGCTTCTTTATTTATGTGTGGTTGATTCAAGTAATTGTGATGTCGACCGTGCAGTGCCATTTGAGCCCACTGTTCATGTTTGTCGCGGTCTTAAAGTGACTTTAGGATAATGTTGTCACTTGCGAGATTGAGTGGAGGGCATGAATTGTCACTTAGGGTCACTATGCGGTGAGCTGTCGGGAGTGCGAATTTGTCAAATTAACAAGGGATTTTCCATCTTCTCTTCGTAGTAAGATCATTCTCTGCCTCTTTGAACGTACTGATCTTACAACTTGGTCTTTCCTTGCTTATTCTGGAGCAGTCTAACTTGTTGGAATCCTAGGTATTTGTAGGTCTCTCCTTGGGTCGTCTCTAGAATTACTTTGCCTTTTGCGATGGCTTGACATTTTTCGATTTTAAATTCCATAGAATGTCTTTTGAGAAGGTGTATATCATGTAAATAAGCTTTTTTAGTTAGTTATGGTTTCCACCATAGAGCTAAATATCATCCATTTTCAGAAGGTGGGATATGGTTAGGAAGTTGTCTCTATTAGCTTTGATGTTGAAGCCATGCTCTGTATTGTTGAGCAACGTGGAAAGGGGTTCATCGCTAAGCAAAACCAAAATGAACTTAACCAGTTTTCTTGGTCAATTCCCCTATTGATGTGTATCTTAACGGTGGTAAGAGACTGATCGCCATTATAGATCCTTAGGTGCGTTCTCCACAGGTGTTTGATAGTTGCAAGGAAATTGATGATGAGGGTAAATTTTGAATATTCCTAGTAGGTCTATGAGCCAGGAATGTAGTACACTGTGAAACGCCTTTTTATAGTCTATAAAAACAGCGTGTATGTTGCATTGTTTTTTCTGTACCTTCTTAAGTACCACACAGTCGATAATAAGTTGTTTGTTTATTATTATTATTTACTTTTCGTAACTTTATTTACATTGTCAATAAAAAATAAATTATGTGATTGATTATTTTCCTCCAAAAAATGTTTATTACAAGAAGTGAAATATTACTATTTAAACATTTACTAGACCGTCATTTTGTTTTGTCATAGATTTACCACTCCAATTTTACCAATTTATCGTAATATCATACTTTATTTTTGGCTTACTTTAAAGTCCATTCGATAACTGGTTTCTTAATAATCGATTTTTGAGACCGCAATTTTATTCCGCCACAATGCATTTTACCAAAATGTTACTATTCCATCCCCATGTGACTTTTAATTTTGACCAAAATTTGAAATCAATCAGCTATGCCGCTTACACACAAAAGACAAAATGATAGAACGACATACTGACAGAAATGGAGGCATGGGGAACATGTTTTAACGCAAAAATCTACAAATCTTACGAGAGAAAAGTAAAAATAATATTATTAATGTGTTACCATTCAACGCTATTTCTTTATACAACAATTTTTTTACAATGTATTACACATGTGTTGACAAACTGAAGTAGTGAACACTACCGCCTCGACGATATTAATGCCCGTGATACAATAACAATAACATCGACTAGACACCAGTTGTTATAGCATTTCGTATGCGTACATAATACGAACTACTAAAAGGCAAAGAGGCAGATCGTTTAGAGGGAATATACGTAGTGTTTTCTTTTCTGCGTCCCACGCAATTCGCTATCGAACTTATGGACCACCATTGTGGAACTGCATTATGGCTGTTAGACACGATCTGTCGTGCTCGGTGTTTAGTTTTATGGTGTATTTTATGGGCCCGTATTATTTATTGCGCATAAAGTCGGTCAGAGAGAGATTTGGAAAACAATAAAAGCTATTTTGGCGCGCGAAACAGTCCGTCGCGAATCCGAAGGTAAAATAACAATAGCAATGGCAGATTAAATCGAATGTTGTTTAGTGAAAATATAAAAATAATATTTATGGATCTATGATAATAAACGCACTAACCGAGTTGCTTATAACTCTGGCTCTTGTAATAGAGAAGGAATTTGTACAGGGTGTATAAAATAAGAGGTCGTGTCCCTTTATCCGGAGAACCATAAAAGATAGAGGAAAGATTTAAAGACAGATGTTGCTTTATTTCTTGTGGAGTTTTAATTTATTTTATTTTTATTTATACAAGGTATTGCATTTTCCTAGGCTAATATGAATTTTCTTATTTTAAATAGGACATCTTTTATATTTATTACAGACTAGCGAATACCCGCGACTTCCTTCGGGTATGGCCATAACGAAAGAATATAAAGAGGTTTTACTTGATGAACTATAAGAAAAACAAAATGTTTAACAAACTTCAACCGTCTCCTTCCGAGATCCAACTGAGAATCCTGTTTCCAAAATTTTTCAGAAAAAAGAAAGCATAAAATGTGCCCCACTTGTGGCAAAAATGGATGTCTCTCATTGGCCCTGTTCTTTGGCACAAGGGTTATTCCTTCCTTCATGGAACTTTCACTACGGGATTTTCCCATGAAATTAGAGAGTAATAAAATATATTAGTTATTTATATTGCCTTAATAGACCGAAAAAATGAAGTTTAGCGAAAGTCCTACAAACAAGAGTTGTTTTGGGCTATTCCCATTATAAACCTTAAGGGTATTAAACAATTTATTCACAGAGCTTAAATGTGAATTGAAGCCGGCAAATATACAACGTAATAAACAGAAAAATGTACAGTGCTTTAAACGAAAAAATACCCAATGCTATAAACAGAAAATTACCTAAATTATTATATATCTAGTTATTGAAAACTTACATTATGCCTAAAACGAAAATAGATAAAATAACCAATATATACAGTTTGATATCTACACTTTTAGCACACAAATGCGAGATACCATAAAGTCGCCACAACACGTTTTTGTCGCATTTTCTTTCAATTTTTGTTAACAGGGGCTTGTTTAATAATTATTTCCGATGTTTTGGATTACCTCTAATTTTTTAAAAATATAAAATAAAATATACCTGTTCAAGCGTTTTTTTGCAAAAATAACCGTTTTTTAAATAAAAAAAATCGTAATATTTAAGGGGCTGTTTCATTCCCTTGACTACTATTCATATGTAAGCCAAAATTCAGCTTTTTACGTCAAACGGTTTAAGCAGATTCGTGATTAATCAGTGGCCCGATTTTTTGGAACACCCTGTATATATTTTTAAAAAATTTAAAAATATGTAAAATAATCAAATAAAATACAGGAGTTTAAGCGTCTTTCCAAAAAACCAACCGTTTTTTAAATAAAAAATATTGTAATATTTAAGATGTTGCTTCATCCCCTTGAAATTTGATTTTTGAAAAATCCCTTCTCATCAAACCTCTACATCCTACAATCAACATGTATGCTAAAATTCAGCTTTTTACGTCAAGGGGTTTGAGCAGAATCGCGATTAATCAGTGACTCGATTTTTTGAAACACCCTGTATACATTTTTAAGAAATTTTAAAATATGTAAGATAATCAAATAATACAGAGTTTAAACATTTTTCCAACCGTTTTTTAAATAAAAAGTGTTATAATATTTGTAAGGGGCGGTTTCCCCCCTTGGAATTTGATTTTCGAAAAATCCCTTCTAATTGAACCTCTATATCCTACTATCATGCAGTACAACTCTCTCACGAACTTGCTGAAAATTTTGGCCTAGTGTTTTAAATATAGATTGCTAGATCAGCTCAATCCTTGGTGAGATTGTAAAAAACAATTTTTTGAAAAACTAGATTTTTCTTACATATTAAGGTATAACTGTTTATTAGCTGTTCCATATGAAGTTTTTTTTCCTAGAGAGCCCTTAAGTCTTAATTTTTCTATATTCTATAATATCTACAATTCGCAAAAAATGTACAGGGTGTTCCAGCGAGGACTGAACAGGGACCTATTTTCGACCTTCCTTGTATTTTGGAAAAATTCAAAATAGCCAATCGATGTATTTTTTCTTGTAGAATCCAAAAATATTATCGAAAAAATATTTGAACCAGAAACAAAAGAGTTACGCTATGCATCAGGTGTTTTTTAAATGGAATGTATCGTTTTTTATACGATTTTTGGAAAGAGTGATTTTTTTTATGTCCGTTCTGATTAAAAGATTTGATTTTGCGATAGCTGTTTATATTACATTTTAATGTTTTACAAACTAAAATTTTAGCTTCACCTGTTTAAAATATACGATAGGTTGGTATAGGTGATCAAGGTAAAATGACGTTTGAATGCTTTGTCAATAAAAATTGACATTATTTTAATTATTGTCGAAGTCTTCACCTAAAAAATATATATTTGACTCTGATCGAAATAAAATACTCTTTGGACGAGAGACTACAGATTGTTATGCTATTTTACAAGTGCCAAGAAAATGCAAGAGAAGCAAGAAGAAGATTTATTGCAAATTTTCATAAAAATATATCAATCAATCAATACAATTTTTTGAAAAACTAGATTTTTCTCACATATTAAGGTATAACTGTTTATTAGCTATTCCATATGAAGTTTTTTTCCCTAGAGAGCCCTTAAGTCTTAATTTTTCTATATTCTATAATATCTACAATTCGCAAAAAATGTACAAAGTGGGCAAAAAATATTTAATTATTAAAAATATTTGTTAAAAACCTATCCATCTTATATTTCACAAAACGAATTTAAATTTAAAGTTTTTATTTAAGTTTTAAGGAGTACTGAACATTTTCTCCAAACGAGTTTTTTATTTTTAAAAATGCAGGTGCTGCTTTTGAAGCGAACTATGCCAATATTGAGTGACACAGGAGACATGTAACTGTCTGCCATTTTTTTATTTTTATAAATATCAATATGAAATTTGAGACATCATACGCCAACTCCATAAAAAGAAATTTTTTTAATGAAAAAGCAATCCATACTTTTTTATTTTAAACAGGACCTTGTATATTTTCTGGACTGTCTTATTCGCTTTTAGCTTTTTAACGATATATTACAAGCTAAATTTTGTTTTCAAAATGACGGCTAAACAACCAGGCGAATTTTTTTTTTAAATGTGTTCAGATTATTTGTTACGTTTAGATTGACAAACAAAAATTTTTTTTTTTGGCTTTTTGTTTAACGAACAACTTTTTCAAACTCTAGAGTTCTGACACTAATGATCAATCACATTATTAGGTTTTAATTATAACAAGACCGCTCTAGAGATTATCCACTTTTTTTGATAAAAAAAAATGCATTCAAAATTATTAATATTATCATTATTTAGAGGATATTATTGACTTTTTAGTGAACCTTAAATAGAGATAAAAAAATGTATACAACTCATTGTTAAACTGTGTTTTTATTACTCATGTACTTTCAACGTTAAAATAACACCTCATCACAATCGTCATAACAATAAAACATCGATAATACGCCAGTAAATTTCAAGAAAGCTGAAAACTGCATCTCAAAATCTCTTCTTTTGTTAAAAATATTCAAATTTAACTTTTACATAAACATTCTCTTGTCCCGTTTGCTGTGCCGAGCAGTTTTTGTCTAGTAATATTTTCAAAAAACTGAAATTACAGTTTTGGATTTGTATAAAGTTATTATTAAATATTTATATGTGTACTTAATAGACATTTACGTCACAAGTAGGATCAAAGTTGTATAGTACAGGGTGTTCGGATTTGGTTGCAAAAGAATAGTATCTCGCTTATTTTTAAAGATAGAACCTTGCGGTTTTCACGAACCTGAGCTAATTTTTTGTGAAACTCATGAAGCCGTAAACAAAATTTTCATAGCCTTCTTCGTTTATGAGATTCAGGGCGAAATAGAAAATTTTGCATTTTGGGACCCCCCTCGTATCTCGGTTATCCTTTAACTTCACGCAAAGGGAAAAATTGCTGATTATGCAGTTTTTTACGCTGGATCCAGTGGCGTAGTCATATTTTTCATTTGAGTTGTTATTTTTTAGATATGACCCAAAGTTGTGTTTTTTTTTAATGGGACACCCTGTATATTTGTCCAGAAATTGATTTGTCCTTTTATAAGCTTCTCCAAAATATATAATAGTATGGGTCTATTTTAATAAACAACAATTATCATCCCAAATTTTTCAGGAGGCCACGCAAAACGATGCCGTTTTCTTTTGTTTTCTTGGAAGCAAATGACATTTCCTAATTTTGTACGCGTATATAAAATATAGCCCTGGTTTTTTGTATTTATTTATTGTGTAAAAATATATTTGTATTATTACGGAAAAAAACCAAACTTTCGAACATTATGAAAAGTACGATATGTTAGCTTGTTTTATATTAAGTAATGAAAATGTTGAAGCGGCTTATGAGATGTATTTTAACAGGTAAATAGTTAATTTTTAGGTATGTTGAAATACTATTGCTTAATTTTTATTTAGATATCCAGAAAGGAGGCAACCTAATATATCCACTTTTTATCGGATAAAAAAGAGTTTACTTAATCACGGATCATTTATCAAACCTCGTACGAAAACATATAATAAAGAAAATCGGGAGGCTGAGGAAATTACGATTTTGGCTAATACAGAAGCTTACCCTACAGAAACTACAAGAAATTCTAAAAAAACACAAATACCACCCATACAAATTTAGGCTCGTGCAGCACTTACAGCCAGGGGATGCAGAACGTCGGGTAGTCTTCTGCAATTGGTTTCGAGAATGATGCGATATGGTTAGAGATTTTGAAAGGAAGGTTATATGGTCAGACGAAGCACATTTCAGTAATTCTGGTATACTCAATAGGCACAATAGTAGATTCTGGTCCCAGGAAAATCAACACCAAATATTTCCCAGAAGACAGCAGGGCAGGTTTGGTCTAAATGTGTCCTGCTTCATATTAGGAACACATATAAAATTTTATATATTTGAGGGAAATCTAACAGCCAATCGCTATATAGAAATTTTAGAGGCAGCTATACCTGAATTACTTGACGATGTTCCTCTAGCGCAAATTAACGAAATTTATCTTCAACAGGACGGTGCTCCTGCACACAATTCTGGATGACGAGATTATTTCTGGACAATAATTTTACCAACCAATGGATCGCAACAAATGGACCTATAAGATGGTCCCCTAGGTCCCCAGATTTGTCGATTTTTTATTTCTTTCTGTGGGGATATCTGGAAAATAGAATTTACAAAGACCACTATGATAATGTACAAGATTTAGGAAATGCAATAAGAGAAAATTTTCGCTATTTACAAAATCATCCCGTTATTTTGCTTATTTCCCTAAAACGAATACGAAAATTGTGCAAAGCATGCATAGAACAAACTGGAAATCAGTTTGAACAGTTCTTTTGATTTCCTTGGTTACTATAGTTCTTATACGACAGTTGATTTTTGCTGAAATGCTTGTTACATAATAATTTATTACTGTTTTGTTCTTGTGTTACATAAATCTAGGTAGGTGGTACTTTTTTGGTGCGAAATTATCAATACATATTTTGATAAATAGATTTAATTACATATTTACTTTGATTTATTGTTAGGATGTAGATATTGTTAACGACTTTAAATAAAAGTCAGCATTGTTTTGCATGGCCTACTGCAAAATTAGGGATGATAATTATTATAAAAATTAGGACTTTTGTTGTTGTTTATTAAAATAGACCCATACTATTATATATTTTTGAGAAGCTTTTAAAAGGACAAATCAATTTCTGGACAAATATACAGGGTGTCCCATTTAAAAAAACACAACTTTGGGTCATATCTAAAAAATAACAACTCAAATGTAAAATATGACTACGCCACTGGATCCAGCGTAAAAAACTGCATAAGCAGCAATTTTTCCCTTTGCGTTAAGTTAAAGGATAACCGAGATACGAGGGGGGTCCCAAAATGCAAAATTTTCTATTTCGCCCTGTATCTCATAAACGAAGAAGGCTATGAAAATTTTGTTTACGGCTTCGTGAGTTTCACAAAAAGTTAGCTCAGGTTCGTGAAACCGCAAGGTTCTATCTTTAAAAATAAGCGAGATACCCTGCTTTTGCAACCAAATCCGGACACCCTGTACAAACTTGTATCTATGATCGTTTAAAATATTATCCGAGCTGTAATATAATTACAAATTACCTCTATTACCCTGTACTTACTATACCATAACAATCAAGTAACCAAGCGTTTATTAGAAAACAATGATATCAAACAATTTGTAATTTGTCATAAAGTTCGGAACGAATTTCATACATTTACAACATGAGCGATTCAGATCTTCCAGCCTTCTCCCCGAAAAATGACGGGAAAAATATGAGTTGGCCTGCTCCCGGTACAAGAAACGTTGTGAAGAAAAGAACATAAAAACTATCTCCAGAGAAGGCATTGTTGGCCTCTTTTAATGATCTATCCAAAATTCAAAAACCACCATCTGTTTGGGCATACTATTCAGTGTTGCGGAGGGTGATATCTATTAGAAAAAAATGATATTAATAAATACCCGCATTTAATTGCGTTTTTTAAAAGGAAGTCGGAAGGATATAAACCCACAAAATTGAAGATAGGAAGGGGAGAGCTGACAAACTTACTATACCATTCACGAAGACAAAAATAGCTCGAGAGTTTTTGTAACATCAGGAGGCATTGAAGGTATAAATACGGTGGAAATTGTCCGAAATTACATCACGTTACGCCCTAAACACGATAATCAGGTTTGTTTCTTTGTGTGCTATAAGAACGGTAAATGTATATAAAAATTTATTAATATAAAATATATTTATTTTTTTTACTTATTTTGTTTATTTTATTTATTAATAACAGCCAGTGGGAATAAACACTTTTGGAGGTATGCCTAAAACTAATGCTTTGTTTTTAAAATTATCCGATCCAGAACAATATACCGGCCACTGCTTTAAAAGGTTTCTACACCACTATTAGCCAACACCGGAGTGAATATTTTGACCCTAAAGACGCACGGGGGATGGCGATCAAATACAGTTGCAGAAGGATACATTGAGGCTTCTGAAGATGACTGCTTTAGTGCTTTGAGTATACTCAAAAATAAGGAAAATTAAGCAACTAGTATCCAAAAACTGAAATATTTAATGCAAGTTTATCGCAAATTAAGTCAAGTTCATCGAGTACATCTAGTATTAATTTAAATAATTGCACTAGTGCGGTAATATCTCATATTATCTAACTAAAATCAGTGCGGTATTGGCTTTTTATCTCACGATCGTAGATAAACTGTGTTATCTGTATTTAGGCGAATTTAACGATTTTTTTTTCATAATAAATAAATTTAACATGTAGATTTTGTTACCCCCTAATCCAATCAACCTGACTAAAATACAGTGAACAAACAAACATTACTTAATTTTCAATCATCCACGCTGCGGTGCGACTAATGAATCGATCGGAAATTAGATTAAAATAGATTGTAGTTAAACAACCTTTACTAAATACCGTATTGAATGTACGCGGTCATTAATATTCCAAAGCGGTTTATTATAAATATTATAATATTTCCCGGTATATTAAACAATAGAGTTAATTTCGTTCCTAGAAGGTTGATTAGGCAGGCAGGCAAATGTTAAATCTGGGGACCAAGGTCAATTTGCATTAAAAATTGTCGCATCATACATTAGCCGATATTTAACAAATTTGTTTTTGCTTAGAAATGAGACGTAGTTTTTCTCTGGGTCGCAACTACGCACAAGGTGAAACGAGTTGGCTTTTTTCCTTTATAAACAATGGCTTGTCATAAACCAAACACAAGAAACGTCGTAAGTAACACAGCTATAAATCTGGACACAAAGAATTGAATTACATTGTTGATTCCTGACTTTCGTTGAGAGAAATAATGTTAATATATTTTTGTTTCACGTTACGTTAACGTCTGAACAAGGATAACATGATCCCTGTCTGGAACATATCCTGCAATACCGCAGACGCAATGGTCCATTTCACTCATACGACGATCGCAATTTCGCTCTTTTTAGAGCTCATCAAACAGCCATAGGCTAGACCAGGGGTGCTCAAACGGTCGATCTCGAGTGTTTTTTGAGTAGATCTCGAGAAGAAATTTTGTTTTAATAAGTAGGTACTTAATTAAACTACAAAAATTTATTACGTAATAAAATAACACTCTGCTAGCGGCAAAAGGCGGCTTTATCAAAGGAACGCGCGGTACTTGTCAAAGAAAAGCCGCGTTTTTTATTCTTGCCGCTTTTCTAGAAATTTCGGGCATTTCGAGACTTTCGTTCACGCCGAAGGATAAGAGCATTTGTCTTATTTGTCGTGCGTCAGTTGCAATACCTAAGCGTGGTAACTTAGAGAGGCATCATAAAACGGTTCATAAAAACTATGAAAAGGATTTTCATAGTTTTGAGAGTGAATTAAGAAAACGAAAAGTACGTGATTTGATATCTTGTTTAAAAAAAGAACAAACCATGTTCACAAGACCAGCCAAACAATCAAAAGTTGCTACGATCGCGTCATTTAAAATATCTCATATATTGGCGAAACACAAGAAACCATTCGAAGATGGATCGGTTGTGAAGGAAGTATTTATTGAAGCGGGTGAGACTTTATTTGGAGATTTTAAAAATATAACAGAAATCATGTCTGCTATTAGAGAACTTCAGTTATCTTGTCCGACTGTCACAAGGTGTATTGAAGTCATGACTCAGGACATGGCAGATAAACTAAAAAATGATATCATGGAATGTACATACTTTTCTTTACAGTTCGACGAATCCACCGATATGACAGACACTGGCCAACTGTGTATTTTTATTCGGATGGTATTCAATGACATGTTGGCTAAGGAAGAATTTTTGACAATCATTCCTTTGAAGGGGAAGACCCGTGGCGAAGATATATATGACGTTTTCTTCAATTCTGTAAAAAACTACAAGCTACCAATATATAAATTAGTGTGCATTACAACCGATGGAGCACCAGCAACGACTGGAAACAAAAACGGTTTTGTGGCATTGTGTCGAGCTAATGAAGATTTCCCTTCATTTTTTTCAATCCATTGCATTATACATAAACAAGTTTTATGTTCAAAAGTTTTAAACACGGAGGAAATTATGGGCATTGCAACAAAAATTGTGAATTCCATCCGTGCACGTAGCTTGCAACGGCGGCTCTTTAAGTTGCAGCTGGAAGATAGGGAGTCAGCTGAACACACTGATTTAGTTCTTCACACGGACGTCAGGTGTGTGAGTCGCGGAAAATTCCTAGAAAGGTTTCAAGAATTATTGCCCGAAATAACAGCTTTTCTAGACGAAAGCGGTGATGACACTCAGATGTTGAAAAACGAAAAATGGCTGACTGATTTGGCATTTTTGACTGACATCACAATGCACTTAAACACCATTAACTTGGAGCTTCAAGATAAAGGAAACACTGTTATTGAGATGATTAGCGCAGTAAACGCATTCAAAAGTAAATTGCAACTTATGATAGATCAACTGAAAAGAAAGGATCTGAAACATTTTTCGTCTTTGAAAGCAAGGATTCCTCAGTTGAATTATGATACGTATGAGGCTGAATTATCAAATATTTTGGGACAATTCGAAATGCGTTTTTATGATTGTAGTAAACTGGCAGATGTAGCATCATTTATGAGTTATCCTTTTTCATGTAAAAACATTGAGGAATTAGGTACTGAAATTGCAAGTCAGTTTAATATGAACTCATGTTCTGTTGAAAATGAGTTGGTGCAGATTATATCAGATAACATCTCAAAGCTACAGCATCTGATACAAATTTCTGGTGTTTTATATTATCTAAAGATAAATATCCGAATCTAAGGCAAATCGCCCTTCAACTGACAGCAATGTTTGGGTCAACTTACTTGTGCGAGTCTGCATTTTCTGAAATGAAGATAATTAAGTCAAAATATCGCAATAGACTAACTGACGATCATATGTCATCATGCTTGCGATTAGCACTCAGTGGTTACGTACCCTCTTATGAAAAGTATGCTGAGGACATGCAGTGCCACGCTTCAACATCCAAAGTCACTCCTTAGTTAAGTTTAACACCATATGTAACTTTTTTGTTTTGTAACAACCAATAAACTCGCAATTTTGAATAACTATGAGTTTTTTAATTGATATTGTAGAGAAGAACCTAACTAGACCTAACCCACACCTTGACTAAAATAATGTATATTGTGCGGAAAGCTAATATCTATATATGCTACGGTACACCCTACCTAGGTAGGTAGGGTGTATGTATCGTGTATGTACGACAACCCTGCATCACACATACTTGCTGCCTCTCAGAGTCGATCGTAAGTAGTCTAAAAATATTGAGGTAGATCCCCAGCAGTTCAAGTTTGAGCACTCCTGGGCTAGACTGAAAAGAACAACTATGTCTGTGGCATCTTTTAAAAACGTAAATGATTAAATAACGTACCAGCCGATCTCGCATTGTTTGCCGTTTTGTTTTACCTGACCCATCCTACTTTGCAACACGTTCAAGGCCTCACACGTTGGAGCGGAAATTTCATTATTAACAAGCTATATCTAGACCATAACCTAAAATCTATGATTTAAATATCCCTCTCGACCTATTATCCCATTTTATATAAGTTACATCTAACTGTAAAAATATTATTTAAAAAAAATTAGCTATTCAAAAATTAGGAAGACTAGACCCTTTTTGATAGCTGCCAAAATATTTTTCTAAAATGTATTGCGTCACTAAAAGTTGCATGGGGCTTTTAAATCGTATTTAAAATTCTTTAAATAGTTTAGAAGTTTTAGGAAAAAGACAGTTTTTTTGACAGCTGTGAAATTATCTTTTTTTTTAATAAATTACGCCACAAAAAGTTATTTAAAATGTAAAAATCGTATTTAAAAACTTGAACCAGTTCAAAAGTCACGGGGAAAAATAATTTCTGTTTTTGACAGGTGTCTAAATAGTTTATTATGAATTACGCCACCAAAAGTTAAAGTGAATTGTGAAAATCGTATTTAAAGTTTTAGAAGTTACAGGAAAAAGACAATTTTTTTATAGCTATCAAAAATGTTTTACATATATTACCTTACTAAAAGTTACATAGAACTGTCAAACCCGTATTTAAAAAATTTAAGCAGTTTATAAGTTACGGGAAAAAGAGCTTTTACATATATTAAAAAATATTTAATGAATTGCATCAATAAAAGTTACATAGAATTGTATTTAACCATTTTAAGTAGTTAAGAAGTTTTTTTTTGACGGATGTCGAAATTTTTTTATTAATTACGCTTCTAAAATTGGCATTGAACTGTGAAAACGGTATTTAAAATTTTTTAACAGTTCAAAAGTTACAGAAAAATGTATTTATCCTGTATCCAAAGACACGCAAGCATTTCGGTATTCCAACTCATCCAACAAAGGTAATCAAGTTGCACTTTTATCAAATAAATATCGACATTACTCATATATTGAGAATGACAGAAAATTTTCTTAAAGGTATTTTATACAATTGGGGAGAGTATTGCACCCCAAATTGTGGCTATCTAATATAAATATATAAAAAAATCTAAATTTTACTATACTATTCTCAAAAATACCCAAAAAAAAAATCGATTTTGAGGACCTAAGAATAAATAGATTTTACGTAAATATGCCGAATTTGATTGAAAATCGAGGCAACTTTGATGCAATCTGTCCAAATATATAACTTTTTTTAGCCAGATTTTTGAGAATTTAGGTACGTCGCCGAAATAAATAGCAGCCGGTTGCACAAAACTTAACTGCTGTTTAGGATATTTAACCGAGTTTTCGGTTTTGACAAGCTGCCTATAAAAATCTAGGAACGCGCTGTCAAATTTAACATTCCGTTAAACATTCTAAACTTTAATTGAGCTTTCTGCAACCGGCCGTAAGAGTTGTAGAAAATAGATTGAATTCAAGAGGTATGGCAGATTTATAACAAATTTTATTGTTAGTACAGATAGAAATGTATCAAACGGTAAAAACATTCAATGCTTTGCACGCAAGTAGTATTTTTTTCTAAAGCTGCAAACTTGAAACGTACTTTTGTACCTTTTAACTTCTCAATTAATTTTATCTTATAAAAATTTGAATAAACCTAATTTTTAGCGATCTACAGCAAAAAAAATCAGAAAAGAATTTGGATTTTTTTTTTTTTAAAGAAACAGCTATAAATGTATTTTGCTTATACTTTTTCAAAGGTATTGCCCTATAGGGATTTATTCTCTCATCTCTGCTCTTTCAGAATCTTTTTAGTTTTTATCGAAATTGTATAGTGTTTGGCCACCAGGGGGCATTTCGACTAAAAGGTTTAAAAATTTTAAAAAGTTAAGGGACCTTTTTTCTTCTGCAAATTAATATTTCAATTTTTTCGACGAAAGAATTTTTTCTTTTTTTATTAATAGACGGAAAACCAAAGATGACACCAAGATCGGTTTGGTACCGTGCCTTAAAAATGTACCAAAATTCAAAAGTGTATCTGAAATCGTTTTCGATATATGACGATCGAAAAGCAAAAATGTGCAGAAAGTACGTTTTTGCCACCACGTCGAATACAGACATTTTGAAGACTGACAAGGACATAATACATTCTCGTCACGTCGACAGTGTATAAATATATATAAATATAGTGTATAAAAATTATTATAACAGTAAAGTTATTTCTGCGAGCATTAATACAATTAATGCACTTTTTTAAAATAGAGTAACAGAATAAGCTATTTTTAAAAGGTTGTTATTAACAAACAGATATTATACAATGCTGTGCGTTGTTTCCCTAACACACACACTACTTTGTTGTTAAATGTATTTTCTTAGGGGACTATGGGAAAACATATTACCACTAAGGAAGGTAATTTATTTGGGTAAATAAACACGTTTTGATAAACAGATTTATTTTTAACTCTTTCGCAACTCAATAAAAGTATTTTATTTTAAATTGATTGAGACAAATATTTAAGAAAATTACATGAGTACTAGTCTAATAACAGGATGAAAATACTGGTACTACTGCTTTGTGTCTATTGAAACTTAAGGAAAATGACACAATCCCTAATTTTTGTTTAAATAATATTCTTTATATTAAGTATTGAAACATTGCATGGGCGGACTGGACTGGTTCTAATGTTGCGATATATAATTTAATTAAATTCTTGTTTGAATCTTTCTAAAGTTAGATAATTTTACTGAGTTGCAATAAAGCCAAAAAATAATAAACAAATTTTATTTTTCGTTTTGACCGAAACCACTAATCTGAAAACATTTCAAACCATATTATAGATAACTGCAAACTATCATTTTTATTTTTGTTTTTAGGTTACATGTCAAACAAACAAATTCTAAAATTTTGAAATCAATTATTTTCTATTCAAAGTGCTTTTCTCTTACGATCGGTACACTGACGAGTGCTCACAGGACGAAAACACATTGTGCATTTGATATGTGTTTACTAAAACTTAAGAGTCTTTTGCTTTGTCTACAGTTAGGTATCATTTCACTGTTTTGTATCATCCACCTCAAACTGAAAATGCTAGATTTATCGAGTTTTTTAACAACTATCTTAACAGTTTGGGGGTGTTAACGTAATATTGGAAGATGTGTTGATTCCCCGACGCGCATCACAGATAGAAGTAAAACATTAATTGATTACATCATAACGGAAAACAAAAATCTTTCATTTTATGTACACTTAACTCCAAAAACAAGTGATCATTATATATTGTCTATCCACCCAGAAAAAATGTAGAGGAAAAGGATGTAATTATTCACCATAGACTTATGAAAAACTATAATGTAGATTCAATACAAAATTACTAATGTGATGGCGTATGGAATATGCAGTATAGAGATGTTTTATATGTGAGAGTAGTAACAGAGAATAATGATGAAATGTGGAGGAAACATAAAGGGATACGAAAGTTTGTATAAAGTTTTACTTCCTGGTAAAAATATTTCATTGCCCGATGAAATAAATTGTCAAGGTAAAAAAATATTAGATGAATTCACTATTGCTCAGAAATTTAATAAGTATTATATAATTAGTATACAAGAAACTATAAGTTCCCTAAATATTGCCCTATCGGTTAAAATTTTCTTTGCTAATCTTAATATTGATGTTTTCTCAAATTTTAAACATTCATAGAAAGAATGAAAAATATAAAAGAAATGAAAAAAAAATGTAAGTGGTAGCGAAAATGGATTTTCTAAGAAGGTATTATGTGATGTATGTTGTGTGATTGGAGATAGATTATTAAATGTTATAAACACATCACTTTCAAATAATAGTGAGTTTCCAGATTCTTGAAAGAAATCAGCTGTGATTCCTATCCAAAGTACGAAATACAACTTTAATAAATTAATTTAGACCAATAAATACGGTAGAGTGTATAAAAAAGTATTTGAACTTGCTGTTAAAAGACAGCTACAGGCACATTGTAATAAGAACAATATTTTAGTGGTTAACCAGTCAGGCTTTCGTGAGCGTCATTCGTGTGAATCTGTTGTGATGGGCTTTCGTGATACTTTTTTTGGTAGTAATTCATAAGGGAGATTTATTGACTGTATTTTGCAACTCCAAGAACGTTCTAACTGTTAATATACAATTTTATTAAAAAATCGTGTTTCTGATCTTTTGGAAAGTTCAGCGTGGTGTTCCACAAGGACAGTGTTGGGCTCTCTGTTGTTTTTATTGTATATTTGTGACATGGTTGATGTTGTAAGGGAATGCAAAATTGAATTGTTTTCTGATGACATCATGATCTATTTGAGTGGAAGTGACATATTAGAAATGCAGCGAATTGTTAACGAAAATTTAGATAATTTGTTCAAATGGTTATGCAAAAACAAGTTAAGTCTTCCCCCTCCCTGAGTTGTAAGCGACCTATTTTGACACTGCTTTGACAGACGTAAGTGAAAGTTACTCAACAAGGTATTGGTTGCCCTTAAAGACAGGATGTAAGTCAACTTACATCCCTAGGGAAATAATAATCTAAAATTATTATAAGTAGCTTTATCATTTTTTTCTTTTCAAAAATGCTCTAAGTTTTGGATATTTAGAAATATCTATATTTTCCTCTATAAAAGGGTGGACTTCAACTTCGAGTATCCACCACCGATAAGCTTGATGAGGACTTCAATATAGCACTTTTTTCGTGGAAATACGCCAAAACAAGGTTTCTGAGGCTGCAGAAGCCCGTCTCAACTTTGGCACCAATCTTAAAGGATTTGAGACGCCGCTTCATATCTTTTTTTCGACTTTTCCGGTAGTAGAGATAAACAAGCCATATACGCTGATTCTTCTATGTCTGAAACATCCAATTTGTCCACAAAGAATCAAACAATTCGACATCTTCAAACTTTTCGCTACTCATCTAGTCGTCTTGTTGACAAAAATAAAAACTGCTTATGTTGCTCTGGCAACGAATCACGGCTGCCTTCATAATTTAATGAGAATACTATCGAATAGATAATGAAAATCCAAAAATATATCCAGTATTTTCTTGTAAATATACAATACAGGGAGGGGGAAAATGTTATATACTATATGGGATGTAAGCACATTAAAGTCTAGTCTCTAGTTTTTTTGACTGGTAAATGTTACTCACATCCCTTATACTATAAATAACTATTAACACAGAAAACTAAACATTCGTATAAACAATATGAAAGATTGAACATGATAAAAAAATTAAATATTTAGCTGTTCTTCTAGACAGTAATCTTCAACTTTCAAGCGCAAGCTGATTACATCACATGGACTTTTCTCCAAATAAAAGCATGCATCTCATAGAGTGGGCTAAAATTTGTCTCTGAACACTAAACTGTTGACGTATAACAGTATCGCAGCACTCCACCTTAAATTTTATTCAACACTTCTCTATAATTTGCCAGCTTTTAGATCGAACAGATCAACTTGTTCAAAAAAGCACCACGATGCAACAACGCTGACAGATCGTTAATCTTTTATCGTTAAACAGAAACTCATGTTCAATATTTATATCTTTTTGTACAAACTTAAAAATTAAATGTTGTCAAAATATATCTGTGAGAAGTGAAGTTTTTTAAAAATGTTCATAGTTACCATACAAGAAACTGTAATGATTTTATATTGTCTGGAAAATGCAACTCAATGAATAAATGCTTATCTTGTTTTGCATAAGGTTACACAATTTTAATTTAGTACCTGGTGAAATAAAATACTGTGATAACGTAAATAGTTGTAGAAAATTAATGAGAGCCCATGTATTATCGTCCGCTAGCTAATTTAGTCTCTTTTTTACTTAATGTGATCTTATTTTAATTAAATTACTGTTTTTGTTTGTAGCTTTTATGCTAAATAAATAAATATTAATGATGATCATTATAGGACTGACACAATTTCGTACGTTTGTTTGAATAGAAGAAAT
>JAUTXW010003999.1:0-67267 GCA_030620095.1 Kuschelorhynchus macadamiae | reverse complement strand
GACATCAACAATATGCCGCTCCTCAACGGCTGACGTTGCGGATTGAACCCAGGTTTCAATGTATGTTTGTTTTTGCCTTATTCCAAATAGTTTTCTCTTTGGATGTTTGCTTGGCTTGCCGAATCCGATAAGCCATTTATTGTAACATGTCGAACAGCATCATCTGGAATAACAAGTTCGTATAATTTTCTGTAGGCTTGAACCAAGCTTTCTCTTATAGATTAGACCGGTTTATGTACCAAAAAGACCTAACTAACATTTGTGTAAAGTCACATCCCCAAATGACATGATTTTTAAATCACTCTGTGTCGAACGTTATCTCAAATATAATCGACTTCAAAATGAGACAACCTAACTTTAACATTCAGACTTTTTTTTGAAGATTATTCACAGCTTACCTGTTTAATTGCAGATATCTGAGCTGCGTATCTTTGTTCTTACACCCTCACTTATCGGTTAATATTTACTAATTTGCTTTAACTCGAATCACAAGGAATCAAAACGATCTACGATCGATTGCTGGTTCTAAACTAACAAGTGTGCTCGTGTCCTGTATTTTCCCGCCCGATTTTCAATTGCTGTGTTGTAGATATCTAATAAGAAATTGAAAAGTATGATAAAATATATGTCAGTATAAAGGCACATTTCGAGGGCAAAGTAACCCCGCTCTGGGTCTGGATCAAACCGACTTTTTCAAACATTTTATTGATTCCTTTATATTGAGCATCCCTTTACGCAGAAAATTAATATCATTAAGAATCTAAACACCGACCACTAACACTATCCTTGGAAAAATACCACTCTAAAAACATACATTATATCAAAGGTACGTTGCTTAAAAATAATTATCCTCTTTCAATAATCAAAAAGATTCTTTGGCGTAAACATATCAGAATGGTTAAAACAATACAAATAACAACACCAACGATATTTATTGTTAACTTCCGTATATCAACAGATTATCAGAAAAAATAAAAAATGTTGTTTCGAACCATACCACCAGAGATAATGAGAACATTAAGATAGCACTAAAAAGTGAAAATACACTCAAAACCCACTTTTATTTCAAACTTAAAACAAAAACAAACAAGGAACAAAAATCTAATGTTGTATATCACATTCCTTATTTACAATGTCAGAAATGTTATATTGGACAAACGGGTAGGTAGAGATTAGAGAACATAAAAATGACCAAAAGAATTTTCTTTTAAAAACTAATCCGACAGCTTTAGTAGAACATAAAAGAGATACAGGACACGGTTTCGATTTTGACCATTCATCTGTACTGGATACCCAAACAAACTGTAAAAAGAAAAATGATACATATACAACAGAATAAAAATTCAGTTAATAAAAAACCGATTTAGAGAATATCAGTACTGCATATTTCAGTATAATCGATACAATCAAATAACTATATCCGCATGCTAAAATTATTTGCAGGCTATTTACAATACATAAAAAAAGTAAAAAAACAATATTACTATTTTTTTCCAATAACACGGAAGAACATTTGGTATATTGCTATTTTCAAACAACCGTTGAACGAGTTAGATTGAATTGTTTTAGTTAGTTGGGGTGTTTCATTTTATTGTTGTAACCCATGTATGTGATTTTCACTTTGTTTACCTATGTGTTGTTCGTGTATTTTTTTTATATAACTATAAAAGTCAAATCCTAAAAATGTAAGTACATAGTTTTTAATTTTTAATTTTATTGTACATTGTTTTTCAGTTTAAAAAGATCAAAATATTTAGTAGTATTTATGTGTTTTTGTATGTAATAATTGCCAAAAAAAATTCACTATTTTATGTCAAATTTTCACAGTCAGTATAGCATTTTTCATAGTCAGTATAGCACTTTTTCTACATTACTATCTATTAAGTTGATGCCTTGTAGAGCTATATCGGTTTTTTATATGTCTTTTAGTGCCCTGAACCCCCTGAACTAATGTGCTCCTAGTCACCCAGACACAAGTTTTTATTATGACTTGAAACAGGCAGAACGATATTACTGTTGAGTTTCAACCGGGCAGGAGTTCGATCCTCGCCCATGGTAAACTTCTTTAGATTCCTTAATTATTTATATTTTAAATTTTAAAAAAATTAACTTTCATTTCACCAGATTTCGTTTCAATTGTATTGTTATTAATAATTTTAATTGTTTTTACTTAATAATTAGGTTTTATTTTTTACTGACAGCGCTGTTGATGATCCGACGAATTATATATTTCATACTATTATAAAACTTAATATTATGACTGGAGTTGATACAGAGCATAACATGGTTGTATCAAATAATTCTCATACGTAGCACCCCAAAGCCTAAATATATTGCCATGGCCGTAACCCAGGGCTGAGTGCGCCCTGATAAAAAAGATTTGAGTTTTCTTAAAAATTAAAATATGGTATAAATTGGAAAACAATATGGCATAACAAAAATGGGTCCTGCCAAAAATTTAGTTGTGGTGACGACCCTGTATATTGCCCCAACAATTTAAAAATAAACCATTTACAAATATAAAGAAAAGTTTAAACGATTGGATTAAAGATAATACTCAACGGATTGAATACATAATTTTTATTCTAATTATTACATGTAAATAAGTCAAGATAATAATCTTACTATTTTTCTTAAATACAAAAAAGAAATTATATTCTAGTAATAAAACATATTATAATTTTCCAAGTTTCTGGTTTCCTGTCTTTGATAGCACTTTTAAAAATGTCAAATGGGTTATTATTGTGTAAGTGGGTGGGCATATGAGTAGGAAACGAAGAAGGATGCTAAAACTTTCCGACTTAAAATAAACAAAAAATTGTTAAAAAAAATCAGTGAAAATTTTTCTTAACATTTTTCTTTAATCGCTTCGATGGCTTGCTAACTAAAGAAGGTTCGTGTTTTATAGAACAATATTTTTGTATTGATTTAAATTTTTAACTATATGTGTCTAATAAAAATAATACATATACATACGGACAAGATTTTCAGCAAACAAAATACAAAGTAGAATTTGGCTTAGGATTTTAAATAGATGATTAATAAAGCTAATTCAGCTATTACGCTTAAAAAATAACGAAGTGTTTTAATAACAAAGTAAAGATTTAAATTTCTAAGCATACATTATAAACATAATTTTAGATTTTATTTCAACCTATATAATAAACCTAAAAATATTACAGAAAATTTAAACTAATATTTTATAATTTCATCTTTCAAGTTATAACATGAATATATAATAAGCATTTGTTTGAAGTTTCATTTAACATGCTTCTTAGTTTTGTATTAATTAACCCTGCTTGTGAAAATAAACGCTCTACTGCTACAGAGGTCGCCTGTATAGACAAAAGATCTTTTGCCATTTTGGCTAAATTTGGAAATTGTTTATCGTGTGTTTTCCACCATTCTAAAATATCTCTACCCTTTGGGGCCCGCTTTAATTGCAAATATTCTATTATTTCTTTTCTCCAGTTTTCGGAATCACTTTTTTTTTCAAATAGTGATGTATAATCGATGTCATAGTTATCATCGCTTGAGGAACTTGATATTATTGGTGATTCAGCAGGCACAATATAATATTTATCCCTGTACATTTTCTCAAAAAAGGTTATAGATTGATCTTTCAGGCGAAAAATTGAACAAGTAAATATTTGTTTAATAAATAAATTTACTTTTAAAATCTACTCCACTTTTAAAATTTATAGTTAATTTACCAAAGAACAAAAATAGTTGATTCACAAGTAGTATTATGAACCATAGCCGCCTTTGTGCAAGCACAACATGCAGACCCCTAAGAACGGTCCTGGTTAAGAAAGTAAATAGGCATCAAAGTAATAAAAGTTTGGTTCAAAATAGCAAAGTTTACAGAATACCTAAGGGTGCTTTAATTGGCCATCGATCGTTTTCTACATATTGAATTATAACGTCTGTCCCTAGAATGCCCAACGCGTTGCTTGCATGAGTTCGGCAGCATTATACAGTGTGTCCTCATTTTGTGTTTAATATATCTTATTCCATTTGTATCTTTCGAAATGTCAAATAATTATTGTCCTGTGGATGATTGTTTAAGTAACTCTAGTGATGTGTGGCCTTTCTGTTGTTATCCAAAGAACAAGGGATATGTGATATTTATTTTGATACACCTACTATTGTCCGTATATCTTCATTTACTGATTCCATCTGTTGGCAACATCACTTCGAATTATAGATTTTTGGAATAATTTTTTATATAAATATACATTTTTTCTACTTTACTGAAATGTTCAAACATTGGGTTTCTTTACATTAAATTTTTATGGAAAAACTCTGGTTTTCGAACGTATCTCGGCGAACAATTATTATTTATTATTTTTAAAATTTTGTTTTCGAGACTACCGAGACTTTCGAGACCGATACCGAGACTAAGTAGGTCTCGGTTACGGTCTCGAAGCATCGAGACCGAGACCGTAAACATTTTCCGAGACCGAGACTGATTCAGTCTCAGTCTCGCGAACCCCTAGGTTCGACGGTCTTCCCAAGATACACAAGAACAATATACCACTTCGACCGGTTGTCAGTGTGATAGAATCGCCCACATACAAATTAGGTAAATATCTTTCAAATTTTCTTAATCTAGTTACTGGAAAAACAGATTATTATATAGAAAACTCTGCACATTTCGTGGAAAACTTAACGCAATCTAGTTGGATGCCGAAGATATTTTGGTGAGTTTCGATGTAGAATCAGTATACACAAATATTCCTGTCAACGGCTCAATTTCCATTATGTTAGACATATTGGATTACAATAATCTTAATAAGAACTTAGTGGACCTAGTAAAAGCTTGTCTTACATTTACTTATTTAAGGAACTTTTTATGAACAAACTTCAGGGGCAGCTATGGGATCTCCTTTTCCACCTATGGTAGTGAATATCTTTATGGAAGTATTTGAGGATATTGCTCTAACGTCGGCTCCATAAAATCAAAACATTGGTTTAGATATGTAGATGATACTTTTGTTGTTTGGGCTCATGGAAAAGATAATCTCTTAATATTTCTTGACCATCTTATTCAACAACATCGTGATACTAAGTTCACAATGATAATTGCATCTAATGGGACGATTCCCTTCCTAGATCTATTTGTTCAAAAGTAGGAAAATGGTACTTTAGGACATTCTGTGTATAGAAAACCGACGCATACAAATAGATACTTAAATGCTAATTCCCACCACCAACCAGCACAAAAGAAATCTGTTATTACCTCACTAGTATTTAGACCCATACACTTCGATACACATAAGAAGATTACAAAATGCTTGCGATCTTCGAATGATATTGTACCTTTTCAAACAGAAGGAGTATATAAAATCCCTTGCTCCTATGGAAAAGTGTATGTGGGAGAAACAGGATATATCGTATCTTAACTAGAATATACATCGTTACTTAACTAGAGTTAAGGAATATGAAGAGTGTATTAAAAAGAAACAAATTGTTTAATCTGCTGTAGCTAGACACCAGCATACTACTGGCCATA
Source organism: Kuschelorhynchus macadamiae (assembly GCA_030620095.1). NCBI lineage: Eukaryota > Metazoa > Arthropoda > Insecta > Coleoptera > Curculionidae > Kuschelorhynchus > Kuschelorhynchus macadamiae. The sequence goes on along the minus strand of JAUTXW010003999.1, from coordinate 61,752 downwards.
GTATAAATGTAAAGGAAACAAAAGTTCTAGTATCGGTTTCAGGATGTTATAAACGAAAAGTTATGTCTTAACACAGGGTCGAGGTTCGGCGTGTAAAAACCCGCCTGAATTTCGTGGAGTAAGGATTCCTGAGGATGCCTTGTTGAATCGAAGGCGAAACGTCGGATAGAAATTTCAATTTAACACGGTCTAATCCCAAGAACCATGATTTCTTAATTTTCACGACCAAAGTTGTGAAAGCTTCTGTTCTATAAGAAAAGCCATAATTTGTTATTATTACAAAATAAATTGCTTTAATCTGCTTTGTTCGGTGCTGCGGGGACTTTTAGACAGAAAAATCACTGGCAGCAGAGTTTTTTTTAATATTTCATGTATGTTCATGTTCCAATATTAACTTTTATTTTTAACATGTTCGTATAATACAAACAAGTAGTTGCTAGGCCGTAACAAACAATTTCTCATACTATTTTGCAGTCAACAATTAGTAGGTTTGCACAAATTCAACGTCACTTTTTTATATGTTCGTAACAATACCAGCCAATAAGTGCTTTCTAATGCGCCGGCAGCGAATAATTTTGCTGTTACAAAGTAGAAGAACAATAGAGAAATGACGCTGACTCTTGGGCTAATATAAATTTAAAGCTTCTCGGATACGAAGTTCAAAGGAAAATCCAATAGCTTAGAAAAAGTACGCTCAATGACATACAATACTGCTTCTCTTGTAGCCCTTTAAAAGAGAAAAAAAACTTTAACTGATATAAAATCGACACCTTTTTCGAAGCTTTACTGCAAAAAAGCTCTTATCTCAAGAAAAAGGCAAGAAACTTGCAGGATATGTTGGTCGATAAATTGCTAACATTTATTCCATTTTACATCGGCGTAATCGAAAAGATGCATTGTATAAATATGGAGAAAAACTTTGGAAAATAGGTTTATATTTTTGCATACTGTAGGCTGACGAGAAAAAATATTTAGAAAAGGCTGGGTATTCTTACATTCTATAAAACCGTTTATTCCTTGTTTGCTATATTTTGACGATTTTTAAAACTATTATTGATTTACTTGATACTTCAGTACATCCTTCCCGAAAAGTCTTAGTACAAGGAATTTCTAAATATCATAAACGGAAAGGAGGTGATTCTTTGGTTTATTTAATGACTGAAATCCTAAACAAACGCTTCGTTACCGATCTACCGAGTGTTGTAATTTCAATATATTTTTAGATTTTTCTTTATAGCTCCTGAAATTTTTAAGGTAATTACCTCATTTTTTTAATAAAGGTACGCAATAGGAGCTACATGATTGCACATGTCAAACGGTTGTCAGAATCTACAAAGTGATATTTTTTCAGGGAACATGCCAACCTCTCCCCCTGAACTTTTCTGCGGTGCGCCGCTGGTTGATTCTAAAAAACAAAATCATTTTTCTACCTTTTTTAGAAAATTTTTGTCCTGTAGTTTTTTTTTCGTATCTCCAACTCTTATCGAGAAAAGATTGATTTTCTATAATTAGCTAGATTGAAATGGTCTCTAGTAGGCTATGGCTTTATTTGGACAATCGTTTGTTTTACTGATTTTGACATCTGGCAATTTAAATCGTTTAAGTTGTGTCAATCTTAAGAGTTGTACAGTGTAAAAGTGTTTTAAATACTCGTTATAAACTAATCTTGTTACAATGACAATTTATACGAATTCTGAAAGGCTGCCCAAGGATGTGCAGTCCATGGAAGCAAGGGAAGCAGTGCTTCCCCAAAAAAAAAATACAAAACATCTCCTAAAATCTAATTTTTAAAATAAGAAACCATTAATTTAGTTTATATTAAAAATGCTAAAATATTATCTTAATTATCAAGCCCATATTAAATGCGGCCTTGACTCCGACCGAGCCACAATAGAAATCGAATAGAACCTATGCGGGCCGCTAGCTTCTCTGCAGTCAAGTCCTGTATGCTGGATTTTCTGTGAATTGAGCCAGAGGTTATTGAACTTTCCACCGGCTGTTTGCAATTTTTGCATTTCACTCTCGTGCTTTAAGTGGGGGCGGAAGCTATCGTTGGAATAGGTTCTTTGTTTGAACGGCTATCCGTGTGTTGTGTGATACGTACGTCGCGTCGTTCATGGTGCGATATGGAAGACAATAATACGGACGTAGATATGCAAATACCGTCAACTTCGGCTGTCGGTAATAACGTTGAAAATGTATGTTGGAGAATTTAGTAAGAAGAGTGTGTGTGAATGTGTAGTGTGTGTCTTAATGATAAAGGGATTTTCAACATTAAACTTCGCTGATAAGCTTCAAATAATTTCCAAAGGAAGGGCAAAACCGCCTATGAAAAATTTAACCACAAAAATGAAAAACTGTATTAGACATTTTTATCCGGAAAGACAATACGAACAATTTAAATGGCTGACATGATGTGAAAATATAAGTAAATTATTTTGTAGCCATGTTTACTTTTTGAAAATAAAAAAGGTCTCTGGAATAAAACTGGTTTTCCCGATTTAAACAATTTCCATAAAGCTGTAAAAAGACACATTATGTCCAAAGCGCATTTGCACGCCGTCATAAAAAAAAGTCTACGGCAAAACCAGAATTGAACACGCTCTTAATAAATAGTTGGAAATTAGTCACCGCCAACACAATGAACTAGGCGATAAAAATAGGCAAATATTAAGAAGACTTATCGATGTTGTTTGTTTTCTCGGACAGCACGAATTGGGATTTAAAGGTCATGACGAAACAAGGGTTTCTTTAAATAGAGAAAATTTTCAAGATTTACTTAGTTTAATGGCTAAATATGATGATTGCTTAAAAAATCATTTAGAGCACTCTAGCGTTTTTCGCGGAACGTCGAATCGAATCCAGAGTGATTTAATTTCCGCTGTTGCAACCATTATTCTAAAAAGAATTAAGCAGGAGATTACCCAGGCGCGGTTCATTGCTGTTGTTCTAGACGAAACAACTGATATCACTAATTTTAGCCAATTTTCTATAGTAATACGCTACGTTAAAACAGACGGAAGTATTCAAGAGCGATTTTTAGGTTTTAAGAATGTGTCCGAAAATCATACAGCGGATGCATTATATACCGTAGTTTATAACGCTACTAAAGAAATTAATGGAGAGAAAAAATTAGTTGCTCAAAGCTATGATGGAGCTGCAGTGATGGCAGGACAATTAGGGAGTCTGCAAGCTAAAGTTCGAGAAACTTTCCCAAGTGCTGTGTTTGTCCATTGTTTTGCTCATAAATTAAATTTAATTTTATCCCAGTCCATCAATCACATTAAAAAGTGTAAAGTATTTTTCGTTACTTTAAGTGGCATGGCTGCTTTTTTTTCCAAGTCAACAAAACGTACACAAGCTTTTGGAGGAACATTTGATATTTCATTAATTGAAATAGATGAAGTTGATGGAGAAAAAAACATCTTAAGTATTATCTACAAATGGTGCATTGTCCACAAACGATTGCCCAAAGTAGCTCCTACTAGGTGGAACTATAATAGAAGACTTGTGTTAACAGAATCTGAAAATCGTGAATCACTGATTGAACTATTTGAGAATATAATAGAAAATAACGAAACGTGGGACACAGATGCAATAAATAGTTTGAAGGGGTTTTTGAACTGTTTGAAACGAGATTTTAATTTTAATTATTTGTTGAACATATTTTCAGAAATATTTCCATTCTCGGACAACGTTTTTAATATATTATAAACTAAAACAAATGATATTACTTTTTGCCTTAAAAAAGTCCATATTAAGCCAAAAAAGAGATGACTTTGACCCATTTTTGGAGAAAACGATGACGTTAAACGTAGACCCACAAGCCAAGCGTCTTCGAATAGACAAAGTCGGTGATGTTCAAACATCATAGACACGCCTCTTTTTTGAAATAATCGATCAAATTCAGCAACAAATAAGCTATAGATTTAACGGTTTAAATGATTTTAAATTCCTCGAGCTCTGCAATTTTGATGCATTTAAAGGAAAAACTTTTCCAGAAGATGCGTTTAAATCTCTTCTTCTTCATTATGGCCGGTTCTTCGACCGAGTGTTACTGCGATCTGAACTGAAAGTGATTTACGATACTGATGACATTAGCGCAAAAAATAACGCCAAGGAATTAATGCAATTTTTAAAAGGCAAGGAGCTGGAAGATGCCTACACCAAAGTGTCGAAATTGTGTGAATTAGTATTGACAATACCTGCCACAAGTTCATCAGTAGAACGCAATTTTTCAACACTTAAACGTATAAAAAATTTCGTGGGAAATTCAACGGGGCAGGAGAGACTTTCGCATACATCGCTGTTGTCCATTGAAAATAAACTTCTTCAAAATAGGTCGGAGCATCGACTTTTTATGATGACGTCATTGACGAATTTGCAAAAAATGATCGAAGAATCGAATTACACAAATAGGTAAGTTTCTAAAAATTGCTTCCCTTTCTTAAAATTTCACCGCACGCCCCTGCGTATATCCTACCAGAAACTCTAGGCATGACATATACCTTTCGACAGAATTAATAAAAAAATCAATTATTTACAACGCCATAAAACTTTACAATCATCTTCCATATTTTTGCACTTTATCGAAAAAAAAACCAAAGGGTACCTCATTGAAAGACCTTTTTACTGCGTTAATGATTTCTATAATGAATAAGTCTCATTAAAATGTTTTTTATTTGTTTGTTTACTTAAATCTTTTTCGGTGTCATGTTCCAGTTGTTAGCATATAATTTGAAAATCATTTTATAGGGTAATAGAATCGAAAAATATGATTTTTTTTTCGATTAATATTTCGTTTGTTTCTTTTAAGGTAAATTCCGCTTTGTCCATAAAAAAATTCCTGCGGCAATAAAGCATACTTTTGTTGTTGTTGTTTTTAGTTTTTTCTTTATAGCTCCGGCAATTTTTAAGGTATTTACCCCAAATTTTGTAATAATGTTACGCAATAGGAGCTACATGATTACACATGTCAAACGGTTGTCAGAATCTACAGGGTGATATTTTTTCAAGGGACATGCTTTCTTTTCTCCCCCTAAACTTTTACGCGATGCGCCGCTGGTAGATTCTAAAAAACAAAATCATTTTTCTATCTTATTGAGAAACTTTTTATTCTCTTGTAGTTTTTTCGTATCTCTAACCCTTATCGAGAAAAAAAATAAAAAACAATTTTCGGTAATTAGCTAGATGAAACTAATTTCTTTAAAATGGTGTCTAGTAGGCTATAGTTTTATTTGGATAATCGTTTGTTTTATTGATTTTGACTTCTGGCATTTCAAATCATAAGTTTTGTCAACATTTAGAGTTGTACAGTGTAACAGTGTTTTAAATACTTATTATAAACTAATCTTGTTACAATGACAATTTATACGCTCTCTGAAATGGCTGAGATGCATTTTATCTATGACCTTGCGAATGGAAATGCAAGAGAAGCCGTCTGTACGTCTGTACATGGAGCGGTATCCAAATATAATAATACTTGATCACAATACAAAATATTGTATTTAACTAATGCATTAAGGTATTTTTTTTTCACTCTATGATTGTGTTTCAAAATTTCCAAACTTCTTAACGCAATTGGTTCCATTAATTACTATTATCAGGCTAGTTAATAAAAGTAACATTGATATTAATATTGTCCAATGTCTGAAATCTTTTAGATTGGTACTAGATTTTTTTTTGTAATTTTCAGAAATATCTTTAATATGTTAAATAGGTAAATATCTAAATTTCTTAAAATTTTGTAACTTTTTTCTTATTCTTAATTATAAAAGGAATCACGTTTAGACAAAATTATAATTTTTAAACGCAACTCCATTTTAAGGAGCTACTACTTTCTCAATTTCCACTTCAAGAGAAGAAAATTAAAAACGAACAATTCTAATTTTATTAAGGGAATTTTAGAAATTGCACAGAAGGGGTATCGAAAAAGGGCTCTGAAAAACTATTGACATCTGATGGAGTATTATTTGACTTTTAAATTTCACCAGTTCTTAATTTAAGAATAATTAAAATATATTCAAGTAATTTCATTTATGTATTTATTTTTTTTCTTTATGTATTGTGGAAACATCCTAGACCTAGGAACTTTAGTAAGCCAAAAACTAAGTGCCAATTATTTATAGTGCGCTTGTACATCATGTAGTTAAAAAAATGTATGCTTATTATTAAAATAGAACGGAAGCTTTCACTGCTTTGGTCAATTAAGAAATCATGGTTCTTGGGTTTAAACCGTGTCAAATTGGAATTACTTTCTGATGTCTCGCCTTCGATTGCACGAGGCAGGGATCTTTCCTCCACGAGATCTGAACAGTGAATGAGCTCGAAGAGATTCAGGCGGGCTTTTATACCCGACTTGTGCTCGCCGAACCGTGTCCCTATGTTAAGATCGGTGTGATGTAGACCGTAACCCGTATCTCTATTGACATTTTTTGTATGTTTAAATATTTCAATAGACTCTCTAACTTTTCGTTTATAAAAACCTGGAACCGATGCTAGAACCTTGGTTTCCTTTACATTTATGATATGGCCAGTGTTATGCTGGTGTTCAGCTACAGCAGATTGAACAATTTGTTTCTTTTTAATACATCGTTCATGTTCCTTAAGTCTAGTTGATATTGAGCGTCCTGTTTCTCCCACATACACTTCTCCACAGGAGCAAGGAATTTTATATCCTTCTTGTGTTTGAAAAGTGACAAGATCTTTCGGGAATCGTAAGCATTGTCCAATCTTCTTATGTGTATTGAAGATTGTACGTATGTTGGACCGCCGAAGTAATCGTCCTATTTTGTCCATAGTGCCATGTATGTAGAGAAGAACAACACTACCTAATGGTGGCTCTTTATCATTTTCCTTTGGACGAATGGTATAGGAAACCTTAATACAGTTCGGTAGAAAATGAAATTCTACATTTAATAGTGCATAAAGTTATAGGGTGTCCCTTTTAAAAAAACGGACTTTAGCGGCTTTGAAAATGTGAATGTTTGCCGCTGAATTTAGGACACCCTGTATAAAAATAGACAAATTCAATAAAAAAAATAGAAACCTAAGATTATTTACCGATCGTCTGCAAAATATGAAGATTATATCTTCAAAACTTACAAAAATATGAGATTTCAAAATTTGGTACCCCGAAGGCTCATTTTCGGTTCAAGGTCGAGTATCTTAAGAACGCTTGAACCTAGGTATAGAACATGCTACATAAAATAGTATTAAAATTCCCCGTAGAATCCAAAAATATCATAAAATGCAGGGTGTTCCGTTTAAAATAAGCAAGTTGATACCAACTTCCGGTTAAACCGGAAGTGACAGGAAGTTGAAAATATCTCAAAAAAGAAGTACCCCTTGACCTTACCTTAATCCCAAAATTTGAAATTTTTATCTAAATGGCATCATCAAAAACTTTTAATGAACGGGTCGCGTGAATAACCCTGTATATATATATATATATATATATATATATATATCTATGTATATATGTATATATATATATATATATATATATATATATATATAAATCTTGCGGCGTCGCTATGTACAACCAAAAACTGAGGTGAAAAAAAATAGGAATTTGCTAGTATTACTTCCATTTTAAATTTTTCACAAACCTTTGTGAAAATATAGATTTAAAATCTTCACTTAAACTTAATATGCTATTTAGTCTTGAAATTTTTGTTTTTGAGCAATATCCATCAAATTTAAGGTAAATTTATCATTTCACAATTTAAGTTTGTTTTAATATATCATGAGAGTTTGCGGTGAATAACTAAAGCAGTAGCAAAGTGATTTTCTGGAATTTTCAGTATTTGCAGAAATATATGAATAATGTAATATTACCTGCCTTCATTCGCAAAATTTCTTTACATTGTAAAGTAACTGCGAATAATATTCTAGTAAATTAACTATCAAAAAAAAACAAGAGAATAATGGAAAAGCATAAATAAGGTCTGTATTAATAAAGTGACGTTAGAAATGTATAAATCATTCAAAGGAGTATTTACTAAGGGCTAATTTAAGTTTAGTTTAGACTTAGCCTGTAGTTTAAACAACCGAATGGTCCACAGCCATTGGTCGGTTTCATTTAAGTCCTAACACTGGAACCTGTGGTGGAAGATAGACCAAAATACAAGAGTACTAACCACATTACACCACAACTTGTTACGTTCTGGACGCGCGTTTCGCTAATCAAGTTAGCATCAGCAGCAGATGTTATATCATCTGCTGATGATGTCTGTCTGTCTGTTCGCGGCATAGCTAAAAAACTACTTACCCGATTGAGTTCAAATTTTAGTCAATAAAATTAAGGGTCATGTGGGGATCCCTAGTAATATTTTGGTAAAAATTCAATATGGCGGAACAATGTTAATAAAATTATTACTAAAAAATCTTATTGCCCAATTTTACGGAAGCGCAGAAGGGCCACAATTTTTTTTATTTTTTAATTCTGAGTTTAAAGTCGGAATTTACCAAAATTCTGAATTTAAAGTCAGAATTTAACAAAATTCTGAGTTTAAAGTCAGAATTTAACAAAATTCTGAGTTTAAAAATAGAATTTAACAAAATTCAGAGTTTAAAGTCAGAATTTAACAAAATTCTGAGTTTAAAGTCAGAATTTAACAAAATTCTGAGTTTAAAGTCGGAATTTAACTAAATTCTGAGTTTAAAGTCAGAATTTAACTAAATTCCGAGATTAAAGTCGGAATTTAACAAAATTCTGAGTTTAAAGTCAGAATCTAACAAAATTCTGAGTTTAACGGAATTTAACAACATTCTGAGTTTAAAGTCGGAATTTAACAAAATTCTGAGTTCAAAGTCAGAATTTAACAAAATTCTGAGTTTAAAGTAGGAATTTAACTAAATTCTGAGTTTAAAGTCAGAATTTAGCTAAATTCCGAGTTTAAAGTCAGAATTTAACAAAATTCTGAGTTTAAAGTCGGAATTTAACTAAATTCTGTGTTTAAAGTCAGAATTTAATCCGTACGATTGTATAACAGACTGGAACCAAAAAAACAAGTTCAATGTTCTTGTTTGAATAATGGCAAATATGCTATGAATTGTTCCACCAAACTACAGATAGTGAAAAAAATGATAAAAGGGGGAGGGTACAAAATAAAAGTTTCCTATTTTGATTTTTGAGTGTTAAATAAGTCCCTGACAAATTAAACATATGTTTAATTAGTTCATTTTATGTATTTTTATTTATTTCTATTGCTGAAAAAAAAAGCCAAAATGTATACAAGAAAACATATACATTAAAAGGTTCACAAAATAAAAAAGGTAATACCAAACGATAAATAAGTCTTAAGAAATGGTTCATATATGTTTCAACGATTTAAGGGTGTCTCGCGAAATATACTAACAGAGCTCCCCCTCTGTTTCAGGGTGATTCAAGTTGAGTGTCCTATTAGAAATATCTGGAGAATCAACGAATAGGATGTTTTGAGAATTTCGCTTTGGCCATAGATGAACATAATATGCTCTCATTATAAAATATTTTAAATTGCGCGGTGTTGCCGCTTTTATTAAATTTTTATATTTTTCTAAAAAATTCAAGTACTTATTGAGTTACTTTTCTCATGCCTAAATTTAACTGTTGTCGAGAAAATGGCGCTAGAACCATGACAATTTTGAACCTTTGAAGCTCGATAAATCTCAAACGAGTTTACTTGCAACGAAATGGATTTCACTTATCTGTCTTAATATTTAATTATCTATCTCCTGACACCAATTTCAGGTTTGGCAGGAGACGCCAAAAATGCATTTCGTTAATTTCTGACTTTAAACTCAGAATTTAGTTAAATTCCGACTTTAAACTCAGAATTTAGTTAATTTCTAACTTTAAACTAAGAATTTAGTTAAATTTCGACTTTGAACTCAGAATTTTGTTAAATTCTGACTTTAAACTCAGAATTTAGCTAAATTCTGACTTTAAACTCAGAATTTAGTTAAATTCCGACTTTAAACTCAGAATTTTGTTAAATTCCGACTTTGAACTAAGAATTTTGTTAAATTCTGACTTTAAACTCAGAATTTTATTAAATTCTGACTTTAAACTCAGAATTTTGTTAAATTCTGACTTTAAACTCAGAATTTTGTTAAATTCTGACTTTAAACTCAGAATTTTGTTAAATTCTGACTTTAAACTCAGAATTTTGTTAAATTCCGACTTTAAACTCAGAATTAAAAAATAAAAAAAATTGTGGCCCTTCTACGCTTCCGTACAATTTACCTCAAATTTTGCACAAAAATCATGTGCTACATAGGAATGAACTGGCAACATTTTGATATGAATCCCAGGTAGCAAAACCAAATAGCGGCATAATCAAATATTTAAAAAATCAGCTTGAAAATACTGAAATTTAATACATACCCTAGCAAACAATTATAATTCAAACTTTAAGAAATGGTAACAGCCAAAGACTGAAACTGCGTTGCAAAGATTTTTGAAGGAATATTGGACATAATACCCAACACTTGTCATTTCCTTTCTATAAACTTTGGAGGATTCCACTAACACTGCCAACGTTTTACCGCTGTTCCTAATCTCTTTTTATGAGAATTAGTATAATACCCAGAAAGGACATAAAGAAGTTTTAACCGTGCCTTGAGGGTTCGGTCTTTTAATGCCGCCTATATTGTAAGAATGCTATAACAGGGGCGAATTTATTAATTAAAACCTTGAATTGTTAAAAAACTAGGAAAATAATTTATATTGCCTTCTCATTGTAACAAGATTTACAAATCTGAATTGTTTTTTGTCACTGAGCTAATTTCTTTTTACCTATTGTAAAAGTCTTTGATTAGCATTCATTCTGCTCCACGGAACTTTCTTTTATGAAAAAAACGGTAAATATCTTTTGCTCAGAACTTCCCTCATTATAAATTTTTCGATTTAATAGGAATATCTATTTCAGTACACAGTCATTAATAATATTTTCAAAGATTTATATTGGGCACCATCATACCAAAGTTTTACCAGTACATTCCAATGTAACACTTAATGTCCGTACAAAATTTGAGGTAAATTGGACAATTAGTCTTTTTATTAGTACTTTTATTAACGTTTCTCTACAATATTTCACTACGAGATCATCACCAGACCCTTAATTTTTCACTAAAAAATACCGCGAACTGACAGAAAGTCGTTGTAATTCGGTCTACAGCTATTAATTAGTTGTGTATGTGTTGTGTTATTCGTCTACGAGTAACAAGTTAAAATGGTTCACAATGGCTTCTCAGCTACATTTTATAGAAAATTTAAAAAATCACAAATTAGTTATGTCATACCCGAACAAAACAACCTAAAGCGGTATTTTAAGGAAACAAAAAATAAAAACGTAACAAAGGGTTATGGTTATGATAGATGGTAGAATTATAGTAGTGATTCAAGTACTGCAACTCTCCGCATGCTACGACACAACGCATTAACAAACAAAAATCTTTTTTGGCTTTTTCGCAACTGAATAAGAATATTTAACTTTAGATTAATTGAAGCAGATATTTAATATAATTACATACCTCAACATGTAGACTAGTCTGTCTACGGAATGTTTCGATACATAATATAAACAATATTATTTAAGCAAGCATAAGAAATTATATCATTTACCTTAAGTTTTTATAGACACATAGTAGTTGTACAAATACTATGTGTCTATAAAAACTTAAGGTAAATGATATAATTTTTTATGCTTGCTTAAATAATATTATTTATATTATGTATCGAAACATTCCGTAGACAGACTAGTCTACATGTTGAGGTATGTAATTATATTAAATATCTGCTTCAATTAATCTAAAGTTAAATATTCTTATTCAGTTGCGAAAAAGCCAAAAAAGTTTTTGTTTGTCAATCTAACCGCAACAAATAATCTGAACACATTTAAAAACAACGCATTAAATTTTAAAAAACCGGCGGAATGTTCCCAAATCGTAACAGCTTTAAAATACGATTTAATAAGAACGTCAGTGTAATTGGGTAGAAGTGACAGTTGCGTGTTTAAAGAATCCAAAACTATAAAAGCGTATGGGAGCAGTCGTAGACTCTTGATGTTAAGTAATTTTCTCAGTAAAGAAATGCAGCCAACCTAAAAGTAAAAGTCCAATAGAACGCCATTATTTATTTTTATCTCCCCTGTAAATATTTAGCTATGATGTTTGTTTTTGTGAGTATAAAGAATAAAAATGCATACAAATCATCACTCTTTATAATAAGGTATTTAATGATAATTACTATTTAAACCAAAGACCAAAATTACGTTTTTGAGATTTAAATTGGCCAATATATTTTACCAAAATGTATTGAAATTGCCTGCGTTTTAATTTTAGGTCCTTGGCATTGCCAGAAGACTTATTTTAAATATATTAATGACATAAATAAATTATGTCCAATTAACTGGGCGTAAATCGCAAAAAATCTCCTTTCTTTTAGAAGTTATTTATAGAAATATGTATGGTAAAAAATAATGCTCATTGATTTGCGGAATAACTTTATTTTTCCACGTTCAAGTAAGCTTTCTGTAAACAAGTAGAGATCAAAAACCAGATTTGTTACGGAAAGTACAGAGTTAAGGATTTGAATTTCATGTTGTTAGGTGCACTTCAAAAGTTTCTCGTTATATCACTCACTCATTCTTTAGGTTGTTATAGAGCTCATAAATAGGTTTTCGCAGATGTTGCTCATAGTAATGGTTTAGAGTATTCAACAGCTTAATGTGTTCTTATTGTGTTGTATTTGTAACACCGTAAAATAAAAATTTCACTTTGCATACAAGTAAATATGTAATTAAAATATGAACATAGAAAAACGTGACAAAATTAATGTTAGAATTAAGACGAAGATCACATTAATTATTATTATTAATAAAAATGTAGCATAGTTTGAATAATGTTTTCAAATAAAGCCAGACAAATGAATCGAAATTTCCCTATTTATGAATATTTCTTTTTATTAGTAATAATGAAGTTGTGACCCAATTTAGTTCAATACTACAATAATAAATATTTTTATTGGGTGCCATTTTGTTTCATCATATTGGATTCCTACAAATATTTTACCAGTTTCTACCTATATCACACTTGATTTTTGGGCAGAATTTAAAATAAATTCAATACGTAGTTTTTACATTGACACGCACAGCCATTTTGTTACGTCATTTTGAATTCCTACCAGTTTATCCCTATACCACATTTAATTTTTCTGTACAGGGTGATCAGTTAAGGGTAGCGAGCGGCCATATCTCATAAGATATTAGTGGTATAGATTTGAGAAAAAAAAATCGTAATAAAAGTTGCCAAGAGAAATTGCTGAAAATTATTTTCGAGTTTGTCAAACGTCCGCTAGAGGGCGTAACAACCAACACCAAGTAGAAAAATGGGGTTTTTATAGAATTTTGCCTAATGAAAATATATCGATGATATCATTTTCATATTTAGTGACCATTTCCCTACACTTTTTGTCTAAAATGTTTTGTTCTATATATCAAAATAAAGCGATGGGAGAAGTTCAATTGTTTTTTCAAACAAACCAAGATGTCTCCCGTTTCTTTTGACCGATTTTAGCAAACTTAGGCTCATATGAAAGAGCATAATTTGCACTACAAAACGCTTATTTGGTTTTGAATTTTTGACTTTTGCTGGCGTCGCTAGATGGCGTTAACTGAATTAGTAGCATATTTTTTAGTTTTTTTCAAAAAAAAAAACAAATGTAATGCTATATTCATTTTTACATATTTTAAAAGGGAATAAATTTCTCTATAATTTAATGAAAATAATTTATCATCTACCTTTTTTTGAACCGTTGATATTGACCGAAATATTATTTTATTTTATTAAAAAATGGCACGCCATTGCTTTTTGTCAAAATAAAAATCATTTTCGTAATCATTTATTAGTTGCTAACAAAAAGAACCTCTTGACTTTTTTTCGTTAGACGAACGGTTTTGGATTGAAAAAATAAGATGTTTAACAATGATAACTATAAGGTTCAAAATTATTTTTAAATATTACATCTTACAAAAATAAAATTATTTTTATCATTAATAATCATTTAATTAGCGAGAGAATGCCTTGGTTCATAATTTATAATTAATAATTATTATTATTTCATAAATTAAATTAAAAATCAGACTTAACTAACATCGCATTTAAGCGAAGCAGGCCATTATCTACGTTAAGAAACAAAACACCAAATTGTCAATCACGTTGATATTCATTTTGATAGTTCCTGCTAATGACATTTAATTTAATGTTATGTAAAAAGTATTTTTACAACAAATCATGCTTTTACGAATGAAGAAGCCTTTGATATGTTGAGAATTTATTTTCAATGACACCATTCGAGAATGGTTTTTCATCGTTTAGCCTTACGTTTAAGGCAACATGGCCAAGTGCAACCAACTCCAACTTTGAGAAGAAATCGTAGAGTAAGAAGAGAAGATAACATTATAAATGTGTTGGCTTATATTCATGTAGACCCCCATTTAAGCATAAGAGAGATCTCCAGAGATTTAGGAATATCCTATGGCTCAGTGCAAAAAATATTAATGGATTTTAAAATGCATCCATATCACATCGTGATTCATCAAGCCCTAAATGACACTGACTTTGAATGTAGGCTCGATTACTGCTACTGGCTTAGAGACCACATTAGGGAAAACCATCATATTTTGTCACAAATATTATGGACAGACGAAGCATCGTTTTGCAGTAATGGCAGGGTAAATCTTCATAACGTGCATTACTGATCGGATACTAATAACACTGGTTACGTGAAGATTATCAGCAGGGTCGATGGAGCGTCAACGTCTGGTGCGGTGTTATTAATGGTGCTATTATCGGTCCGCACATCTTTAATGGCAATCTAACCGGTGACATGTATTTAAACTTTTTATTTAACGATTTACCAGGACTCTTAGAAAATGTGCCTTTACAAGTAAGAATAAACATGTGGTTTCAACAAGACGGATGCCCGGCACATTATTCACGAAATGTGCAAGATTTTTTGAACAGGCATTTTCCTAACCGTTGGATTGGTAGCGGCAATCTATTTTTCTGGCCACCACGGTCCTCCGATTTAACCTGCCTTGATTTTTATCTGTGGGGCCGAATAAAGGATTTGGTGTGTAAAACTCGACCAACTACTCGAAAAGACATGATAGTCCGAATTCAAAACGCCATAAATATTATACCAAGAGCGGAAATTGAGACAGCTGTCAACTCCACCCAGAAGAGATTGGACCAGTGCATTCAAAATAATGGACAACATTTTGAACATTTACGACAAAACTATTAATTTATTTTTAACGTTGTTGCTGTTGTTGGACAGTTTTATTAAGATTTTTCATTGTTAAACATCTTATTTTTTCAATCCAAAACCGTTCGTCTAACGAAAAAAAGTCAAGAGGTTCTTTTTGTTAGCAACTAATAAGTGATTACGAAAATGATTTTTATTTTGACAAAAAACAGTGGCGTGCCATTTTTTATAGAGAAATTTATCCCCTTTTAAAATATGTAAAAATGAATATACCATTACATTTGTTTTTTTTGAAAAAACTAAAAAATTTGCTACTAATTCAGTTAACGTCGTCTAGCGACGCCAGCAAAAGTCAAAAATTCAAAACCAAATAAGCGTTTTGTAGTGCAAATTATGCTCTTTCATATGAGCTTAAGTTTGCTAAAATCGGTCAAAAGAAACGGGAGACATCTTGGTTTGTTTGAAAAAACAATTGAACTTCCCCCATCGCTTTATTTTGATATATAGAGCAAAACATTTTTGACAAAAAGTGTAGGGAAATGGTCACTAAATATGAAAATGATATCATCGATATATTTTCATTAGGCAAAATTCTATAAAAACCCCATTTTTCTACTTGGTGTTGGTTGTTACGCCCTCTAGCCGACGTTTAACAAACTCGAAAATAATTTTCAGCAACTTCTCTTGGCGACTTTTATTACGATTTTTTTTTTCTCAAATCTATACGACCAATATCTTATGAGATATGGCCGCTCGCTACCCTTAACTGATCACCCTGTACAATTTAAAGCCAGTTGAATAAGATTTTCTAAAGTTGATTTTTTACGAAACATTCTTTGGTCATTATTTTGTTCCACCACTTTGAAATGGTACCACAACTTTATTACGTTATATTGAATATATGGATGTATATTTTATCCAGTTATTAACGCTCAAATGTAAGTGCCATTAAATTCCTTGCGCCATTTGCGGGGTTCAGTTCAGCATTTTGACCACAGACAAAATAAAAATCTTTGCTTCTCTATGGTTTTACTAGGACTAAGCAAATCACAAGAGTTGCAACAAATCTACAGGAAAGTGTCACTAGCAGCGACCGGATTTACTCCCACTACTCTTCATGATGTCAAATACAGCCTATATATATAACAGAATGATCTTTTTTCTTTTATAGAGAAACTGAAGACTAAAATAATGTTTGCGGATTGATATGTGGGGTCAATCTAAGCGTGGGGCCGTGTATTTTGCTCAAACAGGACTCTTTTGCGACTTTTAATTTTAGAAACTAAAAGTATACTGTTCTCTACTAAGTATTAGGGAACAGATTATTATGTTTTCAGTGAAAACAGTAAAGAAATAAATACATATATTTCATTTTTTCCTTTTAGAACACTTTATATATTATACTTATGTTTTTATTCTTACTTTTCACTTTAAAATATATAGAAACGTCTGGAAAGTTTCTGAAATTTTAACTTTTAAAGTTTTCGGGAAAGTCGGCTTTAAACAACAAAACTGAATTACTGTTTTGAAGTTTTGGCAGATTTCCAATAACTTTTTATATTCTTCTGAAAATTTCAAGAATTTTCTTGGACACATCAATGGAAATTTCCCCCGACTTACTTTTCCGGGAAATGATGCAAAATTGTCAATAATGTAACCATTCCTGTCATTTATTTCATTTGTTTCCGTTGTGATCTATTTCTTAATATATCGATATATCGCAACAACATATCGATATACCGTTGCCATCCCTAGCCGTAAGCAGTATTTATTCACTGATTCGTGGTGTAGGCAGTGTAACAACATTGTCTTCGGACTCACTACCAAACCACACCAAACTAATATTTGGTTAAACAGTTGAAATCCTCAACCCGTGATGTTAGATGTTTCGAAGCATGGCTGGTTTTGCAAATATTGGCAACATTTCCAGAAGAAACAAGTATCTTAATAACAGGGGCGTGAGGTCCATGGAAGCAAGGGAAGCAGTTCTTCCCCAAAAAAAATTACAAAACATCTAAAAATATATAAACATAAAAAAATGCTAAAATATTATCTTAATTATCAAGACCATAATAAATGCGGCCTTGACTCCGACCGGCCACAATAGAAAATCGAATAGAACCTATGCAGGCAGCTAGCTTCTCTGCAGCCAAATCCTGTATGCTTGATTTCCTGTGAATCGAGCCAGAGCTTATTGAACTTTCCGCCGGCTGTTTGTAATTTTTGTATTTCAGTCGCGTGCTTTAAGTGTTGGCAGAAGCTATCGTTGGAGTAGGTTCTTTATTTGAACGGCTATCCGTGTATTGTGTGATACATACGTCGCGTTGTGCATGGTGCGATATGGAAGACAATAATACGGACCACAAAAATGAAAAACTGTATTAGACATTTTTCTCCGGAAAAACAATACGAACAATTTAAATGGCTAACAGAGTGTAAAAATATAAGTAAATTATTTTGTTAGCCATGTTTACCTTTTGAAAATGAAAAAGGTCTCTGGAGTAAAACTGGTTTTTCCGATTTAAACAATTTCCTTAAAGCTGTAAAAAGACACATTATGTCCAAAGCGCATTTGCACGCCGTCATAAAAGAAAAAGTCTTCGACAAAACCAGAATTAAACACGCCCTTAATAAACAGTTGGAAATTAGTCACCGCCGACACAATGAACTAGTTGATAAAAATAGGCAAATATTAAGAAGACTTATCGATGTTGTTTGTTTTCTCGGACAGCACGAATTCGGATTTAAAGGTCATGAAAAAAAAAGGGTTTCTTCAAATAGAGGAAATTTTCAAGATTTACTTAGTTTAATGGCTAAATATGATGATTGGTTAAAAAATCATTTAGAGTTGTCTAGCGTTTTTCGCGGAACGTCGAATCGAATCCAGAATGATTTAATTTCCGCTGTTGCAACCATTATTCTAAAATGAATTAAACACGAGATTGGCGAGGCGCAGTTCATTGCTATTGTTCTGGACGAAACAACTGATATCACCAATTTTAGCCAATTATCTATAGTAATACGCTACGTCGAAACAGACGGAAGTATTCAAGAGCGATTTTTAGGTTTTAACAATGTGTCCGAAAATCGCACAACAGATGCTTTATATACCGTAGTTTATAACGCTACTAAAGAGATTAATGGAGAAAAAAAATTAGTTGCTCAAAGCTATGATGGAGCTGCAGTGATGGCAGGACAATTAGCGGGTCTGCAAGCTAAAGTTCGAGAAACTTTCCCAAGTGCTGTGTTTGTACATTGTTTTGCTCATAAATTAAATTTAGTTTTACCACAGTCCATCAGTCACATTAAAGAGTGTAAAGTATTTTTTGTTACTTTAAGTGGCATGGCTGCTTTTTTTTCAAGTCAACAAAACGTACACAAGCGTTGGACTCCATTGTCCACAAACGATTGCCCAAAGTAGCTCCTACTAAGTGGAACTATAATGGCAGACTTGTGTTAAGAGTATCTGAAAATCGTGAATCACTGATTGAACTATTTGGGAATATAATAGAAAATAATGAAACGTGGGACTCAGAAGCAATAAATATTTCGAGGGGGTTTCTGGACTGTTCGAAACGAGATTTTAATTTTAATTATTTGTTGAACATATTTTCAGAAATATTTCCAATCTTGGACAATGTTTTTAATATATTACAAACTAAAACAAATGATACTGCTTTTTGCCTAAAAAAAGTGGATGATTTTAAATCTATGTCAAGCCAAAAAACAGATGATTGACCTATTTTGGGAGAAAACAATGACATTAAATGTAGAGCCACAAGCCAAGCGTCTTCGAACAGACAAGGTGGGAGATGTTCAAACATCATACAGACGCCTCTTTTACGAAATAATCGATCAAATTCAGCAACAAATAAACTATAGATTTGACGGTCTAAATGACTTTTAAATTCCTCGAGCTATGTAAATTTTGATGCATTTAAAGGAAACACTTTTCCAGAAGATGCGTTTAAATCTCTTCTTCATTATGGCCAGTTCTTCGACCGAGTGTTACTGCGATCTGAACTAAAAGTGATTTACCAAACTGATGACATTAGCGCAAAAAATAACGCTAAGGAATTAATGCAATTTTTAAAAGGCAAGGAGCTCGAAGACGCCTACACCGAAGTGTCGAAATTGTGTGAATTAGTATTGACAATACCTGCCACAAGTTCATCAGTAGAACGCAATTTTTCAACACTCAAACATATAAAAAATTGTGTGAGAAATTCAACGGGCAGGAGAGATTATCGCATACATCGCTGTTGTCCATTAAAAATAAACTTCTCCAAAATATGTCGGAGCATCGTCGTTTTCATGATGACTTCATTGACGAATTTGCAAAAAATGATCGAAGAATCGAATTACATTACAAATAGGTAAGTTTTCTAAAAATTTCACCGCACGCCCCTGCAGAATGATCTTTTTTCTTTTATAGAGAAACCAAAGACTAAAATAGTATTTGCGGGTTGATCTGCGGGGTCAATCTAAGCGTGGAACCATGTGTTTTGCTCAAACCCGACTTTTTTGCGACTCTTAATTTTAAAAACTAAAAGTATATTGTTCTCTACTAAGTACTAGGGAACAGATTATTATGTTTTCAGTAAAAGCAGTAAAAAATCAATACATATATTTTATTTTTTCCTTTTAGAACACTTTATATATTATACTTAGGTTTTTATTCTTACTCTTAATTTAAAAGTATATGTAAACGTCTGAAAAGTTTCTGGAATTTAATCTTATACACCCGTATTCACTAAAAAGGTTTAAGAGTTAAACCAGGTCTAGTTGCCTTGCTACTTAAAACTGTTAGTTCTCCAGTTTTATTCCGCTTGTCACTGTCATTTTGTAATTGTGACATTTAGAAAAATTATTTGTTCATTTGTTAGAAATATCATCTTAAACCTATAACTGTCAAATTAGACCTGGTATAATTTAAACCTCTTTAGTGAATACGAGTGTCAAAGTTTTCGGAAGTCGGTTTTAAACAACAAAATTTAATTGCGGTTTTGAAGTTTTGGCAGATTTCCAATAACTTTTTATATTCTTCTGAAAAATTCAAGAATTGTCTTGGACACATCAATGGAGATTTCCCCCGACTTACTTTTCCGGGAAATGATGTCAAATTGTCAATAATGTTACCATTCCTGTCATTTATTTCATTTGTTTTCGTTGTGATCTATTTCTTAATATATCGATATATCGCAACAACATATCGATATACCTTTGCCATCCCTAGCCGTAAGCAGTATTTATTTATTGATTCGTGGCGTAGGCAGTGCAACAACATTGTCTTCGGACTTACTACCAAACCACACCGAACTAATATTTGGTTAAACAGTTGAAATCCTCAACCCGAGGTGTTAGACATTTCGAGGCATGGCTGGACAATTGAAGAAGAGACATTAACTCCGGTTTCCAGAAGAAACAAGTATCCCAATAATATGCAAGTGTAAGAAATGTAGGTATTTCTTTTTTTAGTATGATATGGTTATTTTTCTAAATTTTGTCATTTTTTAGAAGGTGTTAGTAAGCTACTGTCTTGCAGGAAACATAATCTGGCATGCATATTACCGTGTGCCTGTCTAGAGATAAAGATGAGCAAGAACAGTTTAACATACAAAAATACCCAGGAAAATTTGGTTGATGTACAAGGTGTTCCAGCGAGGACTGAACAGGGACCTATTTTCGACCTTCCTTGTATTTTGGAAAAATTCAAAATAGCCAATCGATGTATTTTTTCTTGTAGAATCCAAAAATGTCATCGAAAAAATATTTGAACCAGAAACAAAAGAGTTACGCTATGCATCAGGTGTTTTTTAAATGGAATGTATCGTTTTTTATACGATTTTTGGAAAGAGTGATTTTTTTTATGTCCGTTCTGATTAAAAGATTTGATTTTGCGATAGCTGTTTATATTACATTTTAATGTTTTACAAACTAAAATTTTAGCTTCACCTGTTTAAAATATACGATAGGTTGGTATAGGTGATCAAGGTAAAATGACGTTTGAATGCTTTGTCAATAAAAATTGACATTATTTTCATTATTGTCGAAGTCTTCACCTAAAAAATATATTTGACTCTGATCGAAATGAAATACTCTTTGGACGAGAGACTACAGATTGTTATGCTATTTTACAAGTGCCAAGAAAATGCAAGAGAAGCAAGAAGAAGATTTATTGCAAATTTTCATAGAAATATATCCATCAATACAATTCTAAGGATAAAAAACCTATTTGAGGAAAGTAAAACTTTACATGATAGAAACAGAAATTCAATAAAAAATAATTATTAAATAATAAAATAAAACTACTAATAACATAAGTTTTCAATGTGACCGCCGTTTTTCTCGAAACAACATCGATAACCCCTTTGTAGCCTTTCTAAACTTGCTGTTACAATATGATTTTCCTGGTTAAGGCGGTTTATTTCATCGACAATTTTTCCCATGATCTCTTGAATATTTTCGTTTCGTTGTCTGTATACGACGTTCTTCAAATGGCCCCAAAGAAATGTATCCAAAACTGAGAGGTCGGGGCTATTGGGCGGCCAAGCATATGTTCCATTTCGCCCCATCCATTCGTTATGGCGCCGATTTAAAAATTGAACCACATCATGCACGGCATGAGGAGGCGCCCCATCATGTTGCCAAATTAAATTCTGATATTCTGCCAATGGTAAGTCTTCCAAAAAATTTTCAATTTCGTTTTCTAAAAACTCATAAGATCTGTGCCCATTTAAAGTCCCGTTAAAAAATATTGGTCCCAAAATTTTATTGTTTTTTATCCCACACCAAACATGAATAGAATTCTTCCCTTGAAATTTAATAGTCTGGAACTTTTTTGGATTTTCAATGGCCCAGTGGTGACTATTATGTCTGTTGAATACTCCCGATGTTGTGAAAGTAGCTTCGTCGGTCCACACAATATTTTTGAATAAATCAGGGTCTTCGTTTTCTTGCCGAATTACCATTTGAGAAACAAATTGGAAGCGGAGTTCTTTTTGTGCCGGTGTTAGGTGCTGAAGTGGAAGGATACGAAAAGGCCTAAATTTATGAATTTTCAGAGTCCTGTAAACAGTCCCTCGGGTAACTCTTCTGCGCCTTACGCCGCCACCGTACTGAACTTCCCGAACTGCATCCGAAATAGATTTGGTTGGATTAACTTGAAAATAATTTATAATGGCCTGGTCTCGATTTCTTCTTCTTTGTATATTTCTTTTTCTATCATGTAAAGTTTCATTTTCCTCAAATAGGTTTTTTATCCTTAGAATTGTATTGATGGATATATTTCTATGAAAATTTGCAATAAATCTTCTTCTTGCTTCTCTTGCATTTTCTTGGTACTTGTAAAATAGCATAACAATCTGTAGTCTCTCGTCCAAAGAGTATTTCATTTCGATCAGAGTCAAATATATATTTTTTAGGTGAAGACTTCGACAATAATTAAAATAATGTCAATTTTTATTGACAAAGCATTCAAACGTCATTTTACCTTGATCACCTATACCAACCTATCGTATATGTTAAACAGGTGAAGCTAAAATTTTAGTTTGTAAAACATTAAAATGTAACAAACAGCTATCGCAAAATCAAATCTTTTAATCAGAACGGACATAAAAAAAATCACTCTTTCCAAAAATCGTATAAAAAACGATACATTTCATTTAAAAAACACCTGATGCATAGCGTAACTCTTTTGTTTCTGGTTCAAATATTTTTTCGATGACATTTTTGGATTCTACAAGAAAAAATACATCGATTGGCTATTTTGAATTTTTCCAAAATACAAGGAAGGTCGAAAATAGGTCCCTGTTCAGTCCTCTCTGGAACACCCTGTACATGGTGTTCCATGTTGGGTACTTTTGCGGGGTATCTCGGTTATTTGTATAGATAGAATTTGCGGTTTTCACAACAGTGTGCTATTTTTTCGTGAAAAGATGCCGTGAACAAAATTATCATAGCCCTTTTAGTTTTTAAGATACAGGGCTAAATTGAAAATGTTGCATATTCAGGCACCCCTCGTATGGTGCTTATATATTTTTTCCCGTAGAACTCAATTCCGTCTTCGGAATTAATATACAGGGTCAGGTCAAAAAGTTATCGGACCCTACTTTATTTTTTTTTATGGAAAACCCTGTATATTTATAGACTATAAAAATAAATGCATAACCTAATAGTAGGCCATGAATAACAATAATAAAGAATTAAAAGTTACATATTGCTAACGAAGAATTGGATGCCTTGCATATACAGGGTGACAATTTAAAAACTTGAAATGGCCATATCTTAGGAAGGAAAAACTTAATCAAAAAACGCTCAAAACACTTTCTATAAAATGAAGAGGGAACAAATAAAAGCGTATTATTCGACCCTTATCTGTAACCCCTTGGATAAGGTGAGATACACCTCTAAAATCTTAAATAGAAAGGGGGGTCGAGTGATACATCATGTTAAAGCTCTTGAAAAATGCTTTCCAATGGTACCATAGGAAGCTGTTTTTCGTGAAATTCTTCTGTATTTATTAAAGGAAACAATAAATAAAAACACAGTTTTAAACATTTTTATTTTCATTTTAGTAAATGTTCAAAATGATTGGTACCGATATCCTGGCATGTCTCTTAAGAATTCTAAATATTTTAAGCCTGGTATTTTATTTGTTTATGAATATTCGCATTTTATTATTACAATATTTACTTTAAAAGTAACTTGTACTATTAGTATTGATATTTTAACAGTTGACTTTTGGTTCAGTTTAAACTTAAAGCAGCACTTATCTTAAATAATGGTGTACAACACAGCTGAACGTGTAGAAATGATTTTCATTTATAGTTCAATGTTTCTTAAGGACAGCCCAAAGATTTAATAAAAGGCATCCAGGTCAAAATGTAAGTCCGGAGTATGGTCGCTAACTAGTAGCCAAATTTGAAGAAACTGGCTCTCTCGCGAATAAAAAGAGAAATCAACCGAGACTAGTTGACGAAGCAGCGCAAATTGAAGTTCTGGGGCAGTTTGCAATTAATTCAACTTTATCAACTCGTCAAGCAGCAGTAGCAACTGGCTTATCTCGTGAAACAACAAGAAAGGTACTTAAATGTCATAAGTTTTATCCCTATAAACTGCGCATACTGCAAGAACTTGGTGACGATGACCTGGATAGAAGAATCCAGTTTTGTGAAATAATGACAGATAGAATTACGGCAGAACCTCGACTAGTTAAAAATATTTGTTTCAGTGATGAATGTACCTTTTATTTGAATGGACATGTTAATAAGCAAAACTGTCGTTACTGGAATGACGAGAACCTACACGTATTTAGAGAAGGGCATACCCAGTACCCCTAGAAAATTAATGTTTGGGCTGGTATATTGGGAGACGTAATTATCGACCCAATATTTATAGAAGGGGATTTAAATGGCGACATGTATGCTGAAATGCTACAGAGGTCTATTAAACCACTAATAGTGCGGGAGTTAGAAAATCAGAGGGACATATAGGGAAATTTAGCATTCGAAGAACGCTTACTACATTTTCAACA
Source organism: Kuschelorhynchus macadamiae (assembly GCA_030620095.1). Lineage (NCBI taxonomy): Eukaryota > Metazoa > Arthropoda > Insecta > Coleoptera > Curculionidae > Kuschelorhynchus > Kuschelorhynchus macadamiae. The sequence continues at coordinate 36,961 of JAUTXW010003999.1, read as the reverse complement.
GAATGGGGCACCGCCTCATTATGTAGTTCCCGTCAGGCAATGGTTGGATGATAATTATCCCAACCAGTGGATTGGAAGAAGAGGTCCTATTGAATGACCACCTAGATCACCGGATCTAACACCTCTTGACTTCTTTTTGAGGGGTCACCTTAAATCTGTGGTGTTTAAAACGCAACCTAAGTCAATAGAGCAACTCAAGGATAGAATAGTTCAGGAATGCCGTGCTATATCCAGAGAAACATTTGCAAATGTACGCGAAGAATTTGAACAAAGGCTTTAATATTGTCTTCAAAACAACGGGAACCATTTTGAACATTTAATTAAATAAATATAAAAAATATCACAATTTTGTTTTAATTTATTGTTTCCTTTAATAAACACAGAAGAATTTCACGAAAAACAGCTTTCTATGGTACCATTGGAAAGCATTTTTCAAGAGCTTTAATATGATGTATCACTCGAGCCACCTTTCTATTTAAGATTTTAGGGGTGTATCTCACTCTGCCCAAGGAGTTACAGATAAGGGTCGAATAATACGCTTTTATTTGTTCCCTCTTCATCTTATAGAAAGTGTTTTGAGCGTTTTTTGATTAAGTTTTTCCTTCCTAAGATATGATAATTTCAAATTTTTAAATTGTCACCCTGTAGGTATCTTCTTATATAAAAATACCTATACATTTTCTTAATAACAGTAAGTTTATAACAACAGTTTTATAGCATAAAGTAACAATATCACAAACACCAAAAAATAACATTATTAAAAAAAAAAACTAATTTTTAAAGGTGGTGTTTAAATTGGCGACCACTTTCTCTATTGCAAAATTGGCACATTTTTGAAACTTAACGTAAAAATTCCAGCAAATAAACTTTTATAAACACGGAATTGTACATTCGGCAGTTCGCAAAACATTCGTTAAAATCCCATAACAGAGTGATCCGACATTACAATCTCAAGTGTTCATAAGTATCTCCACCGCTCCGAATCGACGCGACTTGGTTTTTGAAATATGGATATTATCGCAGATATAATTAATTATTTAGTTTATTATTTATTTAAAAAATACACAGAAACTTCGATCTTACAGAGAAAAGCCGGCCCTGTATTTTAGTCAAGAATGATTTTTTTCGGATTTCAATAGTTTTCAAGATATCGCCGTGTGAACCAGTGGCGGCTCGTGGTGAATTATATTGGAAGATCAATAACAAATTTAAAAATAGGCATACTTAAAATAAAAATAAATGTCTTATCTTTAAATTAAGCTTTAAATTCTCTTGAAGTTCAGTTCTACTCTTCGTTCTTTAGACTTGGAAAAATGCTGAATGACACGTGTCTAGCTTAGTGCGAATACCAACACTTCCGACCGTAGCATAGTTCACCGAACATTTGATGTGATCTGCAGAAAAGGCATGTTTTTTTATTTTTTGTGTTTTAAGTCTTAAACACCAGTTTTGCACCATAATGAGGCCGACGAGTCCTTAGAAATTAGATTGGTTATTTTTGCAAAATCGTAAGCACTTTTTGATGTTTATTTTTTTGCACTAGTCACTACCAACATTTTTATTTTCCTGTATATTTCCAAATCATAAAAATAAAAAAAATATATATTACAAAAAAAGTATGTACATTAATTTTCATCGATTTCAGCGACCTCTGAACAACTGAACTTCTGCATGCCGACGTGATGCCGCGACTTATTCATCGAATTATGAAAAGATACCGACTGGTGACCTAAATCGCGATTTCATATTCCATTTGCTATCACGTTCGGCTGCCGCTCGGTAGCTGTGAAGTCTTCGGGTACTTTCGTCAAGCTTTAAGGTAATTAGGGCAATTCGGACTACCCAGCCTAGTTTAATATAGCGCATTTTATTATGCCTAAGGAACGCAACGAGACTATTCGAACTGCCGCGCGCGGCTAATAGTGTAGCGTATTTAACTTTTCCCAAGGTTTATTACAAGTAGTAGTAGTAGGAAGGACGGTCAAACGAATAATTTATTTTCTGAAATATTTTTGGGGGGTCATTGACCAAATGATCCTATGGAAGAGCCGCCACTGGTATGAACACAAAAACCTTTGAAAAATAATTAAAATTCAGCGCCAGTCGAACTGAAAAAAAACGCATTTTTGTGTTTTAAGAGCCCGTAAGAGCTCATCCAAAATCTAATTTTCATAGATTTATAAATAAATATAATTTGAACAGAAAATATTGACAATTTTTACTGAATGGTGCGTAATTAAAAGAACTATCTTATGATGCCCCTAACTAGAAAATTTTAATTTGCGCCCTTACTAACCCGACTATTTTTTAACAACAAACGGAGTTAGTAACTATAGGATACCTTCTACGTTCACATTATCTCAACTTACGCAATCTGCTGTTGCTTTATGTCCTATTACTCTTGGGACACCCTGTATATCAAAGCTTGAATAGTGTACTGCCACATACATTCAGTTAAAAAAAAATACTTGATAAATAACAAATCATTAGACTTATTGCGGAGTAAAAAAGGTCCCATACTAATTACTGAGAACAAATTATTTCGCTTTGTCTGAATTCAATAGGTACGGATTTTGTCTTTCGAACGGACTTCCAAATTGCTGAGACATTTAACATCGACAATTGAATCCTGACATTGCGTCTTTTAAGCAATAAATCGTTCAAAACGTGAGTGGGATTTAAATTGTCCTTCAGAAGATTAAACAGGTATTAAATAAATTTAAAGTTTTTAATCATATTTAATCTTCGCCCAGATTGTGGCACTTTTTGTGAAATTTCACTATTATATAATGATTACCATAGTACCGGTATTTTCATAGTTTCCTGACAGCTGCTACAACTCTGACCAGGAATTCTACCAGAAACTTCTTTCGGTTTAGAAGAAAAAATGTTAGAAATAATAAACAAAAGATTTCTTACTGTTTATTATTTTTTTGATCTAAATTTGATATTGATGCATATTACTAAAATATTAGAAAATTACAAATTATAAAAAAAGAGATTTCTAAAAAGGGAATTTTCCAATAAAGCAAATTTGCCGACTTTTTAGAACTATTTTTTTTCTTTATTCAATTGACGAATTGGAATAGAGTATTACATAACAATAGTTGAAAGTGGTAGTTCAAAAACGTGGAGGTATTTAGCACGAGGCGTTTTTCCAAAAAGGATGAATTTGATAAGGGTAATGTACAGGGTGTCCAAATTTCGGTGCTTTTACGGGGTATCTCTGCTCTTTGAAAAGATAGAGACTTGCGGTTTTCGCAGCACTGTGCTCGCTTTTGTGAAACTAAAGATGCCGTAAACAAAAATTTCCCAACCCGCTTCGTTTCTAAGATACAGTCTGATTTTGAAAATACTGCATTTTAGGACCCCCCTCGTAGCTCGCTTATCGTTCGAGATATGAAAAAGGTAAAAACTGCTTATTACGCAGAATCCAGTGGCGTAGTCAAATTTTTTTTATCACCTACCATTTTTGAGTTATTCACCAAAATTATGGAACACCCACTATATATTGGTTAACAGTTCGATAGGGTTATTTAGCTTTTCAAATAAATAATTTGTAATATTTACCTGCATCCGTTGGCCTAAAATTTACATTTTTAAATATTTTTTTTTATAAAATATCCCAGATAGCCATGAAAATTTATTCCACTACCTAGATCTACTTAGATAGATACCTTAAATTGGAGTTTCGATTAAGATTTTATACTAAATTTTTAAGTACAATAAATATATTACCAAACATCAATAATAATTTTAGGAAGACATCGAAAACAAGTAGCAAGTATATAACAATTCAATTCAACATTTCAACCATTTAAATTCAACAATTTTTACATAACATTTCAACAATTTAACAATTTAAATTGAACAGTTTTAATATAACAACTCAACAATTTAACAATTCAACATAAACTTTTTAAAATATAGCTTTAATAGCTTTAGCAAAACAAATACTTAATGGTTTAGTTTATTTCTTATTTATTATTTACAAGAATTGCTGAAAATGATTTCCGTTTTCTTGAACACATAATTCAGTCAGTTTTAAAATTCGATTAAGAGCATTCAATAATATGATTGATCGCCCTTGTCAATCTCGAAATGCTCTTTCGGTAGCTTCGGGCAGTTCTTCCATTGTTCGGTTTTATAACCCTTATCTTATATCTAGCCCCATACGAAAAAATCCAGCACCCAAAGATCGGGAGACCGCGCTGGCCACCTTATTGGTCCATTAGTGGCTATCCACTTTTGAGAAAATTGATTTTCCAAAAACGGGCGTACTAAATTAGAATTATGTGCAGGTGCGCCATCTTGCTGAAAGAAGATTTTATCTTAATGCACCAGAGGAACGTTAACGACCTCCGTCATAAATTCGATAAACGAGTGCCCAAAATGTAGCATGCAACACTAAAGCCAAATCGACCATGTTGCTCCCGCTCAAATACTAAATGTTTATTTTCCTGACGCCAGTATCTGGTATTATATCGATTAAAAATACCACCACTTGGAAGTGTGCTTCATCAGACCATATAACCGTCCTTGCAAAATTTACGTTTTCTCTAACTTTTAGTTGGAACCAATTGCAAAAATTTAATCGACGTTCGGCATCGCCAGGGTACAAGTGCTGCACTATGTTTACTTTGTAGGGGAAAAATGTGTATTTATTTAATATTGTCTGTGATCTAGACTTATTAACACCGACTCCAGCTTCAATAAGTCTACATGAAACTGAAGGGTTCGCCTCGACATAGGCCACGACGTTGATTTCCTCATTTTTGCGATTTACTTTATTATATGATTTTGGTCGTGGCTGAATAAATATTCAAATTTTTTTTGTCTTGAAAATATTGTGGCAAAAAGCTGTAGTCGCTCAGGATACCTAAAATTATTTTCACATTTAGCATTGGAACATTAATTTAAATACCCAGAGATAAAACACCTACCCCTTCGAATAAATATACCTACTACGCCTTATAATAGATTTTACTAACTACTAGTTAACTAGAGACCTACATGTAGTAATAGTAGTAGTAAAAATCGAAGAAATTGTCCATATTGCTCAAAGAGACCTAGTTTTAAAAACAAACATAGAAAAAGACTCCAAGTCTCGGTCTCATTACATTATAATTTTAATTCACAACAAACATGACACGTGTTTCGCCCTTTCGAGCATCATCAGACCTACAAACAACAGAGAGAACCTTAGTAAATAATCACACTCACAAATCCTAAAACAATAACTTACAAATAGAATAAAACACACTAAAGCACAACAAAATAAACAACTACTTATACATATTTGATGGACATTAAAATGAGGTTAAGTCTCACGTGAATAAACAAAATAAAATATTAAAAAAGTATTAAAAAAAGGATTCATGTCTCTAGACGGGATCGAACCCAGACCACCCGAGTGTGACGCCGAAGCAACCACCCACAGACCACTGGACTAGTCGAAGAAAAGAACCAAAAACTCTCACTCTATGAATTAGTGAATGAAATGAAGGTTGCCTACAATTATTATTACATTAAATTGTTAAATATTAGGGTTGGTTCAAAATTAAAAACATCGTTAACGCAAGTGAGAATGGGACTTTTTATAGCTTTGGTTATTTCCATTTTTTCTAGAAGGTCAAGCTTTTTCCCCTTCGGACATTCATGTAAAACATCAACGTCAGAAATGGAAAATTCATGACCTGACTCCAAAAAATGATTGGCAAAAGCTGAAACAGTCTCAGTTACATCCGTATTTCTGAATTTGTTGACAAGGCTTAAATGTTCTCTCACCCTTGTGGAAATTTTTCGACCTGTTTGTCCCACATAGGTCGTGGAACATTCGCTACAATTTAGTGCATAAACCCCAGATCTGGAGAATTTATCGGTTGTGTCCTTTGTCCTTACTAAATGTCTCTTGAGAGTATTTACTGTTTTGAATGAAATATTGACATTTTTAATATTTTTAAAAAATTTTGCCAATTGGAGAGAAATACTTCCGAAAAAAGTAATGCACTTGAAAAAAATTGTCTCATCGCTAAGTTTTGAATGTATGACAGTATAGGACATTTTGTACTTGTTTATAAATTTGTAATATAATTTGGTGATGGACTCCAAAGGAAAACCGTTATTCATAGCAATCTGCATTATAATATCACGTTCCTTATTAAACGCTTCCCTTGACAATGGTAAATTACACAACCGATAGAAAAAGGAGTTGAACCCGGCGAATTTATGTGTGTAAGGAGAGTTTGAAGCATACTGAATAACATTATCCGTGGACGATGTTTTCCGGTAAACCTCAAACTCTATCCTACTGTGTTTCCGCGATAGTAAAAGGTCAAGAAACGGTAGTTTTCCTTCATCTTCCATTTCCAATGTAAACTCAATTTTAGGATGCAAGGAGTTGACGAATTGTAAAAACTCTTCCAACTGATTTCTGTTGCCATTCCACACAATGCAAATATCATCCACGTATCTTTTATATGCTGTTAGGAAGGAAGCAAAATAACTATTCATTATCCTGTTTTCCAAATTGTTCATGAAAACCTCACTCAGAAATGGCGACAAACAAGAACCCATAGCCAGCCCAGACCTTTGCCTATATAACTGCCCATTAAATTTGAAAACATTTTGGTCTAAAACTAAGGTAAGAAGAGAAGTGAGGCCATCAACGAGTAACTGTGGCAAAGAAGATCTCGCCAATAAATCCCTTACCAGCTGAATACAGTCTGCGGGAGGCACACTAGGAAACAAATTCTTGACATCCAAATAAACTAATAATGCATTGTGCGGAATATCAACGTTTTTCAGGTGATTGGCAAAGTCGATGGAATTCCTGGTAGAATATGTGCTATGAAAACCCGTTACGTCCCTAAGAACTCTATTTAGCCAAGCTGAAAGTTTATAGCATGGGGAATCAATAAATGAAACCACTGGCCTCATGGGCGTGCCATCTTTATGAATCTTTGGCAAGCCATAAAGTAAGGGTGTTTTCGGGTTCATAGGATATAATTTATCTTTTGTCATGTTAAAATATTCTAAGGTTGTTAGAAATGTGTCCAGACTACTTTTTAACCTCGTAAAAAATGAGTTTGTTGGGTCTCTGTTTATTCTTTCAAAATCACCAGAGTTCAAGAAACCAATAACCTTGTCAACATAATCAGTTCTTTCCATAACTACTAAACAAGAGCCTTTATCGGCCTTGGTGCAAATCAGATCGTTGGATTTGATCTTATGTGCCAGAGATTTTAGGTGAGCCCTGTTGTAGTTACAGCCTGTGTCACTCGCAAAATTAGAGTTCAGAAAATTTATTATTTTAACCCGCAATATATTTTTGTTAGAAATGTCGGTCGTTTGAATAATACATTCGGCCTCTATAGCCAGTTTCTTTAATATCAGTACTGATGTTGTGGGAAAAATTATACTTAAGGTTAGAATTAAGTATATGTTCCTCTTGAGGAGTAAAAGTAACACCAGACAAATTAATAAAACGCTTGTGAAAACCAAAATTTGAGCTACCCAAACCTAATCTGTATTCATCAATATTATTGGATAAAAGATAATTTCTTTGAGCTAATTTAAGACAATGAATTTTCTTACCCAATCTCCTAAACGTATTCTCACCGAAAGACTCAACCTCATCTCTAAAGTCATGATCTAAAACTACAAATTCAATGTAGGATAACAGAAATGTTAAAGTTAGATAGAGATATTTGAGTTTAGAGTTTACTGAGTTCAAAGTTTTATAATGTTGTTTAATCTCTTCCTTGATCCAAACGGTTTGAGCTTTCTTCAATGCAGCTGATGCGGCCTTAGTATGAATCTTGCACTTGATTGTCACGAATTTAGGTGTCAATTGAAATAGTAAGCATCGTTGAAGGAACCAAATTTTTAGCAGCAAGTTTTTTCGTGCAATTAGGTTCTTTCTGTATAACTGGACAAGTTTAGCCTGACTGGCATTATAAAAATCGAAGATAGTAGTAGTAATTAGGGGGAGGTCTAGAGACCTGACTGATAGGCCTATAAGGCCCTTTCAGTCTAGTCCACCAGGTGTACATCCTTGAATCTGCCTGTCCTTACTATGTAAGTCTGCATATCTTTCATGCAAGATCCTTAACTTCGTCCCTATGCAAGACCGTAGTGCCAAAAATATCTCGTCGCAGTCTCGCTCGCGCTTCATATCTGCACAGGAAGTGAAGCGGAGTTTCCTCCTCTTCCTGACACTCTGTGCAGATAGAATCTTCCTCAATGCCTAACATAAAGAGGTGTCTCCTCAATCGACAGTGCCCCGTTATTATTCCTACGATGGAATTTAGAGCTTTCCTGTCTCGGCTAGTAACCACTCTGTTCGGCCCTTATCGGGCTTCACAATGAAGTCTTTAGCTTGCCTCCCGACCCCGGACTGGCCCCATTCACGTTGAAGTTCATGTTGTGCCCATTCGTCGAGGGCTGTCCTTATCTGCTGCCTAGTGATGCCTAAAGCTGGTTCTGGTCCTACATACGGGCTGGTGGCGCGGAGTCTAGCAAACTCATCTGCCCTTTCGTTGCCCTCAATCCCACAGTGTCCTGGCATCCAAACCAACTTCACTCTTTTACGTCGCGCCAACTGCTCTAGCCTGTCACCGCATTCCTGAACCAAAACTGATCCCGCCATGGGTGAGTCGAGCGCGTTAAGTGCTGCTTGACTGTCTGAGCATATGACAATCTCTCCCTCTGCCCCCTCTATGACTTCCTTCATCGTTATTGCCATTAGAATGGCATATACCTCAGCCTGAAACACCGTTGGACCCGGTTTGTGTAGCCTCAATATAATCTCTAGCACCAGAGGATTGCAACTGTGTCATACGTGAACCATCCGTATAGCAAACAATTGCCTCTCTGGTCCTCCAGTCCTCTCTTTCGGGGATTGAGATACTATAACCCTTATGCCATCTTAGTCTGCCTGAGGGTCGCGCTACTCTGTAGGTAGATAAAGGGATCTCTCTTTCCACAATGTGGGAGATCCTTGCATGACCCACAACCTCACCTTTGGTATGCCAAGCTCCTGCGTCTCTCATTCGCAAGTGCGCTGCCATAGCCCCTTTCTTAATGAAAGTAGACAATGATGGCAGCCCTAGCAAGACATCCAATGCTGCTGACGGCGTCGTCCTCATTGCTCCAGTTATCGCTAGGCTAGCCAGTCTCTGGACTTTTGCAAGACTGGAACGAATGGTTTTCCTCTCCACCGAGGGCCACCATTCTATTGAGCCGTATGACATCCTGAGTCTTATGACTGCTTGGTACAGCCAGTGCATGACCCTAGGACTTAGCCCCCAGGTTGTGCCTACCGCTCTACGGAGCTGCCAGAAGGTCGCTATTGACTTCCTTATCTGCCTATCGACATGAGTCTTCCAGCTCAGCTTTGCAGCTATACTGCTCACAGATACCTACATACCTGTTATAATAAAGGGCGGCAGCCTCAACATTATTTTCATTTGACTGTATGTAACAAACTTACATATCATACTTTTCAAAGTTTTCATAACTTCCCCTTTCAGTTATTTTTAGCAATAAAGAAAATGTAAATGGGAAATAAATATATTAGTAAATAAATAGTAAAATATGTAAGATAACGAGGTTAAAACTTAACAATTAGGTAATACTTATCAAACTCACATACAATTGTTTATTTATTTGTTTATCCATGGCCACTTTGATTTTTGTTTAAATTTCCTTAAAATGTAAAAATTGGGATTGTTTTTTAAAATAAATACCACAAATTATATATATTTGAAAAGCTAAAAAAAACCTATCGAACTGTCAACCAATATACAGGGTGTCCCATTTAAAAAAACATAATATTGGTAAATAACTCAAAAATGGTAGGTGATAACTGACTACTTCACTGGATTCTACGTAAAAAACTGCGTAATAAGCAGTTTTTACCTTTTTGATATCTCAAACGGTAAGCGAGCTATGAGGGGGGTCCCAAAATGCAGTATTTTCAAAATCACCCTGTATTTCAGAAACGAAGCGGGCTGGGAAATTTTGTTTACGACATCTTTAGTTTTATAAAAATTAAGCACAGTGTTGCGAAAACCGCAAGTTTCTATCTTTTCAAATAGCCGAAATACCCCGTAAAAGCATCGACATTTTTTTCCTATTTTTATTTAAACAGATACAAAAAAACTTTAAATAAAAAAGAAGAAAATGTTTTTCGCATAAAAGCCTGAAATAGTGTTTATTTTATGTGCTTTTAATGATAGCAAGCATGGACCGACATCGCAGGTTGCTGCGTTTACTTTGTAGACTATAAAAGCAATAAGTTTTAATCTAGGAAGCCATGGAAAAAATAAAACAAAGAAGCATTTGTCAAAAAATAAATTATTTGTTCATCATGGTTTATAATGAAGAATAAAAATAATTCGATTATTTTTTAAAATTATAAATGTTTCGGATGCACAAGCCGAATATCGGCACCTCCACCCTGGGATGCAAGTTTCAACCAGGGCTACATTTTATAATGTTGAACGCAGTATGCGGCAACAGTTGCTGTGAACGAAGCAAAAGAAATTAATATATTGCTATATTTTCAGTTATTAAACATTTTGTTTGGTAAATTAAAAATATGAATCTTACTTTTAAAAAACCCGCGACATTCAATTGAAGATGCGGGTAGGTATTTCGGAAAATCACTAACCAAAATTCAAAATACTTTTAAAAAATACAAATATCATCCATATGAATCAATACCTGTTCAGGAGCTTACTATAAATCAAAAACATTTAAGATTAAACTCCTGCTAACAAACGAATTTTCAGAAAAATGAGAATCACGATTTATTTAATAAGATCCTGTCGATGAGGCGCCACGTAATGTCGCCCACGTAAGGGAGTTTTTAAACAACCGGCATGATATGTGGATTGGCCGAAACAGGGTTAATTATGAGCCTACAAATATCCCAGATCTAACTCCGTTAGATAATTTTTTATAGGGATATTTTACGAGGTCTATAGAGAAACAAGCAAAACGTTGGAAGATTTAAGAGGAAAAATTGTGGAACACATATGTAATTTAAATACTAGTAGTTTTAATTTTATTTCAAATTCTATTAATAAACTGGAAGAGGATTATAGAAAATAATGGTGTTCATATATAACATTTATAAAATGTATAATTTATTTGTTTAATAGTTGTTGTTAATGGTTTTTTATTTAAGTTACAAAAATTAAATCTAGAACCTTTTTTTCACGAACCTAAGCTAATTTTTTGTGAAACTCATGAAGCCGTAAACAACATTTTCATAGCATTCTTCTTTTATGAGATACAGGGCGAAATAGAAAATTTTGCATTTTGGGACCCCTCTCGTATCTCGATTATCCTTTAACTTAACGCAAAGGGAAAAATTGGTGCTTATGCAGTTTTTTATGCTGGATCCAGTGACGTAGTCATATTTTTCATTTGAGTTGTTATTTTTTAGATATGACCCAAAGTTGTGTTTTTTAAATGGGACACCCTGTATATTTGTCCAGAAATTGATTTGTCCTTTTAAAAGCTTCTCAAAAATATATAATAGTATGGGTCTATTTTAATAAACAACAACAAAAATCCTAATTTTTATAATTATCATCCCAAATTTTGCGGTAGGCCATGCAAAACGATGCCGCTTTCTTTTGTTTTCTTGGAAGCAAATGACATTTCCCAATTTTGTACGCGTATATAAAATATAGCGCTAGTTTTTTGTATTTATTTATTGTGTAAAAATATATTTGTATTATTATGGAAGAAAACCAAACTTTCGAACATTATAAAAAGTACGATATGTTAGCTTATTTTATATTAAGTAATGAAAATGTTGAAGCGGCTTCTGAGATGTATTTTAACAGGTAAATAGTTAATTTTTAGGTATATTGAAATACTATTGCTTAATTTTTATTTAGATATCCAGAAAGGAGGCAACCTAATATATCCACTTTTTATCGGATAAAAAAGAATTTACTTAATCACGGATCATTTATCAAACGTCGTACGAAAACATATAATAAAGAAAATCGGGAGGCTGAGGAAATTACGGTTTTGGCTAATGCAGAAGCTTACCCTACAAACTCTTGTAGGGCCAGTGAAAAGAGCATAGGGATTCCAAAAACTAGAGTTCAAGAAATTCTAAAAAAGCACAAATACCACCCATACAAATTTAGGCTCGTGCAGCACTTACAGCCAGGGAATGTAGAGCGTCGGGTAGTCTTCTGCAATTGGTTTCGAGAAAGATGCGATATGGTTAGAGATTTTGAAAGGAAGGTTATATGGTCAGACGAAGCACATTTCAGTAATTCTGGTATACTCAATAGGCACAATAGTAGATTCTGGTCCCAGGAAATTCAACACCAAATATTTCCCAGAAGACAGCAGGGCCGGTTTGGTCTAAATGTGTCCTGCTTCATATTAGGAACTCATATAAAATTTTATATATTTGAGGGAAATCTAACAGCCAATCGCTATATAGAAATTTTAGAGGCAGCTATACCTGAATTACTTGACGATGTTCCTTTAGCGCAAATTAACGAAATTTATTTTCAGGACAGGTGCTTCTGCACACAATTCTGGAATGACAAGATTATTTCTGGACAATAATTTTATTAATCAATGGATCGGAACAAATTGACCTATAAGATGGTCCCCAGGTTTGTCGATTTTAGATTTCTTTCTATGGGGATATCTGGAAAATACAATTTACAAAGACCACTAGGATAATGTTCAAGATTTAGGAAATGCAATAAAAGAAAATTTTTGCTATTTACAAAATCATCCCGTTATTTTGCTTAATTCCCTAAAACGAATACGAAAATTGTGCAAGCATGCATAGAACAAAATGGAAATCAGTTTGAACAGTTCTTTTGATTTCCTTGGTTACTGTAGTTCTTATACGACGGTTGATTGTTGCTGAAAGACTTGTTACTTAATAATTTATTACTGTTTTGCCTTGTGTTACATAAATCTAGGTAGGTGGTACTTTTTTGGTGCGAAATTATCAATACATATTTTGATAAATAGATTTAATTACATATTTATTTTGATTTATTGTTAGGATGTAGATATTGTTAACGACTTTAAATAAAAGGCAGCATTGTTTTGCATGGCCTACTGCAAAATTTGGGATGATAATTATAAAAATTAGGATTTTTGTTGATGTTTATTAAAATAGACCCATACTATTATATATTTTTAAGAAGCTTTTAAAAGGATAAATCAATTTCTGGACAAATATACAGGGTGTCCCATTTAAAATAACACAACTTTGGGTCATATCTAAAAAATAACAACTCAAACGAAAAATATGATTACGCCACTGGCTCCATCGTAAAAAACTGCATAAGCAGCAATTTTTCCCTTTGCGTTAAGTTAAAGGATAACCGAGATACGAGGGGGTCCCAAAATGCAAAATTTTCTATTTCGCCCTGTATCTCATAAACGAAGAAGGCTATGAAAATTTTGTTTACGGCTTCACGAGTTTCAAAAAAAATTAGCTCAGGTTCGTGAAAACCGCAAGGTTCTATCTTTAAAAATAAGCGAGATACCCTGCTCTTGCAACCAAATCCGGACACCCTGTACACGTTTAAACTGATAAGGATAGTCTGACGGAATTAAAGGGATACGTGGTATAAAAACTTTTTCTCCCAGACCAGGGCCAGAAATTATAATAGACTCTATTATATTGTTTTGTAATGTTTTAACCTGTAGCCAAGTTCCAATACACAATTTTAGTGGTTTTAAATTTCGAATAAGCAATACTGGTGCCCCCACTTTTAAAATTAACTTATGAGGAGGGATTCCTGAAGGGTTTAGAGAGTGTAGGAACTCGACAGGGTAATTAACCGCCTTTTCTTGGTCTAATTTTTTCCAATAAAGCTAAATTTATTTCAGCTGCTGTGCTATTTTGTGGAGTTAATATAGGTCGTTCTTTGAACCAAGAAGCGGTTTTATTTTGACTTTTGAGTCCACTATAAACATTTAAGTGGTAGTTTCACCCCCTTGGAAACTGAGTTTCGAAGAATCCCTTTTTATCTAACCTCTGCACTCTAAAATCAAAGACTGCAAGCGAACCGAAATAACTTGTCGCCCAATACCACGCATGATTTTTTTACAATAATCACCCAAAATTAAACTATAGATTCTCTAATTTTATATTCAAACGAACAGCTGCTCCAGGAGCACTTCCACAATATAAATGTACCAATAAAAAAAATTGAAGTTACACTGTTAACCGGTTTAATGAGGACTTTAGAAACGTGGTTGGCTTGCATCTGAGAAATATGTGTTTATAAACAGCGATAAACTTTGAAATAGGAACCGTGGTATCTCATTTAAGTATATTACCAAGACAGCTCATTAGGGCTTTTATCAAGAATATGAAATACACAAGCGCTCGCGAAATCATATCTAGGAATACGGTGTTAGATGCTCTCGACACACAAGATAAGAAAACCAATCATCTCCGCTTATCCGGGTAAATCGTCCCATCAGAATTGACTACATTGCTTGAGCGGAAGATACAGCCGTCTTATTTGAATATTTGCGGGTTTAGAAAGCGCCGCGGAATTTATTAAATCATAGTTTGCTATGTACAACCCTGTCTATCTATATATAACAACGCAATATATATATATATATATATATATATATATATATATATATATATATATATATATATATATATATATATATATATATATATATATATATATATATATATATATATATATATATACATATATATATATATATATATATATATATATATATATATATATATATATATATATATATATATATATATATATATATATATATATATATATATATATATATATATATATATATATATATATATATATATATATATATATATATATATATATATATATATATATATATATATATATAGACTTCAAGACAATCAAGACGTATGAGAAACTGAGAGGTAAGAAAACTAATCTTTTATGTGATCTAACCTTTCAGATTAAGTGTCGTGACAGCGATTTACTTCCTACTTTTACACGATTGTCTTATCATACTAAAACTAGAAAAACTAATACTATACTCCAAAATGCTAGTAATGCGTTATTAAAAGAACAAATCCATCAAACTAGAAAACAACTAGCCGAGACAGAGAAAGAACTTTTAAAGTTACACCTTAAACTAAGTAACATCTTTCACCCTTTATTGTGGAATCGCATAGAAACTTTGGCTTTTTGGCGAACAGAATCAAATAAGAATATTAAAACAGATAAACTTTCGAAAAAGTATGACAATCTTCTAAGAAAGTCGAGTCAGCCACAACGATCATCAGTAGACGTTAAGAAATTAGTACGTAATATATCATCCTACAGTCTCTCAGAAAGTGAAAAATCTATACTGAGTAAGGGTTTTAATTTTGCGATATCTCATAAGGAAATCCCTAAAGAAGAAATAATAACTGGAGTGGAAGTTGTTCTTGATTCCTCTGAAGAAACAAAAGCAGAGGAAATTCGACAAGAGGTGGCAAGAATTTTAAGATCAAGCAAAACACCAAAACAAAACCTAAATGCCACTGAACAAAGGGCCCTAATAAACCTTCGAAAAAATAAAGACATCACAATTCTTCCAGCAGATAAAGGAAACGCAACTGTGGTTATGAATACTCAAGATTACGTACAAAAAATGCAGGATATCCTACAAGACAATTGTTATAGGCCTGTTCCAAGGGACCCGACAACGTACCTAGAAAAAACAACTAAAAATAAAATAAAAAGTTCACCAATAAACCCCGAAACTCAACAAAAAAATCATACCACGGGAAAAGTCGAGCAGATGTCCTAAACTCTATGGTTTACCAAAAATACACAAACCAGGGGGGTCCATCAGACCTATTGTTAGTGCTGTGAATTCGCCGCTACAAAAACTGGAGAAATACCTTTCTGAAATTATGCAACCAGCTGTAGAAAAAGCTGATTCATTTGTAAAAAACTCGGAGCATTTCACTCGAATTATACGAGATATCGTCCTTGAAAAAAACGATATCATAGCAAGGCTAGATGTCAAATCATTATATCCGAGTATTCCCATCGACGAAACATTGGACAAGATTGCTATGAACGAAGAGTTCCAGGCACACTCTCGGAGCATTGCCTTAAAAACACTTATTTTTCATTCAACGGGCAAATGTATAAACAAATGGATGGTGCTCCAATGGGGTCCTCGTTATCACCAGTAGTCGCGAATTTATTTATATTCGAGAAAGAAGCTCTTGAGAAAGCAAGTTTAAAGCCCAAATTATAGATTCGTTATGTGGATGACATATTTTATTATATGGCAACATGGTCATGCAGAGTTCGAAAAATTTCTGACACACGTAAATTCAATCCACCCCAGAATACAATTTACTCTAGAGTTAGATGAAAACAACAAACTACCGTTTTTAGACGTTTTGGTCACAAAACTGCATAACGGACATTTCGAATACACCGTTTATAGAAAACTAACACATACAGACAGATATTTAAATGCAAAATCACACCATCACCCAGCACAAATTCAAGCTGTGGCAAATACTCTAATATCCAGATCCGTGCGATTAACTGAAACACAGACGAGACAAAACAAACTTAAGGTAAAATCTAGTGCTTTAAAGAAAAATGGCTACACAAATCACACCATAGAGAAAGCTATTAAAGCACAGGTTTCCCGAATAACGAACAACAAAACTTATGAACCGGGAAAGCAACAAGTAGTCTTACCATATGTAAAAGGCACAACAGACAGAATCGGAAGAATTCTTAGAAAACACAACATACGAACAATACACAAGCCACAAACAACTATAGGTAAACTACTTGGAAACCCAAAAGATAAAATCAAACTGGAAAACCACGGAGTATACAGTATTCCGTGCCAGGACTGTGAAAAGTTGTACGTGGGGCAAACTAACAGGCGAATATCAGCAAGAGTGGAAGAGCCTAAACTCAGCATCAAAAATAAACAAACAACCTCAGCTTTATTCCTACATCATCAGGAAATCGGCCATACAATAAATTTCGATGGGTGTAGGGAGATTGCCAATATAGAACATTATAAGACCAGAATAATCCGAGAAGCCATAGAAATTGAAAAACGAGGTGATTTGAATAAAAGGGACGAATCATTAAAACTACCAACAGTATGGAAGACAATAATCGACAAATCTAAAATCGCAAAAACTCAAACGCAATTAGCGCAACAACAACAGCACCATCCGGAAAACATAAATAACGACCAACGCCTGCGCAGATATAACCTTCGGCCCCGAGTGGGGGTATAAAAGGAAGCGTCGCAGTCAGCAACACTTCAGTCTCTATTCAGACGCGAGAACTTCTAAGCTCCATAAGAATATCAGTCAGGCTATAAAACGTTCATACTCTCTATGACATCTGATATCTGTATATAACAAGTGTTTGGCACAATTTAGTTCCTCTATGGTTGACTAAGAAAAAAGTTACTAACAAAAATCTAATGCTGGTTAAATATTTTTAATTAAGACCTCCCTTCTCAAAAACTTCATGCTCTCATTTTTTAAATAGTGCTTCAAGTATATTTTTTGGGGCGAATTTAATTTAATGTTAATTAAAACAAAAAAGATTTACAGCTTCCTTTACTGTTATAATTTTTTTTTATAATAATAACACTGATTGTGATAAATAGTTGAGTATAAGTTTTCAAAATAATGTTATTATTAAGTTTTTTTTAATTATTTTAAAAATATTATCTAGAACGTATGTGCTTTTCATTACTAACCAAATAAAAAATCTTGATTTATTTAACCGTTTGAGATACATTTTGAAAAATAACTGAACTGATTAAAACAATTTTCAATTTAAACAAATAAAAACTAATTATCTCTGAGAATATGATACTAGGAAATGGGTCCTCACTGAAGAAATTAGTAACGAAGGGAAATTAAATTAATGATCTTTGGGAATTCCCTTATCCCATTACCTAGATTAGAAAACATAACTTAAGTAAAATTGCTCAGCATAAAGTTTTATTGGAGGAACAGAAATCTGCTGTATTTAATTTCTTCTTAATCAATAGAAAATAATAGAAAGATAAATGTGCATCGTAAACGTTTAGATTGTGTTTTATTTACCTAAAATATCGATCTATTTTATAATATGTATTGTACAACTTATGTATTTTTTTGCTATTAACTCATAGCAGCAACCTTAGCAGGTCAGATTATGTCTATTTATTGAGCTGAAGTTATAGGATTCAAGTCACAAACCAGTTCAAAGAAGTTTAATTTACTTATTGCCTTCCTATGCAAAATGTCCATTATTAAGCTTTTTAAAATAGAGTATTTCAGATCTGGCTATGAACTATAGGTCTCGTGTACCTTTAAAAATTCTTCAAAGTGTGTTATTATTTGCTTAAAGTGCAATAAACACATTAAGTATGCATAATATAAATAATGGCTTTTCATTTTTAATACATCTCTCTAGTTAAAATGCTAGGAGACATACCTATTTTAAAATTTCAATGCGAAAATTCTTTAATTACAAGAAGATACTTAACATAAAAGCCGAATTTTGAATTATGTAGATTTTTCATACTAATTAACATAAAAATAAATGTTTACTTTGTTTCATAGTATTTCATATTTTAAAAGCATTCAGAAACCAGAGTAGTTAAAAAAATTATTTGGATATAGAGAAAAACAAGATTTAGTCTATAATTACAAGAACAATGTTGTCATTATTACGCATCTTGATTACAAACTTAGAAAATAATGAAATAAAATTACAAGCACGGGTACTATTCCTCGCTGTATTGATAAAAACAATTGACCTTTATAATTTAAACTACCTGGCCCGGCAGACCTTGTTCTACCTTTTCCGGTAGATGGCGCGATGAGTTTCCAATAAAATGATAAGAAAATGCGGCGCATTCGCCACATCGTTTAAAAATGTTATTGAAGAAAAACATATTGGTTTTAGAGAAAAATACGCAATAAAAAAATAAAAAATAGTGTTAAAAGGTCTCTGTAACCAGACAATCATTTCAAAAAAAAATCAAGTAAACTGGTGCAGTACAACTCTCTCACGAACCTGCTGAAAAATCTGGCTTAGGGTTTTAAATTATTCAAATTATGTTATAAATATGCTTTTTGAACTGGCATAATTTATATTTAATTAGATTGATTTATATAATTTTCTGTCCAGTCAAAGTTCGTTTATATCACAATTAAATTAACCTTTGAACAATTTTATACTTAAATTATATCGACGTTTATATCACATAAGTTAGAGTACCTTAATTTTTATTTATTTAATATTTAATATTTTAATATAAAATTTGCATTTTTTAATGAAACTCGATATTATCCAATTTCTGTATCTCCGACAAAAAAAGATGTTATTATGTGTTTTGCAAAGTAAAGATCGAGCTTTTTATCTATTTAGAAGTTTTTGACCCAGGATTGGTACCAATGCGTCGATACGAAGAGTTATATCCAGACAAACTAATATCGTGCACACTACGTTTCAAAAATGTCTCAAAATTCAACCTTAACTCTAATGGAACTGAATTTTGTGCTAGTCTCTAGACGAAAAATAGACGTTTTATTGGTGGTATTTCCTGATTGCGTAGAATTCACAGTTCAGATGCTACAGTGCCAAACATAAAACACTAGTGAAACATATATAAAGTAACTTATAGATTTATTTCTGAATTACTCGCCCTGTATAAACCGGGGAGCAAGTTTGGCGACTAGTTTCTTCAATCCCTCGGTTAACTTTAGAGTCAAATAAGCTATTCCTGTTTCTCATTACGGTGAGTCAGGGGCAGGGGCAGGGGGAGGGGAGACAAAAATTTAAATAGCACAATTCGAATATTTTAATAATTTGTTAATTGACCAAGAAATATCAGTCACTGTATCTCGAATTTTATCAATTAAATTTCACTCTGCGCGTCAAAAAGATTTTTATTGACACTTATGTGTAAAGTCATTCTTTTTGGTAAAATTAGTATTTTTTATGTCATTCCTTTCCATTTTCGCAATTCTGAAAAGAAATGTCAAATATAGCGACACATTAAACTCTATTATAATTTACCTTATCGGAAGAAACTGAAAATTTTTTTCAAAGTGAAACCAAAAACGAAACAATACCCTTTCTTTGAAGACAAATATATTCTAAGTTATTTACTGTTTTCACACAAAAGTAAAGCAGATTCAAACATATTAATGTATTTTCTACAACTTTCTGATTACTGATTACTACGAAGTACCAAAATAAGAGAAAACCTAATTAGAAAAAAAAAATGTGCACTAAACTGTAATTTTTTTTTAAAATCACAAATCTAAAAGTATCCAATTGCCTTAGATAAAGTGTAGTTATTGCCGCTGTCAGAGGTAAAGGTCATATGGTAGATAAATTATATTTAATTTAATTTTAGGACCTTAAAAACGATTCCTTGGTTATTTTTGAGATTGGCAGAACAAAATAGAGACTTCTTTAGGGCAGTAGTTACAAGTCAAGTACAACACTTTCCCCAATTTAGTTAGATCTCAAGAAAGTTTATATATTCCTATAAAAAAATATTCGTTTTAAATTATGAGCTACAGGGATACCTTTTTTGGATCAGCTGAAGCCTCAAAGGGCTTGTGTGTAATTGGATACAGAGCAACCAGATAGATTTTTTCCTCGAACATATAGCTTCAAGTTTTAAACTCAGTTTTAATTAAAAAATTATTTCTTAACGAACAACAGCAAAATAGAAAAAAAAATATTTCTTTAAACATCGTATTTTGTTTAGACTTGTTTAAGACAAAACCTTATTAGAATTCTTTTCCGTATCTATACTCTTTCAGAATTACTTTTTTCCTTTTGTCCAAAAATTGAACTGTGTAGGCACCGGAATGTGTTTAATTGACATTTTGACCCAAAATGATTTCAAACGTTTTTTTTTTTGAGATATTCAAATTAATATTTTAATTGTTTTCGACAGTTAAACGACGCTCCGATTTTTTAGTAATACGCGAAAAACCCAAAATGACAGGAAAATATGTTTGACACCATTTGAAAGCCCCAAATGTGTTCTAAAAACGTGCCAAATTGCAAAAGTTTCTCTGAAATCGTTCCCATGACACATCCCATGACAAAAAGTACATTTTGACACTAGGACAATCATGATGTCGAAGTCATGCCTTTAAAAAATACCACCAGGACAAGCTACATAATATAATAACAATAATAATAATAATGTCGATCAGTATCTTACCACCGATGAGGTACACATCAATACGGGAATTTACCAAGGAGACTTGTTAAGTCCACTTTGGTTCTGCTAACGATGAACTCCTTCTCCACTATGCTTAACAATACAGGACCTGGCTTCAACATTAAAGCAAGTAGAGCCAACTCCTGAACCATATCCCATCGTCTGTATATGGATGATATTAAGCTCTAGGGTGGAAACCAAATAAAAAAGATATCCATATGGAATTTGGAATTAAAAAACTATATACTAACTATAACTATATAACTAAATACCTCCAGGGACATAACCAGGTGTGTGGCATCATACACCAGAAGCTTATCAATAAATACGGGCTCTTGAACACCTTTGTGCCCTATTATAAATACCAACCAAGTTCAGTGCTTGAAAATAATGCCTTCAAACTGTACTGCGACCGAGCAGTTATCACCGACAGACGGGTGACGAATAATCGGTCTGATACGTAAGGTTAAATCAGGAAACAAAGAACTTATTTAGTAGATGTCGCTGTATTTAACAATCAGGGGCGCTGCTAGAACTTGGTGCGCCCGCGTGCAACCAAATTCTGGCGCCCTAAAATTTCTATTATTTTTGAAAGAAGCTACGGAGCATTTTTAAATAACATATAGTTTTATTAAGTACACAATGTACAACACAGATAGTAAAAAAAATGTATCAAAAACTAAAGGGTATAATAAATGACAAAAAATAATAATGTATCCTTATTGTATACAAAAAAAAAAAAATAACGATGTCTATTAAAATTATACAAAATTAACTTTTGTTGCTTTAAGTGCTGCAAATTCTGATATGGTATCGTGCATTTTCAAACTATCCAGTGTTTCTTGCTCAATTGAAATAAAAGCTAAATTTGAAAGTCTTTGTTGGACCATTGTTGATCTTAAATAATTTTTTATAATTTTTAACTTGCTAAAAGACCTCTCACCAGAGGCAACTGAAACTGGTAGGGTAAGTAGGATTCTTAAAGCTATAGAAATATTGGGAAATGTTGATATGAGATCGTTTTCAAAAATATATTGCAAAATAGTTTGCGGTTCACTTAATGAGTTTGTTATTGTAGAATGTAAACGCAAAGCTAATATTTCATTAAATAAATCTATTCCGTCAATGTCTGACTCTTCACGTGACTGATCTTGCAATTTTAGGTGTAGATCTTTGCAAAATTTGATTAAGTCTTCCTCCGAGTAATCTCCTATGTTGGTCAGAAAACCAAAAACGTTGTTAAATGTTTGAAGCTCCTCAAACCTGCCGCGAAGAGATGATAATGTTTGATCTAAAATACGATAAAAGAATTCGATTTTAAAATTTTCTTTGGGATCCAAAACAACGTCATCTCTTTTCTCGTAATCAAACATTTTTGGCTTTCTTCGCGGACGTAATGTTTGAGGAAGAGGGAAAGATGGTTCAGTATCCAATTCTAAGGCAATCTCATTAGCCTCGACAAGAATTTTATTAAAACCTTCATCTGAACGAATTTCCATAAAATAATTTATTAATTTGTTGAGATAATCTAAACATACTTTTACATTTATTGTTGAACTTTGCATTATTTTGCTTACTGTATTTATTTTAAATAAAATATTATGCCAAATAATTATTGAAACTAAAAATTTATAATTTTGAATTTTGAGGGCTAATGAGTTTGCCTTATGGAAAATGTTTAAATCCAAAGACGAATCGGTGGCTATTTCTAGGGGCATCAAATATTTTACACAAATTGTAACGTAATGGTTTAATCGCATCTATTCTGCTCGACCATCTGGTATCACTTAAAGGTTTTAATTTTAAATCTGGTACTTGCTTCTCAAGAATGGCCCACCTTTTTGTTGAAGCGGAAAAAACATAGAACTCTTGAATAATGTCAAAAAAATTAATAGTTTCATGTGAAATTTTTGCTGCATCATTAACGACCAGGTTTAAACTGTGGGCTGCACATGGTATAAAAAAAGCACGACTATTTATTTCCAAAATTCTTTTTTGCATTCCGCTATGCTTACCACGCATATTGGCGCCATTGTCATACCCTTGGCCGCGCAAATTATAAATATTTAAATTTAATTTTAAAAGCAAATCCACCAAAAATTGGCATAAACCTTCCCCTGTTGAGTCTGTGATTGGGCAGAACCCAATAAAGTGTTCACGCACTTCAACCTTTTTAGAGTCATTGTTCATCAATACAAATCTAATAATAATGGTTATTTGTTCTTTATGACTTACATCAGGGGTACAGTCAAGGATAATGGAAAAATATTTTGATTTTCTAATCATATTAAGAATATTTGTTTTTATTGCTGAACCCAATAAATCAATAATTTCATTTTGGATTTGATCTCCCAAATAATGAGCAATTGACTTATGTTTTATTTGAACCTGTTGGATTCGACGCACATGTTCACGCATTACAGGATCAAATTTTGAAATCATTTCTACAGCTTTTAAAAAGTTTCCGTTATTATACTCAAATAATTTATTAGAACGGCCCCTTAATGCCAGACATTGACGAGATAGATATTGTATAATTGCAATTATTCTTTCAATAACCTCATACCAATGTTTTTTTTCTACATCTAAGAGTCGAAGCTGGCTCTGATTAATAGCAGTATTTGTCTTTAATGTACTATTCAAATTTATCCATAATTTGATATTTTCACTGTGGCTTACACTTGTTTCATGCCTTTTAAGTGTTAAAGACAAATGCCGCCAATCAGAAAAGCCATTTAAGTCAGATAAGCTAGTATGAGATTTTCCAAAAATTTTACAACAAAAACAGAAAACAGAGTCTTTAGAAACAGAATATAGCAACCAATCTCTTTTAATTTCTTCTCCATTGGCAAGTTGTCGGTTATAATATTTTTCGGAGAATTTACGTCCATCAGCATTATTTGGATAATCAAAATAAATAGGATTTACCTTTATAGGGCCTCGTTCTACCAGTATTTTTGCAACATAACTTGTAATAGCTTCTGGCCACATACCTGGGTCATTTGGTATTAGGATACTTGTATCGGTACTTGTACTACTTGGACCTGGAATATTTTCCAAATTTTCGTCTAAATCGGAATTTGAACTATCGGAAGACTCCTTCGTTATGCTTTTTTTTTCACTCCCTTCATCTCCTTCCATAGATACGACAGCTGTTATAGGCTGAGATATATTAGTATCTAAATCTTCATTTTCTGTTAATATTATTTCTGCATTTTCCTTTCTAAAAAATTTCTGGAGAGAGCCAGCTAATTTTCTTCTTTCTTCTAATTTTTGTTCTCTTTTGTAACGAAATTGTGCCCCAGACAATTTTTTCCTTTTCGGATCCTACAAAGTTAAGAAACACTTTTAATAAAGATTAATTGTCGACCAAGGCAACTACGCAACGGAGCGTCCTTTAAAAATTACCACTTTGGGTTTTTTATTATGGTAAATAATAAATAATACTTACCATTGCAAGCAAAAGCAAAACGAATTACAATCAAATTACAAAAGTAAAACAATTGTATATTGTATCTAGGTTAACAAACAAAATAATAAAAAACGCTATTTCGATGAAACATAATTATAAATAATAGACACTTAAAGCACAGTTTACTAGTAAGCGAAGGGCACAGAAAAACGCGCTACATCGGGGAAGTCCCCTATAACCCATAACCTATTATTTCTTCAGCTTCTTCTTCTTCTTCTTTTTTAGTTACAATGGCATCTTGCTTTTACAGCCTACAGAAAATTTCCCCAACCTATTATTTCAGCATGTTCGCATGTCGCTTTGGTTTAAGGATATGATATAAAATCGTCGCGTCGCGTCGTCGATATCGAATAAAAAATATCGATAAAAATTATAACTTCAAAAACAATAACAATGAAACAATGATTTTCTTAAATATCATTCAAGAAAATAATAATTACATAATATAATTATTTACTTGTTTGTTTATTGTGATTAGATATGTAATGTAAAATTAATTGGTTATTCTGAAATTATTTTTTTCTGGACGGAAAAACTTGTAAAACCTTTATAGGATAATATAATAATGATTCTTCTTATTAAATAATAATTACAGTATTTTTATTAATTATATTATAATAATTATATAGACAAAACTACAACACCTCTATAAACTTTAAAAAAGGATTTTTGGTTTTATAATTATAACAAGAAACGCGTAAAGGTGGTATCAAAGGTCAATGGAAATTTAGTAAAACCTCGGAGGGGCGCGCGGCGCCCCTTGAGAAGTGCGCCCGCGTGCCTTGCACGCCCGCTTGCAGCGCCCCTGTTAACAATAACAACGTGTTGGACAAATATCAAGAGTAAAAAGTCAAATATGCGGAGCTGGTCATCAAGATACAACAGATGAGGCGACTGAAGGTTCATGTGATACCGACCATCGTATTATCAACTGGACTAGTTCCAAAACCACGAGAACAGAAGCTTAAAATCATAGAACTGCATACTAACACCTTCATCGACATCCAGAAGGCAGTCCAGCTCAGTACTTGCCACATGGTGAGAAATTTCTTACAGGACAACACATAGAACTAAACACATAATAATACATTTGTTGTTCGACTGTTAAGCATATAACAATAAATTAAAGTACAATAAACAGTGTTAGATTATAACGTTAAACCATTTTTTATTTTCTTTTATTCGATAGATCAACTTGCTGTAACTTCAACGTTTTAACTAATTACATGGACTTATTACACCAAATTGCGCTCCAAAACATTTTATTGATTTTTTTCTACTATCGTGAACAAATATTATTGTTTTCGTCTATTTCTAATGGGAGATGTATTTTTATTTCAACTAGGTGGAATTGGCTTCTCTTTATTTAGTCGAGTCTGGTTGTAATAACAAGGGTCTCCGTAGCCAACTGATTTTGAAGCGTCGGGGACATATTACAATTGAACTGTCGGGATGCTTTATAGAAAAGAAAGTTTTCTTTTATTTAAAAAAATAATATTTGAACCGATAAAAATATGGCAACACAATAAAAATAAAAAGTAAGAAGTCACGGTTTTTGGGATTAGACCGCGTCAAAATGGAATCACTTTCCGACGTTTCGCCTTCAATTGCACGAGGCTTCTTCAGGGATCTTCACTTCACGAGATCGGAACACTGAATGAGCTCGGAGAGACCCAGGCCGGCTATTTATAGTCGACCTGTGTTTACCGAAGCGTGACTCGGTGTAACGATCGGTTTCCACGTATGATGTAGACTAAAGCCCGTATCTTTATTAAAATTGTTAGGATGCTTATAAATTTCAATAGATTCTCTAATTTTGCGTTTATAGAGCCCCGAAACCGATGCAAAAACTTTGGTTTCTTTTACATTTATGACATGCCCAGTCGAATGTTCGTGTTCAGATACAGCAGATTGTACAATTTGTTTCTTTCTGATACATCGTTCATGTTCCTTAAGCCTAGTCGATATGGATCGTCCAGTTTCTCCAATATAAACATCACCACAGAAACAAGGAATTGCATATACTCCTTCCGTTTGAAGAGGAATAATGTCTTTTGGCGATCTCAAGCATTGTCCAATTTTCTTGTGTGTGTTGAAGATTGTACGTATGTTGGACCGGCGAAGTAACCTTGCAATCTTGTCTGTGGTTCCGTGTATAAACGGAAGAACTACATTTCTTATCGGTAATTCCTTATTAGTATCATTTCGTGGAGTAGGATTATTATATTTTCTAATTGATCGTCTAATATCATCAGTGCAATATCCATTCCCTCTTAAAGCTTGAGTCAGTTTCTTTGTTTCCGATTGTAAAGAAATTTGGTCACAAATCGCGAGAGCTCTGTAAATCAATGAATTAATGACTGATTGCTTTTGTGCTGGATGACGATGGGAATTTGCATTTAAGTACCTGTTCGTATGCGTTGGTTTTCTATATACAGAGTGCCTTAAGGAACCATCCCCTTTCCTTTGTACAAGAACATCTAGAAAGGGAATCGTGCCTTCTGATTCAATTTCTATTGTACATTTTATGTTAGCATGTTGTTGATTTAGATGATCAAGAAACCCAGGGAGGTTTTCAGGATCATGTGGCCATATTACAAAAGTGTCGTCTACATATCTGAACCATGATTTTGGTTTTAGTGGAGACGACTCTAAGGCTTCCTCCTCAAAAGCTTCCATGCAGATATAGGCTACCACCGGTGACAGTGGAGATCCCATGGCTGCTCCTGAGATTTGCTCATAGATAGTTCCTTGGAAGACAAAATACGTTGATGTAAGACATGCTTCAATTAGATCTAAAAGTGAGTTGTCAATATTATTATGGTGAAATAAGTCTGACATTATGGAAATTGAATCATATATAGGCACATTCGTATACAGCGATTCTACATCAAAACTGACTAAGATATCTAATTGGACTGATTTAAGTTTTCTACAAAATGCGTAGAGTTTCTAATATGTGAATGTGTTTTTCCTGTAAAATTATTAAGAATATTTGAAAGACATTTACCAATTTTGTAAGTAGGAGATCGTATTGCACTGACGATAGGTCGAAGTGGTACATTAACCTTATGTATTTTAGGTAGTCCGTAGAACCGCGGGATCCTTGAGCTGCTAGGCCTTAACGTCTTCTTCTCCTCTGTTGGTAGGGTGGATGCATTTATAAGGTTAGTTATTCGTCTTTCAATTTTGTTGGTCGGGTCTGCTTGGATCACTCTGTAGATGTTGTCATCCAAAAGTAGTTGTATTTTTTTCACGTAATCTGTTTTGTCCATGACGACAGTGGCATTTCCCTTGTCCGCTGGAAGGACCAAAATGTCTGCATTGTTATTTAATGTTTTTATTGCCGTTATTTCCGCAGCTGATAGATTCGACTTAGGCGGGTTAGAATTTTTGATGATCTTCGCTGTTTCATACCTTATTGCGTCAGCTTCTTCTGCTGGAAGTCTTCTAATTGTCGCTTCAACTGATGACACTATATCTTCTACAGGTATGTCTTTTGGTGTAATGGCGAAGTTTTGACCTTTAGAGAGGACAGATTGTTCTGCTTCAGTAAAGATTTTGAAAGATAAATTTATAACGGTGTTCTGTGGAGGTTTTAGTAGTCTTCGGCTGTCCAGCAGTCCTTCGAACTTTTTCTGTTGCTCAATTGTAACTGCTTGATGGATCCTTTCTGCTTGCGCATTGGTAATGTTATCGAGAGTTCTAAATGTTTGATATTCAAGTATAAAAGCTAATTTTAAATGAATATTAAATAACTTACGAGCGTTTATATCCAAATTACGTCGAGTAGCTTGTATCCTTTCTCTTTTGAGGAGGTCTAGTCGTCTCCACTAAAACCAAAATCTTGGTTCAGATATGTAGACGACACTTTTGTAATATGGTCACATAGTCCAGAAAACCTCCCTGGGTTTCTTGATCATCTAAATCAACAACATGCTAACATAAAATTTACAATGGAAATTGAATCAGAAGGCACGATTCCCTTTCTAGATGTTCTTGTTACAAAGGAAAGGTGATGGTTCTTTAGGACATTCTGTATATAGAAAACCAAGGTATACGAACAGGTACCTAAATGCAAATTCCCATCATCATCCAGCACAAAAGCAATCAGTCATTAATTCATTGGTTTACAGAGCTCTCGCGATTTGTGACCAAAATTCTTTACAATCGGAAACAGAGAACTGACTCAAGCTTAAAGAGGGAATGGAACTGATGATATTAGACGATCAATTAGAAAATATAATAATCTTACTCCACGAAATGATACTAATAAGGAATTACCGATAAGAAATGTAGTTCTTCCGTTTATATACGGAACCACAGACAAGATTGCAAGGTTACGTCGCCGGTCCAACATACGTACAATCTTCAATACACACACAAGAAAATTGGACAATGCTTGAGATCGCCAAAGGACATTATTCCTTTTCAAACGGAAAGGGTATATGCAATTCCTTGTTTCTGTGGTGATGTTTATATTGAAGAAACTGGACGATCCATATCGACCAGGCTTAAGGAACATGAACGATGTATCAGAAAGAAGCAAATTGTACAATCTGCTGTATCTGAACACCAACATTCGAATGGGCATGTCACAAATGTAAAAGAAACCAAAGTTCTTGCATCGGTTTCGGGACTCTATAAACGCTAAATTAGAGAATCTATTAAAATTTATAAGCATCCTAACAATTTTAATAGAGATACGGGCTTCAGTCTATATCATACGTGGAAAACGATCATTACATCGAGTCACGCTTCGGTAAACACAGGTCGACTATAAATAGCCGGCCTGGGTCTCTCCGAGCTCATTCAGTGTTCCGATCTCGTGAAGTGAAGATCCCTGAAGATGCCTCGTGCAATCGAAGGGGAAACGTCGAAAAGTGATTCCATTTTGACACGGTCTAAAGAACCATGATTTCTTAATTGACCAAAGCCGTGAAAGCTTTCGTTCTATGTAAGAATAAGAAGTAATAATATTAATAGTAATAAAAATAACAATAAGTAATAAAAATAAAAAATAATAATAATAGAGAAGAGAAAAGATGAACACCTGGTCTAAAAAAACACTTCACGGAAGACACAGATACCACATAAAGCAAGACCACATACATAAAAAGCTTTCATATACGGGGTTACAAGAAAGGCAGCTGTTCCACGAAACAGAAGGCTTCCTGCTTGCCATTTAGGACAAAGTCATAACAACCAGAAACTACCAAAAGCACATCATCAAGGAAACAACCTTTGACCAAGATGACAGATGTAGGAGATGTCACCAGCAAAGAGAAACGATCGATCACGTAACGAGTGGATGTATAATAATGGCCGGAACTGAATACACCCCGAGACACAACTGCGAAGGTCGTCCATCAAGCATTAGCCACAACATATAAACTAACGGAGAACACAAACCCTTATTACCATTATACAACAACATCCATACTTGAAAGGAAGACTTCAAGCTCTACTGGGACATTGACACAGATAAAACAATCCCAGCAAACAGGCCCGATATCACCTTTCAATAAAAAAAAAAGATCACTTATTTAATTGACATGGCTGTCCCCAACGACGAGAACATCCAAGCGAAATACAGTGAGAAAATCGCTAAATACACCGACTTGGCAATGGAAGTTAAAAGGCTGTTGAAACAGGAAAGAGTCATTATTGTTCCTGTCGTCATATCAGTAACAGGCCTCACTTCAACAACGTTTCCACCGCATTTGGTGCATTTAGGACTTTACACAGACATTCACATGAACATCCAGAAATCGGTCATTTTAAAAACATGTAGCATCGTTAGATCATTTCTTAATATACAATAGTTGTTTCTCTTTCCTTTTATTTTTTTTTGTTTTTTTGTACTGACTTTGTATAATCCCGTCAGTATAAAATACAACCACAGGAATACTGTGAGACAACAGAGACAGAAGAATTTTTGATGGTAATACGGGACAAAAGTATTAACTTACGGAATTACAGAATTATCGAAAATATAGCGAGAGATCGGAGATTATACAACATATAACATCTGGCTGCACTTACTTAGCAAAGTAGGTGTGTAACATCGTACACCAGAAGCTTGCCGATAAATACGGGCTCTTGTCCACCTTTGTGCACTATTATAAAAACCAACAAAGTTTAATGCTTACAGTTGACAAATTATCGGTCAACAATAACAGCGTGTTTGAGAAATATCAAGAGTAAAAGGCCCATATGCGGAGCTGGCCAGCAGATGTAGGGACTGAATAAGGTTCAGGTGATACCGATCATCGTATCATCAACTGGACTAGTACATAATTCCGACAGTCACAGCCTACTACAATAATAAGTAATAATTCTTTTTTAATGAAGTAACAGTTTATTTTTTATTTTTTAGTGAAACACTTCCAAAATACGAAGTGGTACGTAAACCCTTAAGTAGATTACACTAGTATACTAAATATTCATATTGTATTCATTCATATACACCATTTCATTCTTTGTGTGACCCCTGAGGTAGAAATCCAAGGGCGACAGGTCAGGGGATCTAGGAGGCCAAGATATTGGACCATTTAAAGAAATTATTCTTTTCAGTCAAGAAGTTCTTGACTTGAATGGTATTGTGAGCCGGACATCCGTCTTGTTGAAACCAAGTTCTTCTTAATTTATCTTCCGTTAGAATAGCTCGTAAGGCTGGTACAACCTGGTTTCGCAAAGGCTGTAGGTATCACTGCCCGTTTAGGTTGTAGTCAAACAAAAATGGTCCAATAAGTCGATTTCCTGAAATGATAAATAATTTATAAATAGGTGCCCAACAGTCAAGGGCAGCATTATTATTATTATTAAAAAGTAGATATTTTCTTTCCAAAAATAATTATCGAAACATCCCGTAATGAATGAGCTTGTATACAGTTGAAACCTATTCAGCTTTATTATGAAAAAGAAAAACATATTTAGTTAGCGGGAAGTAATAGCCGTAATAAATTATTTTGTTGGTATTGCATATTAATTTCGGAAATACTAAATCAATTTATTTCGGTTCTATAATAATCTTAAAGAAGTACATCGTGCCTTAATAAAACATAAAATATCAAAAGAACAAGCCCCTTGCGCTTTAAAATTTAAATTCTTCGGAAATACTGCTGAACGCCTTTCTATAAATCATAATGAAAATCGAAAAATAATTCGACATTTGATTAATATGGTATTTTTTTCATAACGCAAGAACTAGGCCTCCCGGGTAATAATAAATCATTAAATTCAGACAATCAAAATAATTTTAGAGAATTAGCTAAATCTGCAGAAAATTTAGATAAAGTGTTAATAAATTTATAGAACCCAATTCTATTTTTATAGGTTCTTCGAAACTACAATCCAAAATGATTGAATAAAAATGTAATATACAATATCAAAAAAGTAAGTTGACTGACTAGAGTAGAACGTTTTACTCTTTGTTTTATTAGATTATACTCTTAGTATCATTAAAGAACTAAACGAAAAAAAAAGATTATTATTTGATCATCATTTGGTGCCTATTTAAAAAAGATTGGTCAGATTAACTTACCATTAATCCCACACCAAACGTTACTTCCAAATCTGATCTGTAGACGTCTCTCTGCCACTTCGTAAGGATTTTGCACAGCCCAATGACGACGGTTGTGCCTATTAAAGACTCCACAATTCGTGAACCTGCTCTCATCGGACCACAAGACATGATTTACAAAATCAGGATTTTCATTACATCTAGTATACCACTCACAGAAGTCTAGTCGTCTTGGAAAATCAGTTTCCTTAAGTCCTTGTACTATTATGGGTTTGTATGGATGGAAATTATTCTTTTTTAAAACTCTCTGTACTGTTGATTTTGGCACATTAGTTTCCTGTTCTACGGTTCTTACCGATGCACTAGGGTTTTCGTTGATAGTTTGTAAAATGTTTCTGTCTCGATTTTCATTGTTATTATTGTATCCGCTTCTAGGTTGTTCGAAGGCACCATGGCTAGTTAAATTAACTAAGATTTTCCTGAATTGTGTTTCATGAGGCTGCCGTCGTTCGGGGTATATCTCCAAATACCTTGCTGAGGTAACGTCGGCGTTTCTATATGATTGAAAGTACAAAGCTAATATGTCAACCTTTTCTTCATTTGAATACGGAATGCCGGCCATTTTCTATAGGTTTTGACAATTTATGTGTCAGGTTTATGATTTTTTTATTAAAACACAACTTTGATACTTTCAACTATTTCACTTAACGTCAAAGTCAAAATCCAATTTTGTTATAGATAAATCATGGCCTCCTTAGAGAAGCATGGAGAGCTAACATTACTTTAAAATCATGGCCTCCTTAGAAAAAACTGAAACCTAACTTTACGAAGTGTAATATTTCGATGATACTAAAATCTTTAATGCACTTGTGAGATATCACTAGACTGGAAATTTTAGGCTCTTTCGAAAAATCGAAAAATCCAATATGGCGGCCATAAGAAAAATGAAAGTTGAGGCGGGTTGCGGGTTAACAAAAACAACTAAGACGTGTCGTATACGCCATCCTATTTGTCTTAAAAATGTGTCCGAATAATGTCAAATTTTGGCAGCTGTCAAATTTACCGATATTTCCAAAAGCAATTGATCGATCGTAAATCTGAAGCCGGATATCGAATGCAATAAGTTTCCTCTAAAACTATCTACCGAACTAAATTGGGTCACACTTCACTATTCCTAATAAAAAAAAGGAATCATAACGAAGTAAGTTCCAGGTAAAGGAAATTTACCGATTTTTTAATAATGCCTTTGTCGAAAACATGAACATCAACCCGCATGCATATATTGACAGTCCAATCAAAGAAACCAAGTACAGGGTGGTCGAAATTGGTCTGTTTTAACAGAGAAAACCTATTTCCTGACTAGATAGAGCAAAACTGACTTAGGTGTCATGGGCTCGATTTCTGAGAAATGTTTAATGGCAAAAACTGCCTGCCGATATTTTCACTGCCAACTGAGATATAGGGCGTTTTTTAATTTTCGGCCATTTTGAAAATTGTCCATAACTTTTTTATTTTGCGGAATATTAACATTCTGCAAAGACATTCTAAAGACACTTTTTTATGTGCAATCCAGTGGCATACTCAGATTTTTTCTATAGTTGTCCGTTTTATCATAAATAGGCAAAACTTTTTTTTTTCAAATGGAAATCATAGTTGGCTATAAATTATAAAAAATGCTCGCGTTTAGCCCTTTTCAGTGATATAAAGTTGTAGGTACTTATTTTCAAAAATAACGAAAATATTAGGTGTTTTTGGTTTACATCGAAGTAGGCTTTGATTTGTGATGACAATATCTCAATTATGTATTGTTAAGATTTATAGTTTGTTAGCAACTTAAACACAACTTTAAATAACACTAGCTAACGTTATTTTAATTATTTATTATTATTTTTTTTTATTTTTTTTTGTTTACATAGCAAAGTTGAACAAAATTAACAAACTAAACTACTATTTACAGCTACAAGTGAAAATAAAAAATAATTATGAAAATCTAGGTATTTAGTTAGATAGGTTTCTGATAAATATATTTAGAGAAGTTGTTCAAATTGAGCCCCTCCCTGTTGAATACAAACTAAGCATCTTTTGCGTACCGAGTTGCAACTATTTATTAGTTCAACTGGGCTAATAGATGCAAAAGCTTGCCTAGTGGCCTCTTGCAATTCTTCTTTTGTGTGAAAGGTTCTTCCTTTAAATATCAAGTCCTTCAATCTTCCCCACAAAAAAAAATCTAAGGGAGTTAAGTCACAGGACCTAGCAGGCCAAGGTATGGGGCCCCACGTACCAATCCAATTTTCTCGAAATTCGAAGTTTAAAAGATCAGTTGTGATCCTTGCATTGTGCGGGGGACAACCATCTTGTTGATAGTAGATATTTCTGGCATCAGCTAAAGGTATGTCTTCCAACAAAGGGACAATATATGTGCGCAAAATATTTACATAATGATCTGCAGTTAAATTTCCATCGTAAAAATAAGGTCCCACAAATCTTCCTCGGAATATCCCCACCCATATATTGAATCCACACCGACCTTGCCGGTCTTGTTGCACAACTACGTGTGGATTTTCAGTGGACCAGTGATATGAATTATATCTATTAAATATACCAGAAGTATCTACTCTGGATTCATCACTCCAAATAATATTTAATGGAAAATTCTCATTCTCCATGAATTTTTGCTCATACCACTGACAAAATCTCAATCTTCTAGCGGCGTCCCCTTCACGGAGTTGATGAACTCTTCTCGTTCTGTACGGTTTGAATTTATGTTTTTTGAGTATTTTTAAAACGGTGGTCTTTGGAACATTCGTTATATTAGCCAATGTTCGAGAGGAGGTGCCAGGATGATCTAATACCTCACCAATTATATTTAGCTGCTGGATTTCCTTTTCTTCCTTTAGTTCATAATGTCTTGTTCTTAACTTTTTAAAACTTCCGCAATTTACTAAATTACTTTTTAATGTTTGATAAATTCGGTTATCCGGTTGACGTCGCTCGGGAAATGTATTAAAATATAATTCACTAGCTGCTTCAGGAACTTCGTTAGATAATATGTAACATTTTAACATATCATACTTTTCATAATTCTCAAACATATTTTGTCAGCAACTTAACACAACTTTATAAAGATAACACCAAAACGCAATAATTACACCAGACTACAGTAATCTGACAGCAATATATTCAAAATACTGAACGCGCGTCATTATTCCAAGGCCTACTTCGATGTAAACCAAAAACACCTAATATTTTCGTTATTTTTGAAAATAAGTACCTACAACTTTATATCACTGAAAAGGGCTAAGCGCGAGCATTTTTTATAATTTATAGCCAACTATGATTTCCATTTGAAAAAAAAAAGTTTTGCCTATTTATGATAAAACGGACAACTATAGAAAAAATCTGAGTACGCTACTGGATTGCACATAAAAAAGTACCTTTAGAATGTCTTTGCAGAATGTTAATATTCCGCAAAATAAAAAAGTTATGGACAATTTTCAAAATGGGCGAAAATTGAAAAACGCCCTATATCTCAGTTGGCAGTGAAAATATCGGCAGGCGGTTTTGCCATTAAACATTTCTCAGAAATCGAGCCCATGACACCTAAGTCAGTTTTGCTCTATCTAGTCAGGAAATAGGTTTTCTCTGTTAAAACAGACCAATTTCGACCACCCGGTACATAGTACATTTTATTAAATTACAAACGGGTATCAACTTTCACTTTTGTTCGACAATCTACTGTTATGCCTCATATTCGGGATTTCTGCAAGAATTTTTACTATCTGCCGCATCTGAAAAATTAAATAGTCACATTTAAAATTAATAGTACATTACTTAAACCTATCATCGACATATTATATCCATTACAAAATTACTGAATTTAATTAGAATTAATTTATGACCACTGGTCGAATTTATACTGCTCAAACATTAACGCTGTTAATCAGCATCATATATCTTTTGTGAAAGAGGTCATCTCCATAATACAAGCCTAGTTACTGCATGTACAGCTACGTATATCCATATTTTACGTCTAAGTTGTTGTTCCATTGTGAATTGACCACCTATAGAGTAAACTGGAGAACAAATCGCCACCAGTTCCTAGGGGAGAATTCTGCGACACGATCTAAACGCACAGTGTGTATTAGTATCAGTATTGTGACTTGTTTATATTCAAGAATTAAATGGTAATATTTAAAATTAATTTGTACAGGGTGTCCCATTTTCGTAGGTTTTACGGGGTTTCCAGCTTATGAGTAGAGATAGAGAGATGCGGTTTTCGCGACACCGTGCTACTTTTCGATGAAACTAAAGAGGCCGCAAACAGATTTGCCCTAACCATTCTAGTTTCCGTGCTACAGGGTGATTTTGAAAATTTGTCATTTTCTGACACCCCCTGTAACTCAGCTATCGTAAAATATATTTAAAATGTTTCAACTGGGATTTATAGATTTTTTCACGTAGAATTCAGTGGCGTACTCAGATTTTTGCTGAGAGTCATAGTTTTTGACATATTGGCATAACCTACTATTTTTTAAATGGGACACCCTATATATTATTTTTTCATCTTATTCTTCGTGTCGAGAGCTTTTCAAAAACATACCATAAGTCATATTTGTTTTCATAAATAACATGAAAAATTGCATTTTTCTTTAAACGGATTTATGGCATAGCAGATCAATGGAAATCAGAGAAGGTGGCTG
>JAUTXW010003997.1:0-67419 GCA_030620095.1 Kuschelorhynchus macadamiae | reverse complement strand
AATTCAAATTTTGCATTTATGTAGACAAAGGATCAATGTAAGGCGGTAAAGAGCCATTTTGCGGGAAAGAAATTTATATGTGGCGGTATTTCCGTCAAAAAATGATCGAAAATGGACAACTTTACTTCGAATTTTATCATTCTAAATTCGATTTATTCAAAAAAATACGGATTTAGCGCCCAACTATACATGTTTCCCTATTAAAATCACATTGAAGCTAATTAATACCTTTTATAGTTTTTACATAATACTGCAGCAGCGGAAGGCTTGCAAATGATTCGTAATATAGCGTGCAGTAGACCCTTAAAGAGTTTTCTTCGCAGACTTAACACGCGGGAGACCCTTTTTGCCTTAAACACACTTCTTTAACCAAAAGTGTCGTGATCTATGATGACAACTAGACCCAGATAACAAAATCAAATGCAGAATTGACATAGCAACTTTTCTGGAAATGGGAACACTCGTTTGAAATGATAATTTAAACTTAAACTTATCCAAAGAATGATCAAGTGTTATATTTGGTCTGTGTTTTAATATGAAGTAGAGACCTGGGCACTCAAGGTTGCTATGATTAATCGCTTAAAAGCATTCCAGATGTGGTTACATAGAAGAATGCTCCGACTACCCTGGGCAGCTATGCAATCTGTGCACACAACAGTGCCGAACAACTATTTAGATTAACCTCTTTGACGATATGAAGATTATCGAAAAATGGCTTTCAAAACCATATTCAATTCTAGAGATATTTATATGTTGAAATAGGTTTTTTTTATTACCTTTACCTAATTAACTATTACATAGTATTACATAAATACAATCAACTTATATTAACATATTATTCCCTCCCCTACAGCTACGTGAGAGAGTTGTACAGAGGGAAAATAAAATAATATCATAGTATATTTTGGTTGCAGAACATCTGATAATACGAACACCGCCGAACATGCACATGTGTTAGTGCTACTCAACTAGAACTTCTCGGGCTTATCAGTAGCTTAGTCACCGCAAGTTGAACTCCTTCAAATCGGTGGGAAAACATATTTTTCTTTTACCCAAATGGAACTCGGGCTTATCACTTTGGCAACTGAACCATTACCCCGATCGGTACTTTGGCTTATCGTCAAAGAGGTTAGACGAAAACTGCGAACAACTCGCCAATGTAACTGCCAACGTTAGGGGGACCTGACATGGCACCGACAGAAGAAGTCACTTTCTCAAGGAGGGTCTGGCCGATGCCACGTCAGGATGAACATTTTGATAGGATGAATTTTTTAACATGGGTTCAGAAATGAATTTTTCAAATGTCTCCGCAGATGCTTTTAGAGGCATCAAAATGGATAGAGACAGAAAAATTGTCCACAAGAATTTTGTTTACCAAAAAAAAAAAAACAGAAAATTATAATGAAAATAATAAATATGTTAGTGAGGTTAAATATGACATTGATTTCGCTAAACTGGATATTCATAAGTAGCTTCATTTTTATTACTTCCCTCGTAAAAGTGAAGTATTGTAATCGTGAAAAAATCACTCAGAGATTTTTTTAGATCTTCTTTACTTTTCGGGGTCACTAGATGACGAAAAACATGTTTTCTGAATTCCGTCAGTACGTCTTTCTGTCTGTCAGTCTGTCTCTTCGCGGCATAGCTAAAACTACTTTGAAGTCAATCGGTTGACTTCAAATTTTAGTAAAAATTAAGGGTAACATGGGGATGCCTGGTAACATTTTGGTAAAAATCCAGTATGGCACACCAAATCGGCAACTAGTGAAATGTTAAAAAATTATTACTAAAA
Organism: Kuschelorhynchus macadamiae; assembly: GCA_030620095.1. Classification (NCBI taxonomy): domain Eukaryota; kingdom Metazoa; phylum Arthropoda; class Insecta; order Coleoptera; family Curculionidae; genus Kuschelorhynchus; species Kuschelorhynchus macadamiae. Next base: position 65,627 of record JAUTXW010003997.1, on the reverse strand, counting down.
AATTCCAATGTATCTCAAATTTTACACGAAAATAAAGTATTCTGCAGGAATCAACCGGTAAAATTTTGGTACGAATCCAAAATGTTGAACCAAATGGCAGCTTAATAAAATATTTAAAAATTCGGTCTGAAAAAAGACCACCTAATGGACTGATTTCAAGTTGTGTGCTGTAACTAATTGTGGTATAGAGATGAACTAGTAAAATTGTGGTATTAATTCAAGATGGCGGAAAAAAATGGCGGCCAAATAAAATATTTGTAATCGTGAAAAATCACCCTCTCAGGTTTTACATATCTTCAGATTTTAGCATCCCTAGATGCCAAAAAATATGTTTTATCAATTCCGTCGGTCCGTCTGTCGGTTCGTCTGTCGGTTTGTCTGTCAGTTCGTGGCTTAGCTTAAAAGCTACTCATCAGATTTACTTCAAATTTTAGTTAAAAAATAGGGGTCATATGCTTACGACTTCCAAAGGATTCTTAAAAGGATATTTACGAAATTCTAAGTTCCAAGCTAAAGACAAAAATGTATTGACCTCAAACATCAAGTTCTTCGTACAAATCGAGAGAAGCTGAATATGCTGGATGGTGGTAGGAATTGCCATTTAAATACCTATTTGTATGCTCATATGCATGAATATACGCAGAATGTCTAAATTTTTATAAAATCCAGACATCCTGATCTTTCCAGCAGACAGAAGTATAGTTGGCGCATTACCTTTCTGGAATGACGTCATTTTTGGTTATTTTTGTTTGATTTATGTTAACTGACAGTCACAAAAACATTTTGAAAAAACTCATTGTCGTTTCTTTACAACAGTCAATGCCGGTTTTGGTTATGTGTCTTTCAGAATATATTCGTCAAAATTGACATTGATTTGTTGTGATTCTTTTTAAACTTTTGCAAGATGCCGCGAAGATATAATCAGCAATCACAGCTAATAGTTTTGAATATCTTGGCTTTTTTTCAATTGGAAAAAGAGCAAGCTAAAAATGGAATCCTTCCGCAAACTGATAATATAATTGAACGAGCTTCAAATGCAACAAAACTTAGCCGATACTAAACGAGCGATGAATCCTTTACCTCCAGAATGTCTCAAAAGCAAAAAGAGGTAAAAACAAAAATTACAGATTACTTAAAGAACAAAATAAGAGATACGATCTACTGCATGTATGCGAAAAATGAATATGTTACAATGCAGACTTTGCTTAAAAAACTAAAAGAGATAAATGAATATTTTAATTTTTCCATCACCTCGCTAAGAAAATACGTAAAAAGTATTGGTTTTAAGTGGAAGAAATCAAATAATAGAAAATACCTGATGGATTTGCCCCACATCGTCCACAAGAGAATCAATTTCTTGAGGGAATATGTCAAAAATCAAAATCTAGGACAAGATGCTTATACCACCGTATTTATTGATGAGACTTGGATTTTTAGTAAAGGTTCGTTTAGAATCAGCTGGCAGGATAACACTATGTCTACAAGTTCTAAAAAAACTAGTGAAGGTCATCGATATATTGTAGTTCACGCTGGATCAAAGGAAGGATTTATTAAGGGGGCCAGTTTAATATTTAAAAGTGGACTAAAAAGCGGAGATTATCATGACAATATGAACAAGCAAAATTTTGAAAATTGGTTTAAAAATCAGCTGGTACCAAATCTTCCTCCAAAAAGTTTGATAGTGATGGACAACGCAAGCTATCATTCCGGCCTTTTAGAGGATATTCCAAGAAAATCATGGACAAAGCAGAGATTGATTGGATGGTTAAAAGAAAAGAACATTGACTTCCCAGAGAGGGCCATGAAGGATGAAATATGGAGCATTGTAGAAAAAAATTGTAACATTGAAAAAACATTCTACCTTGACGAATATGTGAAACCTTTGGGCCACAAAATACTAGGACTTCCTCCATACCATTGTCAATTTAATGCTATTGAAATGGTATGGTCTGAGTGTAAGAGGAAATACGACCAATACATTGCTAGTCTGAAGGGGACACCATCGGAAGTTTTGGCCATGTGGGAAAAAGCGATAAATGAAGTATCTTCAGAGCATTGGAAAAATTATGTCAGCCACACAGAAAGGGTAATCCAAGAAGCTTGGAAGACAATACAGATATGTGATGCTTCAGACATTGCGCCACTTGTAATTAGTACCGACGAAGACAGCAGTGACGATGAAGAATTTAGTTCTGATTCTGAAGACAGTGAAGGGGAGTAGTTTTTATTTTTAAAGTTAGTTAGTTATACATTAATTTCTCTCTTTTAGTTTTTAAAGCAAAGTCTGCATTGTAACATATTCATTTTTAGCATACACGCAATAGATCATATCTCTTATTTTGTTCTTTAAGTAATCTGTGATTTTTGTTTTTACCTCTTTTTGTTTTTGAAACATTCTGGAGGTAAAGGATTCATCGTTCGTTATTCCCCTTTTCTTAATATTTTTTCAGTATTGTCTGTAATTGAGAATTAAAATAATTTTGATGAAAATGGGTAACTGGCGTCAATTTATTACATTGCAAACAAAGAATAAGACTAAGATGAAAGAATTTATATTAGTAAAGTCTTATTTGCAAAATAATTTTAGTTTTTGAAGTTATAATAGTTATTTTTGTATTAAGTGTGCAAAATGAGGGTTTTTTTATGGCAATGAGAGTGTTAATTTTTTGCCAGCCATTTTCGACAAGTTGCAGCGCTTTCTGTACAGAAAATGCCAATTTTAAATTCGCTTTAGCCAGTGCTGAACGCACCCCTCCTATCTACATCACTGCATACGTTTAGGTTAGGAATCATCGCTGAAATATAAATAATATAAGAAATACGTTATTTGAAACCAGCGTGACGTCATTCCAGAAAGGTAATGCGCCAACTATACCGCCCCAGTTTCATAGACAAAATAAAATATGTGCAAAAGGCAACTCAACTTTTGGACAACGACATCTGTAAGGTTATACAGGCAGACCCTACAAGTAAAACAGGAAGATGCATTAACAGCCTGATTAACGCATCCAAGCTACCACCAGCGGAGAAGATATCATTAAAGCCAAGCAGCTCCAGACTTCCAAGTTATCTGTCTTCTACGTAATAGCAGTGTACCAAACAGATCGTCAGTGTAGTTTCGATGTAGAAGCGTACAACAAAAATGTTCACGTTAACGGCTTATAACCTTCATATTACCTTGAAGACTTGGAGGTTTTCTTACACCTACTTATTTCATTTTTCAATACTCAAATCTCGGGGGCAGCTATGGGATCTCATGTATCCCTTGTAGTAGTTAATATCTTTATGGAGGCCTTTGGGTATAATGATTTAACACATGCAGAACACTGGTTCAGATATGTAAATAATACTTTTGTTTTTTGACCTCTTGGACAGGAAAATGTGCTCATATTTCTGCACTACCTTAATCGACAAAACCAGAATATTATAGTCACAATGGCGATTACATCAAATAGAACGATTCTTTTTTTTGCAGATGTGTTTGTATAAATAAAGGAAAATGGTATATTAGGATATTTTTTGTGCAGAAAATGGATGCGTACAAATGGATAGTTAAATGCAAATGCCCACTACCATCTATTACAAAAGCAGTAGTATTTAAAGCCTTTTCGATTTCTGATCGAGATTTTCTAACATCGGAAACACAGAATTGAGAAGAAATTGGATGTCACCGTTAAGTAGTGATATTCCCTACATACATGGCGCTACAAACAATTTCTTCAAATTTTGCACAGAAATCGAGTGTTACATAGGAATGAACTGGTAACATGGTATGAATATAAGATAGCAAAACAAAATGACGGCCTAATAAGATATTTTAAAAATCGGTCTAGAAAAAACTACTTATTAGATTAGTTTCAAATTTTGTGCGAGAAGTAAGTGTGATATAGAGATAAACTGGTGAAGTTGTGGTACGAATTCAGAATGGGGGAACAAAATGGTAGCTAAATAAATTTTTAAAATAATCAAAGCAAAAAAAAATTAAATTTTGCAGATAAATCAAATGTGATATACGGATAAACTGATACCGTTTTAACCGAATTTAACATGACGTAACAAACGTGTGTGTCAATGTAAAAAATACATGTTGAATTTGTTTTAAATTTTGCCCAAAAATGAAGTGTGACATAAGTAGAAACTGGTAAAATAGTGGTAGAAATCCAATATAATGGAACGAAATGGCGCCCAATAAATTGTTTGAAACGATTGTATATATTTGTTACTAAATTACTATGTACTAAATTAAACTGGGTGACACTTCACTATACCTAATAAAAGAACGCGGGAAGTTCCGGGTAAACGAAATTTGCCGATTTTTTTTTGCTTTACACGCGAAACCGGGTACCCATATAAAATAAAGTGACGTTTATTTTAGCGTGTTTTATGGTTTATTTTTCTATAATAATATAATAGTTTTAAGCAGTCTGTTTTTTTCGATAATTCATACTTGTTAATATAACGTTTGTTCACTTCAGGAACCTAGTGCCTTCGCGCTCCTGCTGGTAGAGATCCACAACCCACACATGCATTTTGTTTTTTTTGTATAATTTATATAGGTCATATATAAAATAAACTTGGCAACGTAGCATCCCTAGCACACTGGATTTCCATCCAACAGGCGACACTCCCTTTATTTAGCTGTTGTAATTATGTTGAAAAACGTTTAATAATGTCTAATATCATAATTACTTCTAACTTTTAGTTACAAATAATCATTTTTGTGTTATAGAGCATTATAATATAATCAATCTTTTACGTAGTTCATAAATTAAGTTTGTGAAAAATATGTTTTTAGCGATACCCCAAAAACAAGTTCAGTGCAACCTTCCGAAACCTTAGTTTTTTTGGATTTAATTTGAAAAAGTGGTTCATCCATAAATTTTTGTGTATAGGAAGTATTAACAAAAGGTAATCTTTCAAATGTATATTTTAAATTTGTCAAATTCCGTGGGTAAAATTGTTTACAAGAGCCTATTAATGGTACAATAATTACAATTACTTACATTATTAACAAAATATCGATCTCGATGTGTATTATATTTTCTGACTCCATAGATCCTTCATTTCTAACCAATGTTTCTGTCACTGTTGAAGCTTTGCAAGAGACTTCTGGCTGGGTCTTAAGGTCGTTTTCATTGCTGCAATTCCTTCTTGCAATATGCAATAGTCTTGAACAAAGGCATGCACAGTTTGACAAAAGGTACAAATAGGTTGCCACTGCGCAAGCTTTTGTTCAAGACTATTGTAACTTGCAAGAAAGAATTGCAGCATGTAAAACGGCCTTAATTGTATAAAATTTTATTCACTACTTCCTTTTTATTATTGAGGCTCTCAGCTACGTAACTTTCCGCAATATTAACGGATTTCCATCCACCATGTCACTTGATAGTTAATACATCAACTCCAGTATTTGCTAATAAAGTTACCGACGTGCTTCTAAAAGAGTGTCCACTATACATTTTGAAGTTCTCAAACTTCAAACAAACGAAAACGTATTTTTCCCGACAGGCTGGTTTAAGCACTTTCCATTTTGATATCGCATAAAGAAGCACGGATTAATAGTCGTCATGTGGGATCTTGTATCAATGTACTTTTGAATTATTTTGAAATGATAAACCTGAGTGTCGTCACTTTTTGGCACTGTAAATATACGTGACATTCCATTTTTGGAGTCAGGAAAACACGTTTTCTGAGACTTCAGTACTAGTCTTGCTTTGGCACCAATTCTTAAAGGATTTGTATGCTGCTTCATACCTTTTTTTCGACTTTTCCGGTAGTAGAGATAAACAAGCAATATTTGCTGATTCTTCTATGTCTGAAACATCCATTTTGTCCACACAGAATCAAACAATTCGACTTCTTCAAACTTTTTGGTATGAATTGTCAACTTGACGTTCTTGATCAAATAAAAACTGCTTATGTTGCTCTGGCAACGGATCACGGATGCCTTCATAATTTAATGAGAATGCTATCGAATGTAATGATAATGAAAATCCAAAAATATATCCAGCATTTTCTTGTAAACATACAATACAGGGAGGGAGAAAAATGTTATATACTATATGGGATGTAAGTACATTAACCAGTCTCGAACTGGTAAATGTTACTTACATCCCTCGTAGTATAAATAACTATTATATACCTGTGTCAAAGTCATATTGGTAATAATAGCTAACATAATTTTTTCGCCTTTGGTTGGATAAGGATTTTTCTTGTGTTCGTTAAACCACGCTTTAAGGGTACTTGCTGTTTCCCTTGCACTTTTTCTTCTTGCTCCGTTGAAATCCAATTCATATCTGAAACAAAGATAATTCAATTAATTTTTTTTTATATTTTACGTTATATTATCTCACTTTTCTATTACAATAATAAATAGGAATCTCAGTATTTCACTGTTTTCCGTAGACCTCATAAATATTTGAAGAAAAAACATTTATTTTAAATAGTTCTAACATGCTTGTTTTTCCTGGAAAATTAATCTTTCATAGTAAAGTAATACTATATTAAGGACCTAGGTGGAAAGTATTTTATTCCTGTCGAGGCGCGTAGCGCCAAGGTGGAACATTTCTAGTGACAGGAATGAAACCCTTTGTATTTTCAAATACAATGAGCGATTCAGAAGATTCAGATCATTTGTACTCCTCCTCAATTGAGAAGCCGCGGAAATTTTTGGAAAAATTAAATGATCGAATAAAATTGAATCATTTTCGTTATTCGATAAAATATCGAAATTTACCTGGGTGGAGAGTGATATTTACCGGGGTGGATCCCTGGAACCCGAAAAAGATATATTCGTCAGTCTGTTGGTCTATTTGTCTGTCATTCTGTCTGTCTGTCTGGCGTTCTGTCTGTTGTTCTGTCTGTATGCGTCATAGTTCAAAAACTAATTAAGTGATTGACTTCAAATGTTGGTCAAAAATCAAGGGTCATAAGGGGATGAAATGGTTATATTTCGGTAAAAATCCAGTATGGCGGAACAAAATGGTGTCCTGAAAAATTGTAAAAAGTCATTGTTAAGTAACTACTTATCGAATGAACTTAATATTTGCGCAAAAACAAAGTGTGGTATAGAGATAAATTGGTAAATTTGTTTTCTACCTAAACCCATTACGGCGGAATACAATGGCTCTCTAATGAAATGTTTAAAAATTGAGTACCAAAAAACTGTTTATCCAGTTGACATGAAATTTTGCACATAATCCAGTGTTAAACAAATATTGACTGGTGAATTTTTAGTGACTCCTATATGGCAAGATAAAATGGCTGCCTAATTAAAGGTTTTAATATTCCATTTATTGGATTAAAAGTTTCTTTTTTATGGAGGAATATAATAAAAGCAATTTATTTTTTTGTAGACTACGTAAAAGACAAACCGCTATACATGAATGGTCGACCAGAAAATGTATTACGGAAAATTGTTGAAAAATATGAGGCTTGTATTGAACAAGAAGGTCGTGTTTTTGAAAATCTTAATTATGATTAAGTAAGTTCTTTTTTCTATTTCATTTATTATTAGTTAATATTAATCATCTCTAGGTATAATATAGATCATTTGTTTTCACCTTATCATATTCGTTTCTTTTTTAAAATTGAATTCCTTTAAACAGTAGATTATTTTAAAACCATGGCCAACTTTGCCGGTTGTATAATTAAATAAGTAATAAATATCGGTTTTCGAGCATTCATTTAAAAAAACGGACTTTAGCGGCTTTGAAAATGTGAATGTTTGCCGTTGAATTTAGGACACCCTGTATAAAAATAGACAAATTCAATAAAAAAAATAGAAACCTAAGATTATTTACCGATCGTCTGCAAAATATGAAGATTATATCTTTAAACCTTACATAAATATGAGACTTTAAAATTTGGTACCCCGAAGGCTCATTTTCGGTTCAAGGTCAAATATCTTAAGAACGCTTGAACCTAGGTATAGGACATGCTACATAAAATAGCATTAGAATTCTCCGTAGAATCATAAAAATATCATAAAATACAGGGTGTTCCATTTATAATAAGCAAGTTGATACCAACTTCCGGTTAAACCGGAAGTGACAGGAAGTTGAAAATATTTCAAAAAAGAAGTACCCCTTGACCGTATCTTAATCCCAAAATTTTATATATATACATATATATATATATATATATATATATATATATATATATATATATATATATATATATATATATATATATATATATATATATATATATATATATATACATATATATACATATATATATATATATATATATATATATATATATATATATATATATATATATATATATATATATATATATATATATATATATATATATATATATATATATATATATATATAATATATATAATTTTCTTGGGTATAGGTCCGAAAAAAGAAAGTAATTGTGATTGAGGTTTTGGTAGTGTCACATATATTGTCAATTTTAAAAAAATATAATTTTTGACGTTTCGGCAGGAACACCCTTGCCTTTCTCAAAAAATGTTTATCCTAAAACCAAAAAACAAAACCCTACATTTCACAATAAAAACCTATCACTTTTAACTTACCATGAAACGTAATTAATCATTTAAAATTAAAATCTTAATAAAGAAAAAATTTCACTTATTTTTACGAACATACGAAAATAACAAAAAAGACGACAACAACATATCGTTTGCTGCTCGCTCTTGGGCGATATCACACTGATTTGGATTTTATTATTTTTAAAGAAAATAACCCATCGTTGGTATGGAAGGAAGGGGCAATATTTACTTTAGTTATATTATACCGAAATAGATTCTATTTAACACATCTATATCCTTTTTGTCATTTATGGCATGTTTGTTTTTTTTTATTTCTATTGACTCATAGATTTCCCTTTTCTTTTTATGTAACTCAGTTTTTAGAATCTTTGTTCGGTCAAAATCGAAAGTATGATTATTTTGTTGTGCGAGTTTAGATAATGCAGTTTGGTTTTTCTTATCGTACTTGTGGCCATGTAATCTTGACTGTAGATATTGTTGTGTCTGCCCAATATAAACACCATCACAATCCTTGCATGGTACCTGATATACTATATGTGTTTTTTGAAATTTTGAATTTTTTGTCTTAAGTTTTGTGTAATGTTGATTTAGCAAATTATATCCCCTATGGGCAACTTGTACGTTATATTTAGAGAATAAATGATTAAATTGTTCGGATAGCCCCTGTAGTATGGTAGTGACCCAGTTGTTTTATTTGTTGTAAAATTTATTGAAAATTTATTTTGAAAACTGAATTGATTAAATGCGCAGGATAATTATTTTTTATAAGAGCTTCTTTTGCTTTTTCGATTGATTCTCTTCGAAACTCTGGATCTGATAATTGGATTGCTCTATCAGCCAGGCCAATAAAGACAGATTTTTTCTGGGTAAGAGTAATGTGTGTATCTACTAGACCATGTTTGTTTTGTATACCACTGTGTTCTGATGGTGTTGTTTTTTCTGTGTAGTGTTATATCAAGAAAGCTTATTTTTTCGTGTTTTTCGATTTCAATGGTAAACTGTAATTTTGGATGGTAGCTGTTAAACATTGATAGTATGTCATCGGTTTTTTCTTTGGGTACTAGAGTTATACAATCGTCAACATATCTATAGAAGAATGGTAAATTAAAATCCAGTTTCGGTATTATATTTTCTTCTAAATTCTCAAGAACAAGTTGTGCAATTACGCTAGATATACTTGAACCCATTGCACATCCCTCTGTTTGCTTATATATTTTATCTTTGTACAAAAAATATGTCGAATTTAGTGTTAGCTCTACGGCTTCCATAAATTCGTCAAGTGGTATATCTGTGTACTTTTTTATGTCCTTCCATTTATTTTTTATTATGTCTTTTGCTAGATTTATTGGCACGTTTGTATATAGGGAAATTACATCTAAAGATATTAAAATATGATTATGTGGTACATGAAAGTGTTTTATTTTTTCCTTAAAGTGAGAGGAATCTTTAATATAGTACTGGTTTTGGTTTATTACTTTTAAAATTATATTTTTTAAAAAACTTGACAAGGCATTGAAAGGGGACTGAATGCAAGATACAATAGGGCGCAGGGGAATTCCCTCTTTATGAAGTTTGGGGAATATAAATTTTTGGTGGAACAGCATTATTAATTTTTAATTTTGAAGCGGTGTCAGGTGAAATGTAACTTTTTTTATTCCACTTCTCTATTAGATCATTATTCTTTTTTTGATATTGTTTGGTTGGGTCGGCTTTGATTTGTTGGTACGTTGTGGTGTCATTTAGTAAAATATTTATTTTGTTGTCATATTCCTGTGTTTCCATAATGACAGTTTTATTTGATTTGTCAGGTTTTAAAATAGTCAAATTGGGATGTTCTTTTAGGAAGGATTTAGTTTTTTTAATTTTCCTATTCAGTTCCTTATTTTCAAATTTAAAATTATTTTTGTTTTTAAAGTTTGTTAAAATGTTGCAACTTTTAGTTCTTAATTCGTCTTTTGTTGAGGTGTTAAGGTTAGAAATTGAGGTTTCAATGCTGCAAATTATCTCAGGAATGGGTATATCTTTTGATTGTTGAATAGGTACCGCAAAGTTTGGCCCTAAACTTAAGACTTCGTTAGCATATTCGGGAATTTCAATGTTTGTTAGGTTTTCCATCCAAAGATTGTGCGTGTTCGACATGTTTTTGTTTGAAATTGCCGCAAGTCTGTTTATTTTATTTATGTTTCTTTCCTTACATTTTTCAAAGTATATTTCGTTTTGACCAAGCACGTATTCTTTAAAACTGTTAAAAACATTAGTTGGTAGATCAGATTTGCATCTATTTTTAATAAGTCATGTTCTATCCTTCGCAATTTAAATATGGTGTCGGATATTAACAAGTTTAAAGTTTCTCTTTGAAAACGATTGAGGACAGTTGTTGTGAATTTACGTTTCAGGTTTACATTAACAAAGGATATATGGTTTATATTAAATTTTAAAAAAGTTGGTGTGAGCTGTTCGTTTTTGCAACGCAGAAGAAAAATCCTTCTGTTTTTAAAATTTGTATTCTTTGTCAATAATTTGGAGTAAGCTTTCATTTGCAAGACTGTAGATCTTCCGTACGAATTCTCCATATCCTGATAACAAAACATATTTTCACCCTTGTTTTTATATATTGATTTGGTAAGAGTTTCTTGACCTTCCTTTTATATTGTTAATATATATAATTTTCTTGGGTATAGGTCCGAAAAAAGAAAGTAATTGTGACTGAGGTTTTGGTAGTGTCACATATATTGTCAATTTTAAAAAAATATCATTTTTGACGTTTCGGCAGTAACACCCTTGCCTTTCTCAAAAAACAATATCAAAAAAAGAGTAATGATCTAATAGAGAAGTGGAATAAAAAAGGTTACATTTCACCTGACACCGCTTCAAAATTAAAAATTAATAATGCTCTTCCACCAAAAATTTACGGGCTCCCCAAACTTCATAAAGATAATTCCCCTGCGCCCTATTATATCTATATATATCAGTATATTTCAATGCCTTGTCAAGTTTTTTAAAAAATATAATTTTAAAAGTAATAAACCAAAACCAGTACTATATTAAAGATTCCTCTCACTTTAAGGAAAAAATAAAACACTTTCATGTACCACATAATCATATTTTAATATCTTTAGATGTAATTTCCCTATATACAAACGTGCCAATAAATCTAGCAAAAGACATAATAAAAAATAAATGGAAGGACATAAAAAAGTACACAGATATACCACTTGACGAATTTATGGAAGCCGTAGAGCTAACACTAAATTCGACATATTTTTTGTACAAAGATAAAATATATAAGCAAACAGAGGGATGTGCAATGGGTTCAAGTATATCTAGCGTAATTGCACAACTTGTTCTTGAGAATTTAGAAGAAAATATAATACCGAAACTGGATTTTAATTTACCATTCTTCTATAGATATGTTGACGATTGTATAACTCTAGTACCCAAAGAAAAAACCGATTACATACTGTCAATGTTTAACAGCTACCATCCAAAATTACAGTTTACCATTGAAATCGAAAAACACCAAAAAATAAGCTTTCTTGATATAACACTACACAGAAAAAACAACACCATCAGAACACAGTGGTATACAAAACAAACATGGTCTAGTAGATACACACATTACTCATCCCATCACCCTCTTACCCAGAAAAAATCTGTCTTTATTGGCCTGGCTGATAGAGCAATCCAATTATCAGATCCAGAGTTTCGAAGAGAATCAATCGAAAAAGCAAAAGCTCTTATAAAAAATAATTATCCTGCGCATTTAATCAATTCAGTTTTCAAAAAACGAATCAATAAATTTTACAACAATCTGGGTCACCGAAAAACAAATCAGTCAAATAAAACAACAAAAAAAAATTACTTGACACTACCATACATACAGGGGCTATCCGAACAATTTAATCATTTATTCTCTAAATATAACGTACAAGTTGCCCATAGGGGATATAATTTGCTTAATCAACATTACACAAAACTTAAGACAAAAAATTCAAAATTTCAAAAAACACATATAGTATATCAGGTACCATGCAAGGATTGTGATGGTGTTTATATTGGGCAGACACAACAATATCTACAGTCAAGATTACATGGCCACAAGTACGATAAGAAAAACCAAACTGCATTATCTAAACACGCACAACAAAATAATCATACTTTCGATTTTGACCGAACAAAGATTCTAAAAACTGAGTTACATAAAAAGAAAAGGGAAATCTATGAGTCAATAGAAATAAAAAAAAACAAACATGCCATAAATGACAAAAAGGATATAGATGTGTTAAATAGAATCAATTTCGGTATAATATAACTAAAGTAAATATTGCCCCTCCCTTCCATACCAACGATGGGTTATTTTCTTTAAAAATAATAAAATCCAAATCAGTGTGATATCGCCCAAGAGCGAGCAGCAAACGATATGTTGTTGTCGTCTTTTTTGTTATTTTCGTATGTTCGTAAAAATAAGTGAAATTTGTTCTTTATTAAGATTTTAATTTTAAATGATTAATTACGTTTCATGGTAAGTTAAAAGTGATAGGTTTTTATTGTGAAATGTAGGGTTTTGTTTTTTGGTTTTAGGATAAACATTTTTTGAGAAAGGCAAGGGTGTTCCTGCCGAAACGCCAAAAATGATATTTTTTTAAAATTGACAATATATGTGACACTACCAAAACCTCAGTCACAATTACTTTCTTTTTTCGGACCTACACCCAAGAAAATTATATATATTAACAATATAAAAGGCAGGTCAAGAAACTCTTACCAAATCTATGTATATATATATATATATATATATATATATATATATATATATATACAGTGTGTCTACCTAAGTTCTCTACATATGGGAAACTTTTTTATTAGTAGTTTTACGGAAAAATGCTACTCTTTATAAAAAGTTCTGCTTTCTGCCAAAATAATATTAAAATATTCAAACTTGAGATTGCATATACAGGCTGGTCAAAAATTCCAAAAAATCGAAATTGACTCAAGAGAAAAGTACCTGTAATTTTTATTTTATAGCAAAATGTAATACAAAATCCTACTTAGAATAAAAACACATATCTAGCACTAGATTCGTTGCTTCCTATCTGAAATCACTTCTTAAGGAATGTAAAACTTTGGCTTCTTACTGGCAAGTCCAGTTTCTTACTTTTGTTCCTACCTACATACCAGCAAAATTTCCTTATTTATCGATTGTTGATAATGGCATTGTCACTGCAATTGTCAACCACAATATTGTATTACTTTATTGAAACGTCAGTTTGAATATTATAGTAAAAAGAAATGCCGCTGAAATTAAGCAAAGAAGATAAAATTGAAATAACTTTAATTGTCGGAGAAAATTATAAAACATTTCGAGAAGCTGCAGACATTTTTAACAACAGACACCCCGATAAAATTATACATTTCACAACAGTGGGGAATATTCTAACTAAATTCAAGATTTTTGGAAATGTAAAAAATAACTTTAACAAGAAACGGAGGTCAAGGGTTGAGAATGACGAAACTACAAATCAAGTAATGCTCTCTGTGATAGAAGACCCTAAAAAGTCCCTATGCAAAAAGTCAGCAACATTGCCAAATAACGTAGGTAAAGATACAGTTTCAAAAATATTGAAAGAAAACAGTTTTCGACTTTACCAACGAAAATTTATACATACCTTGAGACCAGGAGACTTTGAGCGATGGTTCGAGTTTTACTGTCTGATACAAGGGGAGCTAGAAGATGATCCTTTTATGGCAAGACGCATTATTTTTACCGATGAAGCAACGTTTACTTCCAATGGGACTGTAAGTTCGCAAAACTGTCGTTGGTGGAGTGACGTTAATCCTAATTTTGTTATACAAACTCGTGATCAGTATTCATTCAAAACAAATGTGTAGTGCGGAATTTATAAAAATAGAGTATTTGGACCAGTTTTTTTTCGACATAATTTAAATAGTCAACGCTACTTGGATTTTCTAAATACTTAATTATACGATTTTATTTATGAACTACCCATAAGTGAGAGGTTCCAAATATGGTACCAGAAGGATGGCGCACCATGCGACGGAGCAAGGGATGTAAGACAATACTTAAATTTTATCTTTAATGGACGAGTAATCGACAGGTATTCTGATATTTTCTGGCCAGCTAGATCTCCGGACTTGAACCTTCTTGATTATTTCTTTTGGGTCTACTTAAAAGAGAAAGTGCATCTAAAGAGGCCAGTTCAGAATGTTGATCATTTGGAGAGGGTAATTAGGAAAGAGATACAGGCCATAACGCCTGCCATGATTAGAAATGTTTTAAGAGAATTCTCTGTAAGAACGATTACCTGTATGGAAAGAGATGGTGGATATATTGAGGCAAATGTGCAGTGACGGAACAGTTAGTTTTTATTGTTAATTAAATTATTTACATGTAATGTTTATTAGAATTAAAATTAGTGAAGTTATTTTCTACATTTCGAAAAGTCTTGAATTCAGTTAGAATATTCCCCACTGTTGTGAAATGTATAATCTTATCGGGGTGTCTGTTGTTAAAAATGTCTACAGCTTCTTGAAATGTTTTATAATTTTCTCCGACAATTAAAATTATTTCAATTTTATCTTATTTGCTTAATTTCAGCGGCATTTCTTTTTACTATAATATTCAAACTGATGTTTCAATAAAGTAATACAATATTGTGGTTGACAATGGCAGTGACAATGCCATTATCAACAATCGATAAATAAGGAAATTTTGCTGGTATGTAGGTAGGAACAAAAGTAAGAAACTGGACTTACCAGTAAGAATCCAAAGTTTTACATTCCTTAAGAAGTGATTTCAGATAGGAAGCAACGAATCTAGTGCTAGATATGTTTTTTTATTCTAAGTAAGATTTTGTATTACATTTTGCTACAAAATAAAAATTAAAGGTACTTTTCTCTTGAGTCAGTTTCGATTTTTTGGAATTTTTGACTGTATATGCAATCTCAAGTTTGAATATTTTAATATTATTTTGGCAGAAAACAGAACTTTTTATAAAGAGTAACTTTTTTCCGTAAAACTACTAATAAAAAAGTTTCCCATATGTAGAGAACTTAAGTAGACACACTATATATATATATATATATATATATATATATATATATACATATATATATATATAGTAGGGTTATTTTCTTGGGAATATGGTTCAGATAGGCAATTACGAGTTTATTACAAGGACTTTATATTGTCTGCAGGACGTTTCGGTCGTGGGTACGGCCTTTTTCAACTGCGTTAAGCTAAAATTACATACAAGCCAATATAAAAAAAAAACTAGAAACAAAGAGTCATAACTTACCATAGACAAATAGTCAAACATTACAAAATGACACATAACATAGAAAAAAAATAGACAAGATCGTCACTACATTTGAACATGTACAGGTTAAACAAACTAATTTACATATACAAAACAGTAAACGTATGCGTGTACGGGTGACAAAGAGTACTGAAACGAATTAAAAGTTGTTCCTTCTTTCCACGGCAAATATTTATCTTAAGAATTTGTTTTTTTTGGGTTGGTCATTTATTGCTAGGCACAATTTGACTATATATGTTACATTAGAATATTGTGATATATTTTATTTAAATGAGCTATTTCGGATTTATTATTTATGGCGTTTGGAGTTTTCTTTATGTAAATCATCTCAAAAAATTCACGCTTCCTATTGTGCTGTTCTGTTTTTAAAATTTGGGTATTATTGAAATCGAAAGTATGATTTGTCTCATTTTCGTGTTTTTTTAGGGCGGTGGTATTTTTATGATCATATTTGTGCCCATTTAGTCTATTATGTAGGTACTGGCTTGTTTGTCCTACGTATACAGAAGGGCATTCTTTGCAGGGTACTTGATAGACTACGTGTGTTTTTTTGTTTTTTGGGATTTCACTTTTTAATTTACTGAAACAATTATTAACCAAATTGATGGCCTTATGGCTAACCTTTATGTCATGTTTTCTAAAAAGTTTTTGAAAGTTTTCAGAGAGGTTGGGAATGTACGGAAGAGTTAAAAAGTTATTGGTTTTATTCTTTTTGTCATTTTGTTTAGGAGCATTTTGTAAAATGTTTTCATTGGATTTCTTAAAATTTTCCATTCTATTTCTAAAAATCGGGTTAATCATTTTAAGGGGATAGGAGTTAAGTTGGAGTACTTGCTTAGCTTTTTTTATAGAAGATTCCCGGTATTCGGGGCTACTCAATTTAATGGCTCGATCCGCTAGTCCAATTATGACAGCTTTTTTTTGGGAAATATGATGCTGTGAATTATAATTTAGGTACCGTCCCGACCATGTTGGTTTTGTGTACCACTCAGTCTTTATTATGTTGCTGCAATTGTGCAAGGTCATGTCCAGGAAATTAATTTTATTGTTAGTTTCGATTTCTATGGTAAATTTTAGCTTTTCGTGGTAATTGTTAAATTTTTCCAATACGTATTTTTCACGATTTTGTGGAATGCAAGTTATACAATCATCCACGTATCTGTAAAAAAATGGTAACCGAAAATCCAACGTTGGTATAATGCTGCATTCTAGATCTTCCAGTACAAGCTGGGCAATTATGCTAGAAATCGAGGCACCCATTGCGCAACCATCAATCTGTTTGTAATAAGAGTTTTATATTTAAAATAAGTTGATGTAAGAGTTAATTTAACAGCTTCTAAGAAATCCTTTAAGGGAATGTCGGTATATTTTTTTATTTTTTCCCATTTTTTCGTGATTACATTTAAAGCGACATTAATTGGAATGTTTGTGTAGAGTGACACAACATCTAGTGAAATCAATCTATGATTTTCCGGGATATGAATGTTACTGATTTTTCTTTAAAACTCCACGAGTCTTTTATATAATACTCATTTTTGTGTGCAACATTTGACAGAATATTCTTTAAAAATTTAGACAAATTATTAAATGGTGATTGTATACAAGAAACAATCGGTCTTAATGGTATACCAGGTTTATGTAACTTGGGAAGACCATAAATTCGCGGTGGAAGAGAATTTTGAATTAATAAGTTTTGTGTTTGGAGATATAAAGTTTTTGTTTTCCCATTTTTTTATTATTTGATTATTATTTTTTTGGTATACATTGGTAGGGTCTGAGGCTAGTATTTTGTAAGTATTATTATCATTAAGGAGTGTATTCATTTTACTGTCATAGTCCGCTTCATTCATAATGACAGTTTTGCTAGATTTATCCGGTTGAAGAATTTTTATTTCTGGATGTTCTTTTAAAAATTGTTTTGTCTTTCGTAATTTGGAATTTAAATTAAGTTTTGTATTTGTGTTTGTAGAGCAAACCCTTGTTTTTTTGTTGTTATACGTAGGACAAACAAGCCAGTACCTACATAATAGACTAAATGGGCACAAATATGATCATAAAAATACCACCGCCCTAAAAAAACACGAAAATGAGACAAATCATACTTTCGATTTCAATAATACCCAAATTTTAAAAACAGAACAGCACAATAGGAAACGTGAATTTTTTGAGATGATTTACATAAAGAAAACTCCAAACGCCATAAATAATAAATCCGAAATAGCTCATTTAAATAAAATATATCACAATATTCTAATGTAACATATATAGTCAAATTGTGCCTAGCAATAAATGACCAACCCAAAAAAAACAAATTCTTAAGATAAATATTTGCCGTGGAAAGAAGGAACAACTTTTAATTCGTTTCAGTACTCTTTGTCACCTGTACACGCATACGTTTACTGTTTTGTATATGTAAATTAGTTTGTTTAACCTGTACATGTTCAAATGTAGTGACGATTTTCTATGTTATGTGTCATTTTGTAATGTTTGACTATTTGTCTATGGTAAGTTATGACTCTTTGTTTCTAGTTTTTTTTTATATTGGCTTGTATGTAATTTTAGCTTAACGCAGTTGAAAAAGGCCGTACCCACGACCGAAACGTCCTGCAGACAATATAAAGTCCTTGTAATAAACTCGTAATTGTCTATCTGAACCATATTCCCAAGAAAATAACCCTACAATATACAACACCCTTGTTCAAGAATTCTGTGATATATATAATAAGTCAGAAACACGTGTCTATAGTTGGCTAAATTTCAATGTGTTTTAGCTGTCGTTCCAAAAAAGTCCTTTTTCTACTAAATAATAGTTCTTGCCGCGTTTACTTTTTCTACTTTAGATTTAATTACTTTTGGGTTATGAGTTTTGCTACAGGTGGCTATAAGCTGCTCCGTGAAAAAGAGTATCAAGTCCGGCGAAGATTTAGGATGTTCTCTTGGTAACACACATGTCGGTTTTGCTCCTGCTGGTGACTCTGTCTTGCCACCTTGTATCTTGAAAAATTACGTTTTTGGAGTTAAGGAAATATGAGCTTCTATACCTTAAACTGTTTAAAGAATCACATCCTAAATTATCAGGATTCAATTAAGAAACACCCTGTATATTTACATATATGTATCTTTAATTAAACTTTTCAAACTGATTCCATGGTTTCTGAGTGGCTTCATACACTTAATTCATTATCTGGCAATGTGCATAATACGATAGAATAGAACATAAAAACCAATCTCTGCTTTTAAATTTTTAAAATGTGAAAAATATATTACTAATTACTAGTGTAATGAAAATGTATAATTAATAATCTTCTCTCGACTATCTATATATTAAAATCACGAAACCTCTAGAAATAATAAATTCAGACATATTATTCTTTCTATAATGAGTTGATTTTCTATTTTTTTGAATCCATAAATGGATTTATCTGCACGTTCAGTGCTGGAAATTAACTGTAATACAGCGGAACGGCGCCGGAGGCGGAGTTCCGGTCCGGGAAAAAAGTAATTAACTCGCTCTGGTGCGTTACTTATATTTTCTTGTTTTTTCGACGCTGTATTATTTAGTTCAATAAATGTTCATACAAATTATAAAAAAATGCTGTTGAACAAAAGAAGCAGCCGCGAGCCGCCAAATGTTAACCAACCACAAACTAACTGCAGTTTATTGCTTCTATGATTTATACAAAGAGGATTAACTATTTAGATATTATTTTTTATAGATTGTTAGTGGGTTAGTGTCTTAGGAAGGACAGAACCAATGACATCTAAAAGACAGACCCAGCATTTCATTCATGAAAACGAAGTAAATAAAACCAAACATTAATTTGTTATTTTATGTGAGGGTGAAAAAGACAGATTGATCGCACACCACAAATGGGATGAAAAAGGCAACGCTGTCAGATATTTTCGAGAGACCTACCAGTGGCGTAGCTATTATTGAGACAATATATATTATTCGTAATAACATGGAAATAAAAAAAAATAGACTCTGCTGTTTACATTTTCCAAGAATCCATTATTGTTGCTTGAGATTAGCGTCTTTGCCGAACTGTTTCTGTCAGATTAAAAGTGATACTATTCATTTTAGTATTAAAAAATAAACAAACAAGCTAATCCAGAAATTTGAGGTATAAATTACCACGTAAAATATTTTAAAACTGATACTTAAATAGCCTAACGTATGTAATTAACTCAAGCCGAATCAGTGTTAGCCGTAATTTAAAAACTTAAACTGTAAATATTATTTTTTAACTGACTCTAGTGGATACTGTACCAAGATAAATATTTGTATAATGTAGCTAACATTAGTATTAAGGATAACATTTAATCGTGCAGCGTTCAAGAGCATCTTCTCTATTTATCTTTAGAGAGGAGAATTATTATTAAATAATACTTACGAGTAAACTATTCTATATTCGAAGACGCAGTACCAGTAGTTAGTAATGTAACCATATTTCGGGCATATAGTATGCTTCGGGTTTCCAAAGTTAGGTTGTACGTGATGTATATATTTGCATGATTTTATACATAAAATAAACCTGTTCCAACACTCCGCTTGTTATGAATATTCAGGTTGTCAGTGAGGACATCAAACAACTTCGGAAAAGGAGGAGGTTATCAATTCGATTCTATATTTTTTTGTTCTTTTTTAAATCTGTACAGGGTGTCCCATTTTGGGTACTTTTGCGGGGTATCTCCGTTATTT
Source organism: Kuschelorhynchus macadamiae (assembly GCA_030620095.1). Lineage (NCBI taxonomy): Eukaryota > Metazoa > Arthropoda > Insecta > Coleoptera > Curculionidae > Kuschelorhynchus > Kuschelorhynchus macadamiae. The sequence goes on along the minus strand of JAUTXW010003997.1, from coordinate 45,061 downwards.
TTATAGACAGAAAGTTGCGGTTTTCGCGACATGTGTCAGTTTTTGAAAAACTAAAGATGCCATTAACAAAATTATCATAAGCCTTTTAGTTTTTAAGATACAGGGCTAAATTGAAAAAGTTGCATTTTCAGGCACACCTCGCATCTTAACTATCGGATAACATATCGAAAATGTGAAAACTGTTTCTTATTTAACTTTTTCCGTAGAAGTTAATTTCGCCTTCGGCATTAGTATACAGTGTCAGGTGAAAAAGTTATGTTACTTATCTTTGGAAATATAATTCCGAGGCTTCTTCAGAATTTTCATTAATCTGTATAAAACATACCAGCATATCATATCATATTGGAACGCCCTGTATATTTATAGACCATAAAATTCGCCTTTTTTTACCAGAAACGCGCAAATAAATGGCAATTGGCAATGGCCATAAATAACAATAATAAACAATTGAAAGTTACATATTGCTAACGAAGAATTGGATACCTTGCATATAGGTATCTTCTTATATAAAAATACTTATATAGTTTTTTAATAACAGTAAATTTGTAACAACAGTTTTATAGCATAAAATAACAATATAACAAACACAAAAAAATAATATTTCAAAAAAAACAAAAAACAAATTTTTAAAGGTGATGTTTAATTTCACGACCATTTTACAAATACAAAATTGGCATATTTTTGTAATTCTTTGAATAGCGTTAAAAATAACCATTGGTGTCATTCGCAGATTTCGAAAGGCTAAATCAATTGAATTTCGCAGTTCTGCTATGCCGTCATATCGATTTATATACTTCATTTTGTATATAGCCCCATAAAAAAATCGAAAATTGAGATATCTGGAAATCGTGGAGGTCATCTAACAGGTCCATTAGTACCTATCCATCTTTGAGGAAAATTATTATCAAGAAATTCCCTTAGAGCCTAGAATTGTAACCTGGGGCACCATCTTGCTGTATTATATTGGGCTAATGGAATATTTTCGAGCTGTTCTGGAATAACTTCCTCAAGGATTTCTAGGAATCTACGTGTTGTAAGACCTCTTTCAAAAATCCTATGAACTTATACGTCTGCCCAAATAAAACATGACACCCCAACTCCAAAGCGTCCTTGTTGTGCCCTTTCAAAACATTAAATACTGATTTTCACTATGCCAGTTCCTGGTATTGTGAGGATTAAAAATTCCCGCACTTGAAAAAAAGTATTCGTCTGACCAGATAACAAGTCTGCCAAATAAATCGTTAGCATCGATTGGTTGCAAATACCACACCAAAACAGTGCCCGGCGCTCGGCATCTCCAGGATGCAAATGTTGCACTATATTAAATTTGTATGGATGATACCTATATTTCTTCAGGATTCTTTGACCGTCAATTTTTGGCACACCAATTTCCTTCTTAATGTTTCTGAGGACGAAGGTGTTGCTCCTATATATCCCAAAATATCTATCTTCTATGTTTTAGGACGCGGGTGAACAAATAATCCGCGCTCAACTAAATTTGCTTTTAAACGAGCAAATATTTCAAAAAACGGTTGTTTTTCTGGATATCTAACAAGCAAAAACTTATAATGATAATATAGATTTTCATAACCATAATAGCTTACTTATCTTTGGAAATATAATTCCAAGGCTTCTTCCAGAATTTTCATTAATCTGTATAAAACATACCAGCATATCATATTTCTCATAATTTTCATACGCTGCCATTATTCGAAGAAATTGATAAATATCGTTTACATAAAAATACCAAAAACAGTGGCGAAACCAGGGTTTTTGTTTCAGGAGGGGGCCCGAGTTCAAAATTTTTATTGATCAAAACAAAAAGTTCTCACTTTCAAATATAAATAGCTATATAATAAAAATATACAGGAGGTCCTCAGCTACTGCATATTATATATTTGGTCTTGTGATCGCGCCACTGAAATCAAATACAGAGTAATCTATTAAAAATATAAACTGTTTTGCACGCTTTTTCCTAACACCTTATATACCCTAGAACATTCATTGAAAAAAATTTCACCTCATTAAAGAAAAAGTTAAAAAAGGTCCGGTTCTATCTCACTCCCAATATCAAATTACACCGGAACATTAACTTTTTGTTATGATTTATGTTAAAAATTATCGTATTATTTCGTTTAATATTCAGTCTACGGATTTTTATTTTGTTGGCATTTAAGAAAAAAAGTTGAAAACCAAACTATTTATTTCAAATCTAAGATAAAAACACAAACGTTCTATATTTGATGATTTTCTGTATAAAAATATTTTTTAAAAAAGCTTTTATTTGTAAACTATTAAGCTATTAAACTATTAAAAAATAATTGAACTTAAATTTTTAAAAGTTCTGTGTAAGTTTAATTATTTTTTATTTTTTAGTTCAATAGTTTGTACAAAAGGCATTTTTTAAAAAATATTTTTTTACATTTATTTTGTACTTTTTACCATTATTTTTAATGTACCATAATACTGTATTGTTATCGGGTTTATGTATGTACGAGTATACCAAATCTCAGTCACTTCCAATAACGGGAACTGTTTTGTACTTTTTAGCATTATTTTTTACGCACGCTGTATCAGATATTCACGATTGTACATCGTAATATTGTATTATCATCGGATTTATGTACGTATACCTCTCAATCAATTCCGATAACATGAACTGTTTTCTACTTTTTTACATTATTTTTTACGCACCCTGCATGAGACATTCACGATTGGACACCATACTATTTATTGTATTGTCAACGGGTTCATTTATGTGCAACAAATTTCGCGCCAACAATATTTCTAGTCTATATTAAAAACAAGGTGTTAGTGTTCGGGTCGTCGATAAAATCATTATTAAAGCCATAAAATCACACCTCAAAATATTGAATATCAGATTAGAAATACGTGCGCACTCTAAAGTGCAGTGATTGGCGGAAGCCGGATGGGATTCAAAGTCCTGTGAAAAAATCTGACTAAAACTTTTTGTTAACACAAGTTTATACAATTTTCACATCTATATTATATTTAAGGTCAGCTATTAAAATAATTTCCCATATGGTGTTAACTGTACTGGTCACACGGTATGTAGTGGCAAACCATATGGCTTACCAAAAAAATATTAGATACAAAAGTTGATTTTTAACTTTCTATGTTTTGATAATAATTCTTAATATATAGGGTAGATTAATATTTATATATCCGTATAGATTTTCATGAGAACATGCCTGTATCTCCGTGATTGATTATTCTTTCAAATTATAGTGCTATGTATAGACCAGTTATTCATGAAGAAATAATATGCATCTTGAAATAAATAACGCCCTTCAACAATGGAATCCCACATTATAAAATGTATTTCAATAATTTCCATATTTTCCAAATTCTCTCTAAACTATGCTATGAAAGTCAAAAACTTACCCATGGAATGGATAGCCCGCAAAAGCAGTATCATACGGTTGATAAAAAAAAATGGGTAAGGCCAATCAGCTGGACCAACAGTTAAATTTTCCTCCAGTTCTAATTCTGGTGCCTAAAATGAAAAAAAAAAAACACATATAGTCTTATGTTTTTGCTTTCCAAAATGCCACGAAAAGTCGAAGTAATTTTTTAAATTTATTTTGTATAATTTCCTCTTATGACATACTGAATATTTTGAATTAGAAGTTTATACAATTTTTGCACGTTAAACATATCTTCTAAAAATATCTTTCTCATAAAAATAATTGTTTTTGCTGTTAAAAATCACTAGGGAAATTGATTATTTTTTACCCAGGACGTATTTCTAGTGAAAAAAAATATACCCGTCCAAAAGTTAAAAATGTTCAATAACCAATACCAAACAGAAGCTCCTGCCATCAACCATCAAATAACGGCTTTAAATACTTCTTTTAGGACACTCTCCTGTACATAAAAATAAATGTTTAGCAAAGGATTGAATTTTGCTCTAAACTCAGAGAAATTGCCGGTTCTGGATAATCAGCTCCTTACAAATTTCAAACCTACAAGGGCTAGAACCGTTAAAGAGTTTAGATGGAAGATAAAAGTAAAAATAGTAAAGGGGAGTAGTCCAAATTGGTCCTTGCGCCAGGCTTGTTTACGCAGCTCTAGATATCCTTCCTAGATGGAAAATACTATTGGAGCTTAATAAATTTCAATTGTCAATATTTCACTAAAAACTAAAAATCACAAAAGAAGAATTATTTACATTGAAAAACCTACGAGATGACAACTCCATTAACACCCCACCAGCTGTGGAAAGGTCGATTTACTAGATACTGATCATAGGACCGATAAAACCAGGATAACATTTCCATCACATCATAGATATCGCTTACCAACAAGCTCCAGGGACGTACAAATAAAACTATTGTCAACTATCAAAACCAAGCTTGAATAAGTTCAGTTCCTTGCCGAAAGCACTTCTTTACTTTTCGATGGAGAAGTGTTGTCTGAATAGTTCTACGCACTTTATTTGAGTTTACTATGAAGAAGAAAAAAGTTTCAGCGTACATTTTCTAGATATTTCCGTGAATCGCGAAAATAATTCAATCAAGGTTTTCATTTACAGGGAAGCCACTAACATGGGATGGGCGGGAAAAATCCGTTCTTTATTTGACAAGTATTTAACCCATTAAATGTAAAAAACAATCGTGGCAAAGATTTACTGGTTATAGAAATTTTTACTTTTTATAAAATTAAGTTACATCCGTATCAGCACCAGATTAGGCGCCGGAGCGAGAGAGCGCGAAGGTATCATCGTTAAAGCTATAACACTAGCACTTCTCCAGGCTAACTAAAAGTCTATCTATTTTAGTAAAGTAATTATTAAAAGCTGAAGAAAATACCAATATCTCTGTCAAATTTGCGGTTGGTGAGAAATTTATCTTCGCATACGTTACGGGGCGGTAATCAACCTAGTCATCCTGCGCTAACAAAACAAAGTGAAATTAGACTTCTGTGTAACCCAGCCATAAACTAATGTAAGGAGTCTTTAGATAAGGACAGTACCAATATAAACAATTAGATTAATGAGAATAGTTATACAGAAAAGTGAATATACGATACAATTATAAAATGTCAAAATAAAAACAGATCAGGCAGAAAAAGTTTATCGACAACGCTTTCCTAAACATCCTACACCCTCATATAAGACTTTTTCAAGAGTGGAAGGAAAGATGCGCACAGGATTTTTTCCAAATTTGAAACATTCGCATCACCAAATAGCAGTCAGAAATGAAGCAAATGTTATTAATGTGTTGGCTTATGTTGCAGTAAATCCGCAAGTCTCCATTCGTATTCTTGCAAGGGAATGTAACAAATACCATCCAGCGAATTCTCAGAAAAACAAACATCACCCTTTCAAAATTCATTTGGCGCAAGGATTACTCCCTGAATTTTGACACATTTGTTGGACAGATGAAAGCAGATTTCATAATAATGGAGTTGTTAATAAACACAACCTTCATTATTCATCTGAAAATAATCCTCGATTGATAATGGAAACTCGTTTTCGGACGATATTTGGAATTCATTTGTGGGCTGGGGTATTTCATGGACATTTTATTGGGCCTTACTTTTATGATAATACGTTAACTTATGTAGTTTTTTTATGTAATTAATAAATTACAATAAAAATATTATTAAGTTTGTATATTTTTAAAACATGAAGCTGTAATAGTCAAACAAAAAAAGTTTTTCTGATCTTGGTTTTAGAAAATAATGTCTTTATTTATGCCGTTGATTTCAAAACATTGAAAAAATCAACAGGAGTGCCATTTAAGAAAAGAAAGTTCAGGTGATTTTTAGGGGATGTTTTTTTCGGGGGTAATTTTTTTCCAAAGTTTTGGAAAGAGTCTAGGTAATCATTAAAAATGTTTTTTAAATCAAATTTTTATCTTTTAAAATAAAAAAGTTATAGTCTGTGACTTTAATTGTGGGACACCCCGTATTAAAAATGCTCGAATCCTTCAATTTTTGAGGTATTTTTACCAATTTAACTTTCATCGTCTAATGTGCGTGTCACTTACCCTCAAAAACTTAAATGGAAAGGGGAGCCAAGTTATATCTTATTTGAAATAGTTTTAAATTATCTTTCCAATGAGCCCTGTATTTTTAAAATTAGATTGCTCTTAATTAATGTCAATTGACTAATAAACAGCAGTGCAGCATAAGAATAGAATCAATTATTTTTGTTCCTTTCACCGCGTTTGTGAAAACTAGAACTTAAAACTAGCAAATAGGCTGATGATGATTTAGAAGTCAGCTCTAACGTGTACACTGCAGCGTTTTTACTATGTAAATATAAAAAAAAAAGTTAAATACATAAGTTTTTTTGGTTATGCAATTTTTTAAATCATATTATATTCATGTATATGGGGTGTTTATATTGCTTTGATTAGGTATTAACTCTCTTATTTTAAATGTTTATTTAAACTTATTTTAATAATTCTTTTCAAACTCAACAATATAATTCTATGAATCTCAGATGCTCTGTTTCTGATGTGTTAGCGTTTATCTTTAAAATATCACCTATATTTAAAGTGATGTAATTAGGACACTCAAATTATATATTAAATATCTGCTTGCGCTATAAATTTTTTTGGTTAATGTATTATGTAAATTCAAGTTCAATTTTTTAAATAAAAGAAATAGTGCAGTTGCCAAGTTTTGAGTATTATTAGATGCTTTTTTTTAAACGTCTCTGTTTTCTGATTTTTGACAATTATCTTCAGAACCTTTTAGTTTTTTTGCCAATAGCAAATATATATTCTTAGAAGAGATTAAGTATAGTAGTTATTTACTTACAAAATAAAACGATCTGAAGATAATCGTCAATAAGTCAGAAACGTAGACTTGTAAGCATATGATGTTATATATAGTTGAATTCGACTTGCAATGCTCTATTTAAATTAAGGTTGGTCAGGCTAGACGCTTCTCAGTGGAAGCCTTATGAGCAATATGAACTAAATTGGTTAATTTGTGAGCGTTGCCGATAGGGTAGAGTGGGGCCGATTGCTATTTAAGGGTATGTCATAGCGGTTTTTGAGAAACGTTGCGTTTTTTGTACGACACACAGTAGGGTAGATAAATAGTTTTTTCTTTGGGCAGGTTGGGACAATTTTAAATATCATCATAAAAAAAGTTAACTAGACAAAGTAATAATCAAAGAGGACATTTTCTTAATATTAAACTTTATTTAGCAACAGAGGAGTGGGCGTGGGCATTTAAGCTAAAGTAATGGTTGAAATATGTCATACTTGGAATCGGTTGCGTGAATGTCTTAAATATTTTAAGCAAATCTATGCATTAAACAACTGTTTATGTGTAATTGTAAATTAATAACATAGCGGTTTTTGAGAAACGTTTAAATAATTTTTGGGATCCACAGTTTCTTTGCCTCTTTTCACTGCCTTTCTAATTTTTTTCTTATTTTGTTTCTCTTTGATATTCTGGTTTCTTGTGGATCTGCTATTTTAGTTTTTGAGTGTTTGTTTCGTTTATTATTAACTTTTTCTTGGTTTCAGATTTCTCTATTCAGTGTTTCTTCTAATTCTTCGAATATATTCTTGGTGCCCCATGGTTCTATTCGTTTTTCGGGCATGGCTTCAAGATTTGCATTTAAACACATATTGATGGACGGTTTTGTTGCTTGATGCATTTCATCAACTATTGATCGAATCATTGCTACTTCATAAATGATGGTTACATGCAGAGTTTTTTCGCCCTGGTTGTTGACTGTGATACACAACTGTGATCTATAATATTGTCAGGTTCTTTAATCTTTATTTTAAATATGCCGAAGCGTAGGCTCCAAAGAAATCTGTATCTGAAAACTTAAGATCTAAAAACCGCTAATAATGTTTTAGGCGTAAAACTTGGTCAGAACTTTTCCAGCAATTAAATAGGTGCAAAAATGAACATAAATATCATCATAAAAAAAGTTAACTGCCTTATCTAACGGTTGCATCTTGTGCGTACAGTGTGGTGGGAAAGATAACAGCACTATACCATGTTCTTAATAATTGATAGTCTCAACTGACACATCTCATGGTTATCCATCAACAAAAGTATGGGATTCATTGGACTGCTCTGAAATGTGTTCTAATAATTTAACAAATAATGAAGCAGTCATCCACCCTGACATGGCACCAACTACAGAACCATTTAAAAAATGATTCATCAAAATGGGGTATCTCTACATTAAATTTAAAGAACTAAAATTAATAACTCTTTTGCCAGTAATCACTGCCTGAATGACTGTTGATATACCGGTCTCAAAAACTAGACAGACAATTTTGAACCTGCCAGTGTTCATTGAAAGCTGAAACACTGGTGTTTTCGGGTTTTCTCAATGATAGTATTGTAGCTTCATAAATGACCGCATCCATTCGACGCCAGCCAAGTTTCCACTTACAGGAAATGTTTTCCCAATTTAAGTGCATATTCAAATGCCAATTTGCCAGTCATATGTCAAACCATATAAAATTTGCGACGATTGCTTAAGATATGATTCCAGTTGAAATATCATATTTTGATTAAGTGAAGCCACAGAACTCTGACCAGATCTCTCAAAGTGGAATCGGTTTTTTAACTCGTGGAATGTTTTTCACATTAAATATTTTACAACAAATTCATTTGAAACAGCCGTATTCTGCAAGATCTATGACTTGACCTACGTAATAAACAACTGTCCTTTTTGTTAATATCTTAAATTTTACCAGAATATAATCGCCGCATAAAATCTTCTCATGATCTGCAAAAGATGTGCTGTAAAATAATTCGCTATATTACAAATGAAATAGCTAAAAATCCTACGAATAGAAAAATCACTGTTTATTAACAAATCCCTTTTTACCTACAAGTTTTACCAGCGGCGTAATTCATCGCAATCAGATTCCATATCAACGTGCCCCATCCGTGTGTTAGTCTGATAAAGATGGCATTTTCATTTCATCGAGAAATTTGTCAGTTCTTTTTCATTAAGTCGAAAATGTAATTTCTATGGTTTTAAATAATTCGGAGAAGTTCTGCGCTCCAAGATCTATCAGCTTAGAAGATGTGTCAGTGCTCGCTAAAACAAGAAGTAGACTTTGCCTCTTTTTCACTGCCTTTCTAATTTTTTTCTTATTTTGTTTCTCTTTGATATTCTGGTGACTTTGAGTCTTGTGGATCTGCGTTACGTTTTATTTTTCACAATCCATTTTGAGTTTTTCTAAAGAAATTGTTTAATTTACGAAATCATCTTTATATACGCGTATTAAGCAATTTTTTTCTTGGTAAGTAATTAAAATTAATTGATACGAGATTTCTCTAACTTCAGTGTTCTCCTGATTTCTTCTAATTCTTCGATTCGCATGTAATAATTCTATACTGGCGTTGCTTGTATATATCCTTATATTCTTGATTTTCCAGCTCTTGGTCTATGATGTCGTGATTGGAGATCTAATTCGTTTTTCGGAGAAGTGCCTCTAATCATAAAGTGCTTTGGGGAAGAAAACGGTTTTATATCTGAAAATGGCTTCATAGTAATTTGCATTTAAACGAAAATATTGTGGAGGATTTGTTGCTTGATGCACAATTTCAGATAAATTGTTTGCATATTTAAATACCTTGTGAAATATCCAGAAGCGGTGTAAAATAATGGTTACATGCAGAATTTGCTTCTGTTTAATATCCCTTTAATGTTCAGATGGAGAATGTGACACATACCAGCTCAAATGTATTAAAACGCCCTGGTTGTTCGAATTTTATTGTGGTAAAGTTGGTTATTTTATAATGGAATGTCAAAAATCCGTTTGGAATGCACAACTTGTTCAGAAATGTGGATTTGCACTATAATTAGCGTAGGCTCCAAAAAAATAAAACGTAAACGATGTCTTGAAAATTAACCTTAAAGAATCGGACATGTTCATAAAAAAGGTATTTGCAAACGGTCATAAATCTTTGTTTGGTTGACATGGGTAGAGAGAAGGTTCTCATAACAACCTCGCCCGTACAAAGACTCAACCTTGTGAGAAGCGATCTTAAAAACAACATCCTTCGTGGCTTAACAGACACTACACTGTTTTGCAATCAACAAGCTCGATTTTCGATAAGGTTTACTGAAACAATAGGTTCTGTTGACGCCATAATTGTGGATGATAAATATTTATCGCATCAGTTATTGATGGGCAGAGATTGATAGAACAAACACTCATCTTAATGATTAAAAATGAACACAACGTTAGTTTTAGGAACCCTTTCGTTTTAAACGAAATTTAATTTAATATTGTGGATAATTTTGAAAATAACATTCTTAGCCTGACTTTTCTTTTGGAAACTATGGCAAATAATAAATTTAAAAAATGGCTATGAGTTATTAAATGAATTTCTAAACTGCATTTCTTCTTTAAAGTGACTATATAGGAAAAACAAATACAGTGTCAATGGGAATAAGGATAATCACTAATGATTCTATAGTTTACCACCTTTATCGTCTTCCTGAGATGGAAAAGGTTATTTTATGAGAAATAATCGCTGAATTCCTTCAACGTAATATTTACGGGAGTTAAATTCGCCTGCGCAAGTCAGATCATTTTAATAAAAAAAGAAGAATACTATTTGTTCGATCCACAAGGAAACCGATATGCACACAAACAACGAACGACCAAAGACAGTACCATGTTTATGAGTTTTCCATGGTAGTTGTATGAGCTTGGCGATACTTTTTGAGTATATTTGTTGGTCATAATAGCTCGAATGTAAGTATGTCGCCTATGCCATGTCGATGTAGGTCGTTTAAGTATTGAAAAAAATACTAAAACGCATTCAACTCAACTGGTTCGCGAACATGAACAAATGCCAATTATATTAATGTATGTTTAAACCTGCTCATATTACAAACATAATAGGCAAAGTAAGAAGCAGTGCAAATTAATTCTTATTGAAAAACCTCTAATCACTTTTCATACGATTTACATAGATTACGTTGGGCCCTTTGAAACGAGTAAGAAGAAAAACAGATAAGTTTTATGCATCTTTTTCATTGATCGCATATCATCATTTATGTCAAACGCATTTAAAGTTTTCTGAGAGTGTTACGGCATAAAACACATTTGAAATGCGGTTGCGATACCACGGGGAATCGGTACAACCAAACAATACTTACTTCACTCGCGACGACATCCGCTGATAAAGCAGTCAACCACTGGGACCTTTATGTTAAATAAGTGCAAAGTGCTAGTAATACGGTTCACAACAAATCTATTAATGCTACGTCAATGGAAGCATTGCAGTCAACTCACGCATACTTAATATGCAACAAAAGTTCTCATCATATTACGGAAGATCAAGAATATGAAAGAACGATACGCAAGATCAGAGAATATAGAAAGAACGATACGACAAAACTAGACGAAATGCAGCCAAATAAAATGAAGGTGATTTAGTACTGGTCGAGGTAATAAGTGAGCCATCTACGGGGGAAAGCCACAAACTTCTTTTAAAATTCAAGTGACCATTTCGAGTTACCAAAGTTCGACCGATGAAATTAACCATCGAAAATCTGCACGTACGGTTGCTGGAGACAAAATAAGTCACTTGTAAGTATTAGGAAAAGATCAACGGATTTTTACAAACATCATCTTTATTAGAAAAGATCTGAAAACATCGTACGAAAATATCAACGTTGCTGATCGAGACGACATTAAACATGGCGTGATCAAGAGGACTTTATTAAAAAAAAGATCAATGGATTTTAACGACAGATTGGTAAGTTTTCTTTTCTCTAGGTTACTGTAAAGCTTGAGGACACTTGTAAGTATTCATCAACAGAAACGCTTTAGGTGCATTAATGATCCGTAACGGATTTTTAATCGTACGTGACAGTAACATCTCAAGTTTTACTTTGTTAACTGTCATTTATTTTAGGGTGTGAAAAGATTTTCAAAGCATTGAAGATCTTTATCAAGTTAGGTTTATATACTGATTATGAAAACCAACTCATTTTTTATGCGCAAAAAGTTCCCAACAAATGTTTGTGAATTCATTAAAGGTTAACATTTGCGACTAAAAAGTTTGAAGTTTATAGCAACAGCTGCTAATTATATAATGCTAGATTAAAAAAACAGAAATCTCATTTCGCCAACCTTTTCTTAGGAACTTTACATAAATTCCCTGACATAAATAAGTTAATGTATTACATTATGAGCAAAAAATTCGCAAACTGGATTGTTTAGAGGCAATATAAATTTATAAACACCATAAAGACCCAAATGTTAACTTTTTTTATCTTTTTTAAGATAAACAATATAAACTAAAAGAATCTACTTATCAAATTGGAGGGGGTCAGCAAGATTTTTTTGAGACAGGTTGGTTCAAAAATCTACTAATGTTGACAGCCTCTATCCACTCTCAGACAGGATTTGCTTTTTACTCAAAAACCTCAAGTCACTATGTTGGATAGAATTTTACTAGAAATCGTTGGGCTGTTGACAAAATTCATTATACCTAAATAAATAAGCAAATAAGGTTCAAATTTGGAATAGAATGTGTAAATCAGAATAACATGTGGGAAACCGTGGTTTTGTTAGATTAGAAAAGTCATAATGCTAGAATGCGTCTGTATAAATATCATTTCTTTAGTAATTATCGTTTTTGTATGGTTAATAAAGTACAAAGCCTATTGAAACTGTTTTCCAGACGATTTTAGTTTGGATCGCTAATAGACAGAGGCAGCAAAGGACCTACATTCTAATAGAGGCCGCAAAGGACCAAAGTTTATTTTATTTTAAAAAAAGTTATTTTTTATGTTGATTTAAGTTGAAACTTTTTTTAAGATGAAACTCTATGCCTATATGACTGACGGCGACTGTGGTGGCACAGGATTTAGTTAAGGTTCCTAATTTTGTTTGTGACTTATGGTTAAAAAGGTACGGTAGGTATGTATATAAATTAATTTGTTCAACATATTGGACATCTATTATTAGATAGATAGCGGCGGCTCAGGTTCTTATGTTGTAAAAAAGTAACTTTCAGAGTTAGCTGTTCTATAGATGAGTCAAATTGCTTAATATTAGGCAAATAGATGGTATTTTTGCTCCAGGGGCGACAAACGACAGCGGTGGCATAAGTACAAATTTATTTATAAAAAAATGCTAAAATTGAGTTATAATAGCTTTAAATTAGGTGAAATTTTTACTGCTTAATTTACATATACAGATATACAGTATTTTTCTAGCGCAGGTGACAAACGACAGCGGCGACACGAGGCCGAATTTTCGTCGAAAAAATCGATAAACCTGTGTAGAAATTAATACTTTTTACTTATATTGTGCATATTTACGGTTATTAACGGACCGACGACCGTTGACTGTTATTTCTCAAAACTGCTGATACAAATCAACGGCTTTTATAATCTTAATAGTTTAACCGATTTTTCCAACGAACATTTTTATTATAAACAATATTGTGTCACTTTTTTAGGACAGTACGTTAGAGACTCTCTTAAGCGACAGAGGGTTAATCGTGAAGTATTCACTCATAACCGCAACGGTCGGTCATTCCATACTATACTTAGTTTAAGATCAAACTATGTAACGTCAGTCAATAGAACAATTATCAGTAAACTTGCCGGTCTTTTCTTTATAAGAAAAACGCGTGCACATTTGGTCCTTCGAGTTTCGGATCCGGGAAAACGAGTACCGGGTGCTAAAAGCAAATCAGAACTTCTTCATTGAACGTGAAGATCTACATACCTACGAAAAGTGCACCACTTACGAAGTAAATCAACGGAGAGTTTATCCAGGAACGGAGTTGTGTCTACAGCAGCTTTAATCTTCGGTAAGTGGAATTTGCTTTTTCAAAAATTGTTATTTTAGTGTTAACTATTGTTCTTTCGAGTATTTTTTCGAATGAAACAAAATGACGTCGCTCGCACATTTGAAACGTTTAATAATTAAAAAAGAAGTGATAAAATCACAAGTTCAAAATATCGAGACATTTGCAAATCAATTTTCTACTAGCAAAGACCCGCGCGAATTAAAAAATCGCATCGATGAAATGATCAAAATTCGCGAGGAATTCGATACCGTTAGTCTTGACATTGCATGCTGCGAACTAGCAGCTGATGATCAGGATAGTTCGTCCGATATTCAAAAGTCATCTTTGGATGAAATAAATAATTTCTCAGCAACTTGGCATTCCGTCTTGTCACTGTTGCAAAATTTATTTGAACAAAGTTCTCCCATTAATCAGGTCAATATTCAAAATAGCATGCCAAATGTAACAAATCAATCGACTCCTCAGTTCAACGTACGATTACCTGTCATTAATCTACCTGCATTTTCAGGGAAATATACCGAATGGTTATCTTTTTACGATGCATTTCAAAACTTAATTCACAATAATCAATCTCTTGACGATTGTCAAAAATTTCACTACTTAAAGTCATGTTTAAAAGGTGAAGCCTCTCGTGCAATAGAGTCTTTATCTATATCTAGCGATAATTATAATTCTGCGTGGACTACTCTCCAAAAACGGTATAAGAATACGCGTCTAATTATACAAAGTCACGTACAAGCTATTTTAAGTGCTCCTGAGATCGGAAAATGTTCTGCGGAATCATTACAAAAACTTATCGACGATATAAGTAATAATTTGGAGGCGCTAAAAGTTTTGAAACAACCTGTAGAAACATGGGGCGCAATGCTAGTCACAATAATTATGAATAAATTAGATTACCAGACAAAACGCGAGTTCGAAAATACCCTAGATTCAAACCCTATAGCTTTAGAACAGTTAATACAATTTTTAGAAAAAAAACGAGTAGTTTTGGAATCTTTAAATCAAAATTCTAAACAAGATCACAAAGAAAAACAGCAACAAAGTAGTAATAATATGTCCAAAATCGTAAATAGAAATGTACATCAGTATCGTATTACGAACGCCGCGACCGCGACGGGAGGCTTATCGTGTTACTTTTGCAAAAGGCCTCATTTAATAAACAAATGTGACGAATTCTTAGGCTTGACGGTTCAAGATCGAAATATTGAAGTTAAAAAACGCAATCTTTGTATAAACTGTTTAAAACCCGATCATTTATTATCCGAATGTAAATCCTCGAGCTGTCATATATGTAGGTCTCGTCATCATACTTTATTACACGGTTCTAGATATTCAAACAATAATATGGCTGCAAGTCATTGCACAGCTTTACCGCAAACTCAGGTTATATTGTCTACCGCGATTGTTTTAATTCAAGACTCTTCCGGAATTTTCCACAAATTTCGCTGCATACTAGATGGAGGTTCACAAATAAATATCTTGTCTGAATCAGTATGTGAGTTTCTAAAATTAAAAACCAATAAAACAAATTTAACAATATCGGGTATTAACGATACATGTAGCAATACCGTAAAAACTTCTAGAATTAATTTGCGTTCGATGCATCACCCTTTTCGAAAATCAATCGACTGTTATATTTTGAGAACTGTTACGGCCAATCTCCCTACGGAATCCTTTGACAAATGTATTACAAATTCCTAAAAATATAGAATTGGCTGACCCTCAATTTAACGAAACCGGTCCCATAGATCTATTGCTAGGAGCAGAAGTATTTTGGGATATTCTGTGCGTCGGTAGAATAAAATTGTCAAGCCCTAATTTATATCTTTCGAAGTCCTTACTAGGATGGGTAGTAGGAGGTGCCTACGAAAATAGCGGATGTAATACGGTTATGTCCTCTAATTTAGCTGTTAAAAGTAACCCAAAAGACGAGTTGAAGAATCTGATTGAACGCTTTTGGATTCAGGAAGAAATCGACGCCACACATAACAACTGGTCTGCGGAAGAAATTGAGTGCGAAGAACACTTCGAGAATTCATATCGACGTGATCCAGAAGATGGACGATTTATAATAAAATTGCCATTTAAACAAAATAAAATTAATATAGGTGACTCATCGCAGAATGCAATGCGGAGGTTTTTATCTCTGGAAAGAAAATTCAGAAGGGATGTCAACTACAAGGAAACCTACAATAAAGCGATATTCGAACTTCTGGAAAACGACCATCTAGAAGAAATCACTTCTAAGGATATTAGTGAGACAAACTTTTATTTACCACACTCAGGTATTTATAAACAAAACTCACAAGGTGGAAAAATCCGTGTACGACGGTTCCGCTAAATCAAGCAACGGGCTAAGTCTAAACGATAATTTAATGACTGGTCCAAATCTACAAAATGACTCTTTTGCTATATTGATAAGGTTCCGTACACACCAAGTGGTTTTATCTTGCGACATGGAAAAAATGTTCCTGCAAATAAAAGTTGACCCAGAAGACACACAATACCAACTTATACTATGGAGGCCTAACGAGTTCGAGCCCGTGAAAATACTACGACTTAAAAGACTCGTATTCGGACTAACAAACTCTCCATATACAGCAATTCGATGCATCCAACAACTAGCATTAGAAGCAAAAAATAAATTCCCTCTCGCTGCTCGCGCTTTGATGAACGATCGCTTTACAGACGACATATTGACTGGGACCGCAAGTGTTGAGGAAGGTCAAAATATGCGAGATCAGCTGATCGAAGTTTTAGATCAAGGAGGATTTCAATTAGCAAAGTGGAACAGTAATGTATCAAATGTAATATCGGACTCAGCGATTTCTAACCCAAAACAAAAGGTAAACCTCGACAAATCGGAAATTTCCAAGGTTCTAGGATTATTATGGGATCCTTGTAAGGATGTTCTAAGCTATCAAATACAAATTCCAGAAGTTAACAATATTATTTTGACAAAACGAATAATATTAAGTTCTATCGCCAAAATTTATGACCCTATAGGTCTTATTTCTCCAGTCGTGACGAAAGCAAAAATTTTAATGCAAGACTTGTGGGCATTAAAATTAGATTGGGATGATCCAGTCCCACAGGACATTAGAAACCAATGGCTGAAGTATGTTGGTGAACTAAAACACCTCGACGAATTGACAATTCCTCGAAAACTAATTCCAAAGGCCGATTTACAAACCGATCTTGTAGTGTTCTGTGATGCCTCTCTTAAGGCTTATGGTGCCGCAGTTTATATTAGAACCAAAATAGGTGAAAATAATTTTGAAACACATTTGATGTGCAGTAAATCACGGGTAAGCCCTCTCAAAGTTGTGTCTCTCCCCCGATTAGAACTTTGTGCAGCGGTACTTGCAGCTAAATTAGCGGACTCCGTATCTCGGGAACTAAACTTAAATTTTAAACAAAAATATTTCTTTACAGACTCAATGATAGTTTTACATTATCTAAGTGCATCTGCCAACACGTGGCAAGTGTATGTAGCTAATAGAGTTTCATTAATACAAAGTTTAACTAATATCAAAGATTGGAATCATATTGAAAGCAAAAACAATCCCGCAGACATTCTGTCTAGAGGAGCTTATCCTAAACAAATAAACAGTCAGCTGTATTGGAAAGGTCCGGATTTTTTAAAATACGACCATTTAAATTGGCCGACTAACCTATTTCGTTCAAATATTGATGACTCGCTTCTTGAAAAGCGAAAAATCTCATTAATGGTTAAACCCGAACAAGAATTTTGCTTACTTAATAAATATTCATCCTTCACAAAGTTACAACGCATTTTAGCTTTATGTCTTAGATTTATGTATAATTTACGTAATAAAACTAACAAACGTATAGGTATATTATCTACATATGAGCTTAATGAATCTCACTATAAAATTATGCATTTAGTACAAAAACACCAATTTTCTGAAGAATATATGTGCCTTAAAAGTAATCAGCAGGTTAATAAAAATAGTAAACTATATAATCTCGACCCATTTATCGATAAAAATGATTTAATAAGAGTAGGAGGTAGATTACGTAATTCACCGTTGAACTTCGACAGAAAGTTCCCTATCATATTACCGACAAAACATTGCGTAACTCGATTACTAATAGAAAAAGAGCATATTTCTTTATTGCACGCCGGAATAACTCAAACATTGTCATCGCTACGTACGCGATATTGGCCTCTAAGAGCCAAAAATGAGGTAAAAAAGGTAATCCATTCGTGTATCACGTGTTTCCGCGCTAGTCCTATTTTAGCAGACCAGAAAATGGGAGATCTTCCAACAGACAGTATTACTCCGGGTAGGCCCTTTTTGAAAATCGGACTGGACTATTTTGGTCCTATAAACATTAAGCATGGGGGTAAACGAAGTACAAAAATTTCAAAAGCGTGGGTTGCATTATTTGTTTGTTTGACTACGAAGGCAATTCATTTAGAGGTTGCGGGAGATTTAACAACTGAATGTTTTATTAACTGCCTTAAACGATTTATGTCAAGACGCGGTAAAGTATCTCATATTTACTGTGATAATGCGGAAACATTTATAGGGGCGAAAAGACAAATAGATAACATTTTTGCAAATTTTATTCGTGAAAATCAGAATCCGTTAAAAACCTTTTTCTCTCAAGAAAATATAATATGGAAATTTATACCACCGCGTTCCCCGAACTTTGGAGGTCTTTGGGAGCGACTAGTAAAATCTGCTAAATTTCAATTTAAAAGAATAGTAGTTAATGCTAATTTAACCTTTGAAGATGCAGTAACCCTTACCGCCCAGATTGAGGCTATTGTCAACTCTCGCCCACTGTCGCCAATCTCCAACGATCCACTCGACTTTGGAGTGCTGACCCCCGCCCACTTTCTTATCGGAGAAAGTTTGACGGAGCTGCCCGAACACACGTACACAGAGGTGGCAGAATCTAGGCTGAGCCGTTGGGAACGAATCCAGAAACTAAAACAGCATTATTGGAAACGTTGGAGCCTGGACGTCCTGTCACAACTTCAGCCTAAACAAAAATGGTGCCAAAAAGTTCTTGACATTACAGTTGGTACTCTCGTACTTCTTTTTGAGGATAACCTACCCCCTATGAAATGGAAAGTGGGCCGTGTCCAGAGGGTATTCCCTGGTGCCGATGGTCTTGTACGGGTAGCTGACGTACGTACCAGCCATGGAGTTTTCACAAGGTCAATTCGAAAACTCGCTGTTCTTCCTATCGACGAGGTTGGTCCTTCTGTTAATAAGGACATTCTTCCAGTCAGCGAAGCTGGTCCTCCTGTCAATGAGGACATTCTCCCAGGTAACGAGAACATTCCTCCTGTCCTTCCTGTCAGCGAAGCTGTCCCTCCAGAGATGTGAAGTTGTGGGTGTAGTTAGTTAATTGCGAACGAGGACGCGTTAAAATTTCATTTAATTGTTAATTTTTCCATCTTTGTTTAACTTTGTAATTATTTATTATTATTGCATTTTATTTTTTTTATAAGTACATTTTATTTTTTTTTATAAGTTTTAACGTTAATTAGATTTTTTAGGATTTTAACTGCTTATGTCTTTAATTGACATAAATAATATGTCAAGAGAGGGAAGGAAATGTAGAAATTAATACTTTTTACTTATATTGTGCATATTTACGGTTATTAACGGACCGACGACCGTTGACTGTTATTTCTCAAAACTGCTGATACAAATCAACGGCTTTTATAATCTTAATAGTTTAACCGATTTTTCCAACGAACTTTTTTATTATAAACAATATTGTGTCACTTTTTTAGGACAGTACGTTAGAGACTCTCTTAAGCGACAGAGGGTTAATCGTGAAGTATTCACTCATAACCGCAACGGTCGGTCATTCCATACTATACTTAGTTTAAGATCAAACTATGTAACGTCAGTCAATAGAACAATTATCAGTAAACTTGCCGGTCTTTTCTTTATAAGAAAAACGCGCGCACAACCTGAGTTAGATTTATTATAGCAGTTTTCAAATCAGTGGAATTTTGATCAATAATTGCTTACGATTAGAAAAATAGGTGGTCTTTTTGCATGACTTTTGGGATGACAAAAAATATAGTGGTGGCATGACATCGAATTTTCTTTATAAAAAAATGTTAAAATTATGTTAACTTCCTTAATATATAAAGACAAATATATAGTTTTTCCAGCAGGGGTGACAATTGTGTTAACTTCCCTATAGTAGCTTTAAATTATCTGAAATTTTAAACACTTAATGGATATAGATAGACAAATATAGATATTTTTTCTGGTGGGGGTGACAAACGACAGCGGTGGAACGAGACTGACTTTTCTTCAAAAAAATTGCTTAAATTGAGTTAATTTTCTTATAGTCATTTCTAAATGACTGCAATTTAGATCAACTATTTCTTATAATTAGGTAAATGGTCTTTTTCCAGCAGGAATAACAAACGACAATGGCGTCACGATATCGAATTAAAAAAAATGTTAAAATTGAGTTAACTTCGAGAGCGTATTTTCTTCTAAAAAATTGCTGAAATTGAGTTTACTTTCTTATAGTAGTTTCTAAATGACTGCAATTTTGACCAAATATTACTTACAATTAGACAAATAGATGATCTTTTTCCAGCAGGGGTGACAAAAGACAGTGGCGTCACGACATCGAATTTTCTTTAAAAAAAAATGTTAAAATTGAGTTAACTTCCTTATAGTAGCTTTAAATTGGCTGAAATTTTAACCACTTAATAAATATACATAGACAAATATACAGTTTTTTTGTAGTGGGGGTGACATACCTCAGCGGCGGTACGAAGGTGAATTTTCTTCAAAAAAATTGCTAAAATTCAGTTTACTTTCTTATAGATTTTTTATTGACCACCTATTGCCTAAAATTAGACAAATAGATGGTTTTTTCCAGCAGGAGTGACAAACGACAGTGGCGTCACGACATCGAATTTTCTTTTAAAAAAAAATAAAATTCAGTCAACTTCCTTATAGTAGCTTGAAATTATCTAAAATTTTAACCACTTAATGGATATACATAGACAAATAGACAGTTTTTTTTATTGTAGTGGGGGTGACATACGTCAGGGGCGGCACGAGACTGAATTTTTTTCAAAAAAATTGCTAAAATTGAGTTTACTTTCTCATAATAGTTTCTAAATGACTGCAATTTTGACCAACTATTGCCTACAATTAGACAAATAGATTTTCTTTTCCATCTGGCTGACAAGACAGTGGCATCACGACGTCGAATTTTCTTTTAAAAAAATGTTAAAATTCGGTTAACTTTCTTATAGTAGCTTGAAATTATCTGAAATTTTAACCACTTAATAGATACCTTTTTTTTTTACCGTCAGCGGCGGTACGAGACTGAATTTTCTTGAAGAAAATTGTTAAAATTGAGTTTACTTTCTTATAGTAGTTCCTAAATGACTGCAATTTTGACCAACTATTGCCTACAATTAGACAAATAGATGGTTTTTTTTCCAGCAGGGATGACAAACCACAGTGGCGTCACGACATCGAATTTTCTTTAAAAAAAAAATGTTAAAATTCAATAAACTTCTTTATAGTAGCTAGAAATTATCTGAAATTTTAACCACTTAATGGATACTCATAGACAAATATACAGTTTTTTTGTAGTGGGGGTGACATACGTGAGCAGCGGCATGAAACTGAATTTTCTTTAAAAAAAATGCTAAAATTGAGTTTACTTTCTTATAGTAGTTTCTAAATTACTGCAATTTTGACCACTATTGCCTACAATTAGACAAATACATGTTTTTTTCCCGCAGGGGTGACAAACGACAGAGGCGTCACGACGTCGAATTTTCTTTTAAAAAAATGTTAAAATTCAGTTAACTTCCTTATAATAGCTTTAAATTGGCCCTAATTATTAAACCTAACCACTAAATGAATAAACATAGACAAATTACTATAAGGAAGTTAACTCAATTTTAACATTTTTTAAAAGAAAATTCGATGTCGTGACGCCACTCTCGTTTGTCACCCCTGTTGGAAAAAGAGCATTTATTTGTCTAATTGTAAGTAATAGCTGGTCAAAATTTAGAAACTACTATAAGAAGAAAGTAAACTGAATTTTAGCAATTTTTTGAAGAAAGTTCAGTCTCGTGCCGCCGCTGACGTATGTCACCCTCACTACAAAAAAAACTGTACACTTGTTTATGTATATCTATTAAGGGGTTAACATTTCAGATAATTTCAAGCTACTACAAAGAAGTTACCTGAATTTTAATTTTTTTTTAAAGACAATTCGATGACGTGACGTCACTGTCGTTTATCAACCCTCCTGGAAAAAAAACCATCTATTTGTCTAATTGTAGGCAATAGTTGGTCAAAATTGCATTATTTTAAATATATTTTTCCCGTGTATGATCTATAAAGTATGTCAACTTAATTTGACCGGTCCACTGTAATTTTTTGTTGCCAGCTACTTGTAGCTAGCAACAAGGAGCTCACTTCACGGATATTTTATAGACTATATTTGTACAGTGTTCAGCAGATTTTATTTTAATCATGGGCATAGGTATGGGTAACCATACCTGAATTTCTAAATACAGAAATAGTACGCCACTCATTAAAAAAAAACTACTACTTTTATCGTTTAGGGCAAGTAAAAATACACAAAAATGCCTGTTAGTATTTTATGATATGGCAAGTCGTTTTCGAGAAAAAAAATCTATTTTGATGCACGCCTGTTGCCCTTTTGGTCTCATTTTAGTTGAAGTTAGAATTGCTCAAAACTCTACAAAAGTGATAGTTTCAAGAAATATTTCTGCGCAAATGCTCTATTTTTGAGATAAGGGATATTAAAATTTAGAAAACAATGTTTTTTCTTAATTTCTTGTTTCTCAAAAATAGGGCAAGAATTGAGTGTGATATGGACATATACTGGTAAAAATTGTAGTACGAATTCAAGATGGAGGAATAAAATGGCGGCGAAATAAGCTGTTTAAAAGATGAAGTAAAAAACCTCTTATTCAGTGGATTTTAATGTTTGCACAAGAAATAGATATGATATATTGGTACACGGATAAAATTTATTTTAGTATGAATTCAATATGACGGAACAAAATGGCGGTCTAATGAAATTGCGTATTTAGTTTATATTATATTCAAAAATCAAGTGTGGTATAGGTAGAAACTGGTAACATTGGTTGTACATAGCCAACACTGTGAAGCAAAATTGCGCCCAATTAAAATTTTGAAAAGATAGTATATATGTGTTACTAAATGACTATGTACCGAACTAAATTAAGTCACACTTCACTAATTCTCATAAAAATAAATATACATAACGGGGGAAGTTCGGGGTAAAGCAGTTTACCGATTTTTGATATTATAAATTTCTACACCAATCCTCATTGATATTAAGGAGAATAATTAATGTCTTAATTGATAATATGGAATTAATATTAGATGGGTCGAATCTCGTTTTATTCGCTAGGAAATTTTTTCTGCTTTGTTGCAATTTCATTAGAAATTAAAAATTCGAATTTTATAAAAGTAAATGTTCTTATTACTTATCCGAAACCTCCGGTTTGGCTCTCGCACTTGCGTTTACGGGCTCCCTGAGCGCTAGAGAATCAGGTGTTTGTGAGATTGTTACCCTAACCTTCAAAAACTCTCGATTTATACTTCATTAAGAATGTGGGGGGGGGGGAAATGACAATAGTATATTGTGCAACAAAGTGCCGGAACACGCACATGTCGTACGAGTGTGGAAGTTTGGTGTCACGAGCCGAAAGCGAGCGCATTTATCGATAAAAATGATTTAATAAGAGTAGGAGGTAGATTACGTAATTCACCGTTGAACTTCGACAGAAAGTTCCCTATCATATTACCGACAAAACATTGCGTAACTCGATTACTAATAGAAAAAGAGCATATTTCTTTATTGCACGCCGGAATAACTCAAACATTGTCATCGCTACGTACGCGATATTGGCCTCTAAGAGCCAAAAATGAGGTAAAAAAGGTAATCCATTCGTGTATCACGTGTTTCCGCGCTAGTCCTATTTTAGCAGACCAGAAAATGGGAGATCTTCCAACAGACAGTATTACTCCGGGTAGGCCCTTTTTGAAAATCGGACTGGACTATTTTGGTCCTATAAACATTAAGCATGGGGGTAAACGAAGTACAAAAATTTCAAAAGCGTGGGTTGCATTATTTGTTTGTTTGACTACGAAGGCAATTCATTTAGAGGTTGCGGGAGATTTAACAACTGAATGTTTTATTAACTGCCTTAAACGATTTATGTCAAGACGCGGTAAAGTATCTCATATTTACTGTGATAATGCAACTTCAGCCTAAACAAAAATGGTGCCAAAAAGTTCTTGACATTACAGTTGGTACTCTCGTACTTCTTTTTGAGGATAACCTACCCCCTATGAAATGGAAAGTGGGCCGTGTCCAGAGGGTATTCCCTGGTGCCGATGGTCTTGTACGGGTAGCTGACGTACGTACCAGCCATGGAGTTTTCACAAGGTCAATTCGAAAACTCGCTGTTCTTCCTATCGACGAGGTTGGTCCTTCTGTTAATAAGGACATTCTTCCAGTCAGCGAAGCTGGTCCTCCTGTCAATGAGGACATTCTCCCAGGTAACGAGAACATTCCTCCTGTCCTTCCTGTCAGCGAAGCTGTCCCTCCAGAGATGTGAAGTTGTGGGTGTAGTTAGTTAATTGCGAACGAGGACGCGTTAAAATTTCATTTAATTGTTAATTTACCATCTTTGTTTAACTTTGTAATTATTTATTATTATTGCATTTTATTTTTTTTATAAGTACATTTTATTTTTTTTTATAAGTTTTAACGTTAATTAGATTTTTTAGGATTTTAACTGCTTATGTCTTTAATTGACATAAATAATATGTCAAGAGAGGGAAGGAAATGTAGAAATTAATACTTTTTACTTATATTGTGCATATTTACGGTTATTAACGGACCGACGACCGTTGACTGTTATTTCTCAAAACTGCTGATACAAATCAACGGCTTTTATAATCTTAATAGTTTAACCGATTTTTCCAACGAACTTTTTTATTATAAACAATATTGTGTCACTTTTTTAGGACAGTACGTTAGAGACTCTCTTAAGCGACAGAGGGTTAATCGTGAAGTATTCACTCATAACCGCAACGGTCGGTCATTCCATACTATACTTAGTTTAAGATCAAACTATGTAACGTCAGTCAATAGAACAATTATCAGTAAACTTGCCGGTCTTTTCTTTATAAGAAAAACGCGCGCACAACCTGAGTTAGATTTATTATAGCAGTTTTCAAATCAGTGGAATTTTGATCAATTATTGCTTACGATTAGAAAAATAGGTGGTCTTTTTGCATGACTTTTGGGATGACAAAAAATATAGTGGTGGCATGACATCGAATTTTCTTTATAAAAAAATGTTAAAATTATGTTAACTTCCTTAATATATAAAGACAAATATATAGTTTTTCCAGCAGGGGTGACAATTGTGTTAACTTCCCTATAGTAGCTTTAAATTATCTGAAATTTTAAACACTTAATGGATATAGATAGACAAATATAGATATTTTTTCTGGTGGGGGTGACAAACGACAGCGGTGGAACGAGACTGACTTTTCTTCAAAAAAATTGCTTAAATTGAGTTAATTTTCTTATAGTCATTTCTAAATGACTGCAATTTAGATCAACTATTTCTTATAATTAGGTAAATGGTCTTTTTCCAGCAGGAATAACAAACGACAATGGCGTCACGATATCGAATTAAAAAAAATGTTAAAATTGAGTTAACTTCGAGAGCGTATTTTCTTCTAAAAAATTGCTGAAATTGAGTTTACTTTCTTATAGTAGTTTCTAAATGACTGCAATTTTGACCAAATATTACTTACAATTAGACAAATAGATGATCTTTTTCCAGCAGGGGTGACAAAAGACAGTGGCGTCACGACATCGAATTTTCTTTAAAAAAAAATGTTAAAATTGAGTTAACTTCCTTATAGTAGCTTTAAATTGGCTGAAATTTTAACCACTTAATAAATATACATAGACAAATATACAGTTTTTTTGTAGTGGGGGTGACATACCTCAGCGGCGGTACGAAGGTGAATTTTCTTCAAAAAAATTGCTAAAATTCAGTTTACTTTCTTATAGATTTTTTATTGACCACCTATTGCCTAAAATTAGACAAATAGATGGTTTTTTCCAGCAGGAGTGACAAACGACAGTGGCGTCACGACATCGAATTTTCTTTTAAAAAAAAATAAAATTCAGTCAACTTCCTTATAGTAGCTTGAAATTATCTAAAATTTTAACCACTTAATGGATATACATAGACAAATAGACAGTTTTTTTTATTGTAGTGGGGGTGACATACGTCAGGGGCGGCACGAGACTGAATTTTTTTCAAAAAAATTGCTAAAATTGAGTTTACTTTCTCATAATAGTTTCTAAATGACTGCAATTTTGACCAACTATTGCCTACAATTAGACAAATAGATTTTCTTTTCCATCTGGCTGACAAGACAGTGGCATCACGACGTCGAATTTTCTTTTAAAAAAATGTTAAAATTCGGTTAACTTTCTTATAGTAGCTTGAAATTATCTGAAATTTTAACCACTTAATAGATACCTTTTTTTTTTACCGTCAGCGGCGGTACGAGACTGAATTTTCTTGAAGAAAATTGTTAAAATTGAGTTTACTTTCTTATAGTAGTTCCTAAATGACTGCAATTTTGACCAACTATTGCCTACAATTAGACAAATAGATGGTTTTTTTTCCAGCAGGGATGACAAACCACAGTGGCGTCACGACATCGAATTTTCTTTAAAAAAAAAATGTTAAAATTCAATAAACTTCTTTATAGTAGCTAGAAATTATCTGAAATTTTAACCACTTAATGGATACTCATAGACAAATATACAGTTTTTTTGTAGTGGGGGTGACATACGTGAGCAGCGGCATGAAACTGAATTTTCTTTAAAAAAAATGCTAAAATTGAGTTTACTTTCTTATAGTAGTTTCTAAATTACTGCAATTTTGACCACTATTGCCTACAATTAGACAAATACATGTTTTTTTCCCGCAGGGGTGACAAACGACAGAGGCGTCACGACGTCGAATTTTCTTTTAAAAAAATGTTAAAATTCAGTTAACTTCCTTATAATAGCTTTAAATTGGCCCTAATTATTAAACCTAACCACTAAATGAATAAACATAGACAAATTACTATAAGGAAGTTAACTCAATTTTAACATTTTTTAAAAGAAAATTCGATGTCGTGACGCCACTCTCGTTTGTCACCCCTGTTGGAAAAAGAGCATTTATTTGTCTAATTGTAAGTAATAGCTGGTCAAAATTTAGAAACTACTATAAGAAGAAAGTAAACTGAATTTTAGCAATTTTTTGAAGAAAATTCAGTCTCGTGCCGCCGCTGACGTATGTCACCCTCACTACAAAAAAAACTGTACACTTGTTTATGTATATCTATTAAGGGGTTAACATTTCAGATAATTTCAAGCTACTACAAAGAAGTTACCTGAATTTTAATTTTTTTTTAAAGACAATTCGATGACGTGACGTCACTGTCGTTTATCAACCCTCCTGGAAAAAAAACCATCGATTTGTCTAATTGTAGGCAATAGTTGGTCAAAATTGCATTATTTTAAATATATTTTTCCCGTGTATGATCTATAAAGTATGTCAACTTAATTTGACCGGTCCACTGTAATTTTTTGTTGCCAGCTACTTGTAGCTAGCAACAAGGAGCTCACTTCACGGATATTTTATAGACTATATTTGTACAGTGTTCAGCAGATTTTATTTTAATCATGGGCATAGGTATGGGTAACCATACCTGAATTTCTAAATACAGAAATAGTACGCCACTCATTAAAAAAAAACTACTACTTTTATCGTTTAGGGCAAGTAAAAATACACAAAAATGCCTGTTAGTATTTTATGATATGGCAAGTCGTTTTCGAGAAAAAAAATCTATTTTGATGCACGCCTGTTGCCCTTTTGGTCTCATTTTAGTTGAAGTTAGAATTGCTCAAAACTCTACAAAAGTGATAGTTTCAAGAAATATTTCTGCGCAAATGCTCTATTTTTGAGATAAGGGATATTAAAATTTAGAAAACAATGTTTTTTCTTAATTTCTTGTTTCTCAAAAATAGGGCAAGAATTGAGTGTGATATGGACATATACTGGTAAAAATTGTAGTACGAATTCAAGATGGAGGAATAAAATGGCGGCGAAATAAGCTGTTTAAAAGATGAAGTAAAAAACCTCTTATTCAGTGGATTTTAATGTTTGCACAAGAAATAGATATGATATATTGGTACACGGATAAAATTTATTTTAGTATGAATTCAATATGACGGAACAAAATGGCGGTCTAATGAAATTGCGTATTTAGTTTATATTATATTCAAAAATCAAGTGTGGTATAGGTAGAAACTGGTAACATTGGTTGTACATAGCCAACACTGTGAAGCAAAATTGCGCCCAATTAAAATTTTGAAAAGATAGTATATATGTGTTACTAAATGACTATGTACCGAACTAAATTAAGTCACACTTCACTAATTCTCATAAAAATAAATATACATAACGGGGGAAGTTCGGGGTAAAGCAGTTTACCGATTTTTGATATTATAAATTTCTACACCAATCCTCATTGATATTAAGGAGAATAATTAATGTCTTAATTGATAATATGGAATTAATATTAGATGGGTCGAATCTCGTTTTATTCGCTAGGAAATTTTTTCTGCTTTGTTGCAATTTCATTAGAAATTAAAAATTCGAATTTTATAAAAGTAAATGTTCTTATTACTTATCCGAAACCTCCGGTTTGGCTCTCGCACTTGCGTTTACGGGCTCCCTGAGCGCTAGAGAATCAGGTGTTTGTGAGATTGTTACCCTAACCTTCAAAAACTCTCGATTTATACTTCATTAAGAATGTGGGGGGGGGGGGGGAAATGACAATAGTATATTGTGCAACAAAGTGCCGGAACACGCACATATCGTACGAGTGTGGAAGTTTGGTGTCACGAGCCGAAAGCGAGCGCAGCAAGCACACGAGATTGAAATGTTTTTGCACGTGTGCAACAAATTTTCAGGTAGTATGGGTATCTAGTTTTTTCAGTAACTTACAAGCTCAAAACTCGGTTATATATTTTCTTACGTCGCCGGTCGTGTTCGTCTGCCATAAAATATATTTTTGAACTAAATTTGAAATGAGTCTTGCTCTGCCAGTGAAAATTATCACTGTGAAACGTAATAAATTACTCAACAACGAAATGTCGTTAAAAAGAAAAGTAATAATTGAATAAACTTGCGCCTTCTTTCTATTCAAGATTTTATCGGTTAAATTCATACCTGATGAGTTGACGCAAAGCAAAAAACAAGTACCCAATTAAAGTGTTTCTCTCGAAAATATGATCGATAGGTTCGTGCGGTTCTCTGAAATTTATGTCTAGACGAAGAAAACCTGAATGGAGCCATTTTGGTTTTAATTTGAAGATTCAATATACTGAAACAAAAAATGCGCATTTTTAAGTACAAGCTTTATTTAAAATAATTAAACAATTGGTTATAAAAACCGTGCATGCATTGGAAGAAATATGTTTATTCGTTTTATGTAACAAAATTAATTCAATTCAATATTATTTCAAAACGAAATTCTTTTTTGAAGGAACTTTTGGCTTTTTCGCAGGGTAAAAAATATGTTATAGATATAGATAAAATCAAAAATAGTTTAAGAAATTATGTGGTTTTAGATGTAAACTAGAGCTGGGTTCATATAGCATGATATTTTCTTTAATTTTAGCATTAGTAATTAGGCGGTCCAACAAAACAGTTAATTGCTGTCAATATTGCTGCCGTAGGACAAACATTGCTTTGTTCTATATGACTCCGTGATAATTTAAAATCAAATTTCAATTTATATATATATATATATATATATATATATATATATATATATATATATATATATATATATATATATATATATATATATATATATATATATATATATATATATATATATATATATATATATATATATATATATATATATATATAGGGATTTTTTGTAGATAAATAAAATGGGCGATTTTTTCACGAATACAAATATTTTATTTAGCCGCCATCTTGAATTACTACCACAGTTTTACTAGTTAATCTGTATACCACAATATTTTTCTAAGCCGTCATTTTGTTCCGCCATCTTGAATTCGTCCCAAAGTTTTACCAGTTGGTTCCTACATAATACTTGATTTTCAATCAAAATTTGAGATATATTGGATAAGTAGTTTTTTAACATTTCAATAGTCCGCCATTTTGTTGTGCCATAATGGATTTTTACCAAAATATTACCAGGTCATCCCCATCTGGCCCCTGATTTTTAACCAAAATTTAAAATCAATCGGGTAAGTAGTTTTTTAGCTATGCCGCGAACAGACAGGCCGACAGACAGACAGACGACGAAATTAAGAAAACATGTTTTTCGGCATCTAGGGACCCTAAAACGTAAAGATCTAGAAAAATCTCGGAGAGTGATTTTTTTACGATTACAATACTTCCCTTTTACGTGGGAAGTAAAATACACAAATTCTGGATCTCAGTCAAAAATGTGTTTAAAAATTAAGAATTGGTGACATGGTTCTCATGAAAATATATAGGGCAAATTATATGTAACAGTTTTCCATTTGAATGTCCTATGAGATTGATGAGAATAGTCCGATTAACGAAACCTACTATGGTTGAAGCATTTTAAAGAAGGCATTAGGAACGTAAAAATGAAATATAAAAAATCGCACCCTAGAATGGTTAAACTAGGCAGGATTTCGCGACTTTAGGCTATTACATCACCCACTTACGAACGACCATAGGGATCCGGTGCAACGTTTGGTTTTAAGAACGGATATCGAGGAGAATTAATTTTTTTACAATGAGCGAACTCACTTGAAGCTTGAAGGTTGTGATACAATCACGGCACGTAAAACATCAGCATCAGCCATATTGTTATTTATATTTTAAATGAATCTGGAAGTTAATTATACTTCATGATAATAGGTAAAATCTCAATAAAATAACTAAAAACAAACAATACTGATCATTTGAAATTACCTACTTATCTTGCTGAGAACAAGTTTCAAAGTATAAGTCAAAATATGCTTTGTTGTCTAAAGATTGAATTATCTTACAGACAAAGCTCTATTAATAGATGAACTAAAGTTAAACTTAAAAAGTACTATAGAAGCAATACATTTTGCCATTAGGTATTGTTCAATTTATAAAAAAATTTCTAAGAGTATCGAAGATTATATATTTTTATACTTTCATAAATTATTGATTCCTTTGTTAGTGTAGAAATTGGTCAGATCAGATATATGTGCCTTGCCCTCGTCTGCAGTCTGAAAACAGAAGTTACAAGGTAATGGCTAGATAGTCCCCAAAAAGCTATATACGCATACTAATTTCTTTGGAAATGACTTGTATTGTGTAACATCTGGACGACAGCTTCTTATTTAGGT
This sequence comes from Kuschelorhynchus macadamiae, assembly GCA_030620095.1. Classification (NCBI taxonomy): domain Eukaryota; kingdom Metazoa; phylum Arthropoda; class Insecta; order Coleoptera; family Curculionidae; genus Kuschelorhynchus; species Kuschelorhynchus macadamiae. The sequence continues at coordinate 13,723 of JAUTXW010003997.1, read as the reverse complement.
CTAAAATATGAACTTTAAATTAAGTTTTTCATCTATGTAAACGACCAAAAATCTTGTAACAGACTGATTCGCAATAACTTGTGAATCCAGGTATAGGTCGTTAAAAAGAAGTCTTAAGAGTCAAAATCTTAGCCTTAGTCGTGTTGAAACAGAGTAGTCGAGAGAAACAGGACCATTGCCTAGTCTCAGGGAGATCCTGTAATATGTTTAATTTAAGGTTTTCGGCTGATTTATCCCTCCACAAAATAGCTGTGTTGTGGGCGAAGATCGTAAAAGTTTCTTGTATGTTAATTTTAGTAAGGTAGTTAATATATAAAAGGAACAAAATGGGTCTCAGCACTGAACCTTGAGGAACACCTCTTAACAATCTACCCCTCTTCAAAGTTCTACAGTGACCTCTCACAAATTGATGTCATTCAGAAAGGTGTGACTCAAACCACTTTAGTGTTACTCCTATCTATAGTAGAAGACTTTCCAAAGCAGTATTCGGTGACTCACGCAGTCAAATGCCTTTGAGAAATCACAAAACACTGCACCGGCCACATCTCCCTCAAAAGGTAGTATACAAAGATTCCAGAAATGAAAAAATACCCTTCCCACTCTGAAACCCGAACTGCCTGTGAATCAAAATATTGTTCTTGTTTTTTAGGAATCATTTGCTGCTTGACCAGTTTTTCAATAGTCTTTAATAATGTAAGCAACAAAGAGGCAGGCTGTAATTTGAAGGGTCATCATGTCTTCCTCCTTTGTATATTGGAACTTCAATCGATGTTCTTGGGTAAAGAAGAAACTACTTATTACAAAAACTAATATTTATGGCTTCTGCCAATACATTCAGCGCATTATCGGGAACATTCTCAAGAATTTTGACAGATATTCCGTCAATTCTACTACATTTTTTATTTTTAATGTCTCCCTAAGATAAAATGAGTCACGTATAGAGATATCTTAAAATCTGGGAATTAATATTTCTAGAGATACTGGAAGCTATCGAACAGTAATAAGAATTAAGAGCATTTGGATGGATATTTATAGTATTTTGTTTACTTATATTCTTATCTGTTAAGTCTTACAATTATCCAATTTTATTTAGACTTGTTAGGGGGTTTGGGTATTATCTCTTATCTCTGTATAATGTATCACCTTTGTCAATTTTATCAGTTACCTGTACTCCTATAGTCATTAAAGTAATTCTGAAAATAAAAAACACTACTTGTATACTTTCTAATAGTGTGAAAGTTCTCATATTTTTTGATGATATATTTTAAGGCCATTTGTTATATATGGCTTCCGTTTTTATATTTTATTCTACTTATGGGAAAATGGGTCTGAGTCAAATTTTGTAAGACATTTTGAAATGTGCTAATGAGTTCGTCAGCAATCAAAATACTATTTCAGTTTACCTTCTCGGCGGCCAGTTTAAATCTCGTGAAGATCTTTGAATTAAAAAGATTATCATATTTTTTTCCATTGATTGATTTGAAATTAGCAACGAACCACTGCTTCATGATCCGACAAGCCTTCTAGAACTGTTCTAAACAAGGAGGAGTTGTACTCGAAAAATTATTTTTATTTGATTTGAACATAGCTCTTTCCTGATGGATTTCCCCACCAGGGATGCCATGTTCTACTATGGGCGGAGTTGTATTTAAAAAATTATTTACGTTTGATTTGAACATAGCTCTTTCCTGATGGATTTCCCCACCAGGGATGCCATGTTCTAAACAGGGATGAGTAGTAGTTGAAAAATTATTTTTATTTTCGAATTTGTTCGATTTTACTCGAAAGTTGGGCGGAGCCACAGCCTTCTTTTCTCTGTGTTCCCCTGCGGGGACGCTGTGCTCCATTTCTTCTCTTGAGAATAATGAGTACATACTACTCGTTCTTTGTCCTGTAGCTAATGTCTTTTTGTTAATTGTTCTGTCGCCGCCTTCGCATATAGAAAGGAGGTCGACTTCTGATTTCCCACCCTGACTCTGTCGAGTCGGTGAGAAATCCAATTCAAACAATGTCAGTGGTTTTTTTGTTTTTGAGGCTTTTTTAATCTCTAACGAACTATCGTTGAAGAGAGTTTGCAAAGAATCGCGCGAGCGGTTGTTATCAAGCAACATAGTATCATCTTGTTCTTTTCCTTGATAATATTTGTGTTTAATAAAAGATGATTGGTTATGGTGACATTCTCGTCCTCGGGGCACCTCCATGGAGAGACCCTCCATGTAGGATGCTCCGGAAAAGGTGTCAAATAAATATGTCTTATAGGATTTGTCGTGTTTGTTATAATACGTAGGGTCATTTAAAGGCAAGCTTGGCAAGCTTGCCAGGCACCCACCACTCACCCGGGGAATTTTTGGATGATCGTTCCCCTCGCCAGGAGTGAGAATGAGCGAATGCTCAATAAGGGGGACGGTGTTGCTGGGCGAATGGATGGCTGATCTACCTCTCTTGGGAACTACCCCAGACGTTGAAGTAGCCATTGGTAGTCAGTTTATAAAAAATCAGTTGTGAAAAATACAAAGTTCGGACGTTCCGAACAAAACAAATGAGGGAGCAACGGGCGTCAGTCGGGGGAAAGTCACTTATAACTAAAGTAACGTCACCCGAGTGGAGTCCTATCCCTAAGTCTAAATCTAAATTTAATTACAAAAAATCGTATGGATTTTATTTACTTAAATAAACCTGTCAATATGGCCGTAGCCGTGTGTAGGCTTTTCCAAGTCCTTACACCACTAAATATTTCACCTTTCGAACTCAAGTCGAAACGTTTAAGAAAGCACTACGCACTGTCACTATAAGTGTCTCTGTAGATACTTTAATGCTTTTAGTTTATAGTTTATTATTTAGGTTTGTTCAATGTTGAGATTTTTTCAAAGTTCGCTCAACAGTATTTGTCCATACAAATAGTAATTGACCACAATTACTAACACTGTCTTTTTGCTCACTTATCAAAATCAATAAAGTCAGAATAGAAACAACAAATCTCTCGTATTTGTTATTGTTTATAAGAACACTGTGACTGCTCAGTAAAATCTTTTTATGTTACAACTTTAGTATCAAATACAATATTACTTAACCTAGTCGAACTAACTAAGCGAATATCTTTTGTTATTTAATTAAGAAAAAATTAAAAGCTTTATTTATTTATGATAATAAAATCAAAATAATCACTGTTTGCAATTGTCAAAGTTGGTAAATTAAAAATGATACTTTAAAATTTTAAATTTTAAAATTTGGAAAGAACTCAAAAAGATATTCTTTTCAAGCCTGCCTTTTTCCCTAATCTAATAGTCCACTCGGGTCACGCCGCTTGGGATATTAGACGCGAAAATGTTGTAATATTTAATTATTTAAAAATAAAAATTAAAATTAATATTTTATTAAAGTTTATGATATCTGCAAATAATCTATTTATATATACACAGTCAAAAATAAGTAAATCAATCAAATCAAAAAAAGAGAGGCACGGTTTTTTCTAATTGTTCCTTATAATAAACAATCCTCTACACTTAAGAGAGATTGAGAACTTCAGGAACTGACGTGCTGTTTCTCTGGAGGGATTCTTTAAGTTTAGTTAAGAACGGATTCACCAAGCGTACTTAATGCTAGGATCCTATCTTACCTATTACAAGATCAAGTAGTTAATATTTACACTTTGTTTAAACAATTAAGTTTATGGTAAAATCAGAAAATGTCACATTCGGTTTTGTCACAATTAATATATGTTACAAAAATATGATTCGCCCAATTAAGGGTAGATCATAAAAATACAAAATCAAATAATACAAATGTTACTAGATAATCAAAAGTTATTAAGCAGTCAAAAATCGGTAATTCAAAATTTATAAGTTTAAAAATATTATGTGAGCAATTCGTTAAAGATTAGAGTGAAATGAGCTAATTCAAAATTTTCCCAAACTAAGCAAAAAGGTAAACAGGTTTACGTTGAAAAAATGAGTGATAAAGTATGCCAAAAGATACAGAATTTAACTTTACACTTGAACACTAGTTAGCTAAGGTTCGAGCAAAGAAAGGAAACTTGATCTGGAGAACTGAGCTTGGAGAACGCTTAGAGGAGAATGAGACCCAGAGTAAACAACGTTACCTATTTCTTCCTCGCGCAATTTATAACAGCCAGTATTTCTCTTCCAGATACCTCCTGCTAGGCCATAAATCAAGAGAACCAGATTTAAGACCCGAGGACGATCTTCAGAATCAGAGCCCTACTAAGAACCTTAGTGCAATGGAACTTTTCGAGACTAAGATCCGGCGCAATCCAACGATGGGAACAAAGTGCAAGGTTCCTCTAGTTGTCTTCGGCTGTATCACTCAGAATGACAAAAAGAAACGCACTAATCACACTGCTTCCGACGCTTAGGTGGGTATATGAAAAATATGCTATCACTCACGAAATTTACACGTGTTACTGGTCGTAAGAGATGATCGAAAAGCTCAATCGAAAAGCTCTGTGTCCATATTTATATTGATCGAAGTTTGACGTCACGGCGACACCCTTTTGCACGCTCTGGACCAATCCGGTGGATTGTGGGCGGAGTCCCGTGAACGAAACTGGTGTATTTTCTGTTCACTTTCGAACAAGATTTTCTACTGAAAACATCTCCCGGGAAACTTTGAAGTCCCGTGGGATCCGTATTTTTGAGAATTTTCTTGGTTTGGGATTTTTCCCTAGAATAGTATTACTTTATATGTATTCTGGCCAAGTTTCAGATTTTTATTATAACTTTTTTCTTTTTGAAAATAAAAAATTCGTATAACCATAAGACTTTGTTAAACGATAGTTCTTTATGTAATAATTAATCCTGTGAAAAATCAGATTTTTTCTATTAGTCGTTTTGCAGATATTGGACATTTTCACCAGGTCCTGGTGCATAACTTCCAACGTCGATTTCAGGGTTTTCTGGTAGTTTTTTCTTAAAATGTTTTATCACATAAAACTCTTCTTTTTGTAAGGGCTTTCATCCTATGAAGGTCCCAAGTTGATACCTTTATTTTGGTTTTTTGTTTACTCAAAATTTTGGCTAAGTCCAAAAAAGTGAAAAATTTTGCTCGCAAAAATTTTCCTATTTTCTTGAAAATTTGATATGTTGTAGTTTAATTTATTTGAAAACTTTTTCGTCTAGTGACTTTTTGACGTCCGACGTCGCGTTTAGGCGCTACGGACGTGGCGTCCTTTTCCAGGCGTGGCATCTGCGACGCCTATCTTCTTTTGTTCATAGTTTTGTTAATTCTTGAAATATATTCTTCAAATTTTGATACAAGGTAGCCCTAAGGGGTCTCTTTCGATTAGTCCTTACGGCACTTGTCTATCTGGTTTAGAAAAAATTTTATTAAAGATTGAAATTGAAAAATTGAAATTTAACGAACTCGAATTTTTGAATTTTTTCCTTTAATGCTAATTTTCTCTGTTATTTCTGAACGAATTTTAATCATTCTTTTACTGAAATGTAGGATTTGATTAGGCCTTTTTGGAGATGTAAAAAGTTTTTTGAAATAATTAGTTTTTAGATTTTGAGAAATTTTTAATGTTGAATTTTAGGTAGAAATAATAATGTTTTTGTAAAGATTTTTATATGAGCGTGAAGCGCATATACTAGAGATTATTTTTACAAAGTTTCATTATGAAATTTTGATTAGAACTATTTTTAATTAATTAATTTACTTATAGAATTTCTAGAATCGAACAGACCAATACGATTGCAGCGTGGGTAAATCTTATTGGCTGGAAGACTTGAATGCTTTAATCCTATTGGATGGAATGTTTCTATCGAATTTTCTAGATTAGGTGTGGTTACGTAGATTATTCGACTTGGTTCGATGCTCTAGAAGACGAGTTCTAGGCCGATTTCCAATGTCTAATGCATGTAAATGTATATGGAATTCATTTTTCTATATTTTGGCCTAATTTTACTTGTTGATTTTATTTAATTTGGCAAAAATTGTGATATTACGACACTCCCCCACCCAGCTGTAAATTGACTGTCCTTTCGATTGTCAATTTAAGCCTCGAAGGATTCTTGGTGGATGTCTTCTTCGGAGAGTTCTTCAGGTCGTAACATCGGTTTTCGTCCTGGAGGTTTCGCGAGTGTTAACTGCTCTGTCTCCGGGGTTTTTATTTTAGTTTGCTCAGGTTTAGATTTACTTTTAATTTTAGTTTTAGTTTTAATTAGTGTTTGGGAATTAGTATTTGTATTTGGCTCATTTATTTGAGAAAGATTTGAATCATTTTGATTATTTATATTTATATTACCAATATCATTATTTGAATTGGAATTTTGACCTGAAGGGTCGGACGTTTCTCCTTCAGAGTCAGAGTTGTTAGGAAATGAATAAACACTATCTTCGTCGTCCGAAGATAGGTTGTCTTCATTCTCAAAGTCGACCTCGTTTCCATCTGGATGCTTTCGTAAGTCGTCCAGATGTGTCACCCAGTCCCGTCCGTTGATGTTAACAACATAGGAGGTGTCTCCTAGTTGTTCAACAACAGTATGTGGTCCAGTCCAAGTCGTAGCGAATGTGCCTGGGCCGATTGTGTACTGTGTACGGAAGTTGACTTTCTGTCCGGGCGCAAAAGTGACGTGAGGGATTTCTTTGTTTTTATTGTATTTTCTCGTTTGGTAATCTAGCTGCTTCGCATAGATCCTTTTGTTACGAGCCTTCCTTTCCGGCTTGGTTAAATTTTTCCGCCTGAGGGCCTCAGGGGTGAACCACGTACCTGGCCGAGGAAGCTCATAACCAAGGACTATGGAAGCAGGCGTTTCGCCTGTGGCTTGGTTACGGCGAGATCTTAATATTTGTAATGCTTTGGGTACTTGTGTATCCCACGCAATTTCAGGTTTATTATGTAATAATATTCTCATGACTTTTTTAAATTCTTGTACTCTACGCTCGATCGGGTTTGCTCTTTGATGATATATCGCCGAAAATTCGTGTTTAATATTGTGCCGTTCGCACATTTTTTCAACATGTTTCGAGATGAAGACCGGCCCATTATCAGATACTATGGTCTCCGGGCTTCCATATCTGGAAAAGATTTCTCCCTCCAGATAGGTTACGACGTCCCTTGCCAATAGCTCTGGATATGGTTTGGCCTCCACCCATTTACTGAAAACGTCCTCAACTTTGAGTATATATTGATTTTTTCGTGGGGTTTCTGCGTAAGGACCTAATACGTCGACTGATATCATTTGGAAAGGATATTTTGGCGATCTAGCATGCATCGGAGCATGTGGCGCTTTTTGTTGCGTTTTACAAATGGAACAGGGAATACAATTTTTGATGTATTGTGAAACTTCACGAGTCATTCTTTTCCAGTAGTATAGACGCTGTATTTGACGCAACGTTTCATCAATGCCTGGGTGTGCAGAATCAGGGTCATCGTGGAACGTGTAGATAACCTTCTGAGTCTGATTTTTTGGTACGATTAGTCTGTCACCAGAGTCGTGTTTTCGCCAGAGTAACTGGTCGTAAGTTACGGATTGTTTTAGTAACGCGCGGTCCTCGTTAGTCTCTGGGGGGTTGTTTGTCAAGTATGTCAGTTGCGCGATGCGTCTCTGACATTGACGGTTTGTTCTTTGTGCATTGACAATTTGAGTATGTAAGTCTCGTAAGTTAAGTGCATTAATTGCAAGGTCTTCAGAAACTTCTAGAGACGCATTGTCAGGGTTTTCTCCCAGGGCTTCTGGGGGAAAAAGTCTCTCGAGATTTGGTGTAAAGTTTGTCTGCTCTCCAGGGTCTCTGCTTAGGAGATCAGGAAGTTCATTTTTCGTGCCAGGGACATGCTCGATTTTGAAACTAAACTCCTGAAGAAGTAAGGCCCATCTAGTTAGTTTAGCCTTAGTGTCTTTAAATTTGTTTAGCCAAGTAATTGCTCTAGAGTCCGTTCGAAGAATGAACGGTCGGTCCTCTAGGTAATTACGGAAGTATTTTACTGCCCACATGACAGAGAGACACTCCTGCTCATTGATGTGGTACTTTGCCACAGTGGGTGAAAATTTTGAACTGATGTGTGATATGATACGTCTCTCTCCGTCCTCTGCCTCCTGGTAGAGTACGGCCGCCATTCCTACGGAAGACGCATCTGTCTGAAGTATGAATGGTTTGGAGTAATCGGGCCTGCTCAAAGGAGTGGGATTCGAAAAAGCTATCTTGGCCGCTTCGAAAGCTTTATCGTGGACCTCGGTCCAATGCCACTTGGAAGTTTTTCTCAAGAGTTGGGTTAATGGCACTAGTAATTCAGACGAATTGGGGACATATTCCCTTAACCAATTGCAAACTCCAAGAAAGCTCTGGAGTTGCTTTTTTGTCTGCGGCTTTTTAAAGTTTTGGATTTGAGTTATGTGTTTTTGTTGTGGGATGTTATTTTCCCCACAGATATGATGGCCAAGATAATTTAAATCCGTGACGGCAAGTTGACACTTGTCCGCCGAAACTTTTAAGTTGTGGATCTGCAGTCTCTCAAAAATGAGACGAAGATGGTTTAAGTGTTCCTCGATAGTGTTGCTGTAAACGATGATATCGTCCAGGTATACCTGAACGAAATCATGTAGGTAACCAACCAAGACTTCTGTTGTCATAAGTTTCTGAAAGGTGGCTGGCGCGCCTTTCAGACCAAAGGGCATGACAGTGAATTGATAGGACGCTCCGTCGGGAGTTGTGAACGCCGTCAATTCTTTAGAAAGGTCGTCCAAAGGAATTTGCCAGTAACCTGCCTTCAGGTCAAGAACTGAAAAAACCTTTGCTTGACAGAGGTCTTTGAGAGCGTCTTGGATTCTTGGAAGCCCTGAGCTCTCGTCTTGAGTCAGGTCATTCAGGTCACGGAAATCTACACAGAACCTTTCTTTTTTACCCTCACGTTCGACTAGAACAGGGGGACTAGAATAAGGCGACTGTGAGGGTTCGATGACACCTGCCTCAAGCATTTCATCTACACACTCGTATAAAAGTCGTTTTTTATAAGGGTTTAATGGATAACATTTTTTATTAATTATTTTATTCGAAGTTAGCGTGATGACATGTTTCGTCGTCCGCGTTGTAGGTTGAATTAACCCCGTTTCGAAAATATCTTGAAACTCATAGACCAATTCTTTAATACCCTGCGGGTGTTGATCATTTAGTTCCGGCAATTTTATTAAATTTTTATTTAGTTTTGGGGGTTGGCACCAGTACACTGTTTTCCTATTCTCGACACCAATATAAACACAATTACGTTTATAATCAAGGACGCATTCCTGATTACTTAAAAATGGGTGACCTAATAGCATATCTTCGCATAAATTCTTTATTACGAAGAATTTTGCAGTAAAAATGGCCGATTGGATTTCAAAATCGCAATGGCAAGTGCCTAGTACCTCAGCGTTCGCATTTTCGGTAGCTAGAGCTAAAAAACTTTTTTCTGATGTGTCGAGGGAATCTGGGGCTAAGTTTGCCGACAACAAATTTACTCCGGCCCCAGTGTCCAAAAGTGCCCGTACTTTTTGTCCTCCAAGAGTGACACTCAGTATCGGATTTTTCACTTTTGGGACTCTATTCCCAACGACGTGTGAAAAAGTCCTTGACTTATCACCATCATTCCCTACCTCAACCTCCCTACTACTATCCTCATCATTTTTATTATTTAAAAATTTAGGTACCGCATTTTCTGTGTAAAGTGTTATTTGGGTTGATTTTGAAGAAGTGTTCAGTGGCTGGTGTGGTGTGTGAAGTGTGTGTTGTGTGTGTGTGGTTGAGGAATGGTGAGTCACACTATCCGCGCCACGCATGACGGGTCTGTTTTTTGACTCACCACCCTCGGGTGTGTGTGTTGTGTACGTGTGAGAGTGTGATGATTTTTCAAAAGAAGAGTGCGGGCCGACACTCAAAGTGAAAGTTGAAATAGAAAGATTTGTTAATTTATTTAATTTAGAATTTAAATTATTTTTAATTTGAGGAACACTATTTTGTAAAGAAACGTTGTCTCCCTTCGAGATCACCTCTTGGGAAGCTCGTTCAACGTTCTTCTTTTGTTTCTTATTTTTCTTTTTATTTTTATTTTTAGCACCGTGAGGAAGGGTGATGCCCTTTAATTCCTCCACGGGTTTTTCCACTTCGGGAAAGAGAGAATTTAGATTTTTATGAACAAATTTGTTTTTTAAATTTGGAAAAATTTTTTGTTGATTATTATTATTGTTAAGAATTAAATCTTGATAATTTTGAGAAAAAATGTCTACTTCATGATTATCCTGAGGCCGGCCCTGACTTAGTTTTCCGGACACTCAGGATTTATTTTGGTCTCTTTTTGGTTTTTTAAGGAAGCCACCTGCCTTTGCAGGGACTTGACTTGTTTTTGGAGGTTTTCCTCCCTTTTACTATTATTATTATTAGTATTACAAGAATTATTAGTGTTAGATTTAGAATTTGGCTTAATAGTTGAGCTAGTCGATGGCATGGCTTCGTCCTGCCTTACCACCGCTACCCTTTTAAAATTTTGTGTTTGATGTTTTTGTTGTGTGTTTGGTTGAACCGTGTTTTTTGTGTTCTGCGTGTTTGCAGTAGTTTGAATCCTGTTTGTATTCGGAGGGTTGTACGGTCGATTTTTATTTTTTGCGTTCTGCGCAAAAAGTGGATTACCCGTATTTTTATTATTATTATTCTGATTATTATTATTATTATTATTATTATTATTATTATTATTACGATTAAAATTTGGATTTTGGCCGCTGCCAAAATTCCTTTGTGGACCTTGTCCATTTGAAAAATTCCTATTTTGAAAATTTGCGGGATTTCTATTAAAATTATTATTTGGCGTAGAGTTAAAATTTACGTTTCGTTGGCCATGATTTATATGATTCGCACCGACTCTAGGAGCAGTATTTTGATTCTGGAGTCGATTTTGAAAATTGGTAGTTATTGGTTTGAAATTATTATTACTATTAGGGGGAGACGAAGTTGTTACCTTCTGCACCACAACTTTCGTCTGACCCTGTACATTGGTTTTAGTTTTTCTTTCCTCGGCAATGTCTTTCTCAAGCATTGACGTAAGATTTATTAAATCAGAGATTGATTGAAAATATTTACCGCGTATTCGCGATCTTAGTTCCGGTAGTAGTTGCGACACAACTAAAGAAATTAAACTTTGCTCATTTCCGTCTGGCTCAAGCCGCGTAAATAGAGCGTATTTTCTGAAAATGAATTTTTCAGATGTTTCATTTAAATTTTGTTTTTCACCATATAATTTAGTTTTTAAGTCGGTTATTTTATCGAGAAAACCAAATTTAGCAATAAAACGATCGCAGAATTGTAACAAAGTTATTTTGTAATTCGTAAAGTATTTGCCCATTTGTGGGCTTCTTCCCTCAACTGGGTTTTAATTATGTCTAATTGTTCATACGGATCATTTATGTTATGTTGTGCGCAATATTCGCTAATTTGCTTTAAAAATTCACGTGGGTCCTCGTGCTCGAGGCCGCTAAATGTGACTCGTAATTTCTTAGTTTTTTCTACCGGTCGGTTCAGGGATGCCAGACACATTGCCATTTCCGAAAGTCTATTTGCAATTTCTAATTGCGTGTTTACAATAGCATTTTCGTTCAGTAATGTGTCGTCAGTTGGTTGTCTTGTTTGTCGGTTGCCTGCCTCTAGGCATACCGATGGTAGTTGCTCGATAAGCTTGTGGGATCGTTGCGAGGATTGTTTTGCCCCCTGATGGACAAAGATTGGTTCTCTGAAGAAATATTCTTGTTTTTTAGTTGCCTCTTTTGTGAGGACTTCAGACAGGTTTGGTAGAATATTCTCCAGTGAACTATCTTCTCCATTCTCCCCACCAGGGATGCCATGTTCTAAACAAGGAGGAGTTGTATTTAAAAAATTATTTACGTTTGATTTGAACATAGCTCTTTCCTGATGGATTTCCCCACCAGGGATGCCATGTTCTAAACAAGGAGGAGTTGTACTCGAAAAATTATTTTTATTTGATTTGAACATAGCTCTTTCCTGATGGATTTCCCCACCAGGGATGCCATGTTCTAAACAGGGATGAGTAGTAGTTGAAAAATTATTTTTATTTTCGAATTTGTTCGATTTTACTCGAAAGTTGGGCGGAGCCACAGCCTTCTTTTCTCTGTGTTCCCCTGCGGGGACGCTGTGCTCCATTTCTTCTCTTGAGAATAATGAGTACATACTACTCGTTCTTTGTCCTGTAGCTAATGTCTTTTTGTTAATTGTTCTGTCGCCGCCTTCGCATATAGAAAGGAGGTCGACTTTCGATTTCCTACCCTGACTCTGTCGAGTCGGTGAGAAATCCAATTCAAACAATGTCAGTGGTTTTTTTGTTTTTGAGGCTTTTTTAATCTCTAACGAACTATCGTTGAAGAGAGTTTGCAAAGAATCGCGCGAGCGGTTGTTATCAAGCAACATAGTATCATCTTGTTCTTTTCCTTGATAATATTTGTGTTTAATAAAAGATGATTGGTTATGGTGACATTCTCGTCCTCGGGGCATTTCCATGGAGAGACCCTCCATGTAGGATGCTCCGGAAAAGGTGTCAAATAAATATGTCTTATAGGATTTGTCGTGTTTGTTATAATACGTAGGGTCATTTAAAGGCAAGCTTGGCAAGCTTGCCAGGCACCCACCACTCACCCGGGGAATTTTTGGATGATCGTTCCCCTCGCCAGGAGTGAGAATGAGCGAATGCTCAATAAGGGGACGGTGTTGCTGGGCGAATGGATGGCTGATCTACCTTTCTTGGGAACTACCCAGACGTTGAAGTAGCCATTGGTAGTCAGTTTATAAAAAATCAGTTGTGAAAAATACAAAGTTCGGACGTTCCGAACAAAACAAATGAGGGAGCAACGGGCGTCAGTCGGGGGAAAGTCACTTATAACTAAAGTAACGTCACCCGAGTGGAGTCCTATCCCTAAGTGTAAATCTAAATTTAATTACAAAAAATCGTATGGATTTTATTTACTTAAATAAACCTGTCAATATGGCCGTAGCCGTGTGTAGGCTTTTCCAAGTCCTTACACCACTAAATATTTCACCTTTCGAACTCAAGTCGAAACGTTTAAGAAAGCACTACGCACTGTCACTATAAGTGTCTCTGTAGATACTTTAATGCTTTTAGTTTATAGTTTATTATTTAGGTTTGTTCAATGTTGAGATTTTTTCAAAGTTCGCTCAACAGTATTTGTCCATACAAATAGTAATTGACCACAATTACTAACACTGTCTTTTTGCTCACTTATCAAAATCAATAAAGTCAGAATAGAAACAACAAATCTCTCGTATTTGTTATTGTTTATAAGAACACTGTGACTGCTCAGTAAAATCTTTTTTTGTTACAACTTTAGTATCAATTACAATATTACTTAACCTAGTCGAACTAACTAAGCGAATATCTTTTGTTATTTAATTAAGAAAAAATTAAAAGCTTTATTTATTTATGATAATAAAATCAAAATAATCACTGTTTGCAATTGTCAAAGTTGGTAAATTAAAAGTCATACTTTAAAATTTTAAATTTTAAAATTTGGAAAGAACTCAAAAAGATATCCTTTTCAAGCCTGCCTTTTTCCCTAATCTAATAGTCCACTCGGGTCACGCCGCTTGGGATATTAGACGCGAAAATGTTGTAATATTTAATTATTTAAAAATAAAAATTAAAATTAATATTTTATTAAAGTTTATGATATCTGCAAATAATCTATTTATATATACAATAAAAATAAGTAAA